>LPNX010934451.1:191495-212075 GCA_001517045.1 Pseudotsuga menziesii | reverse complement strand
TATATATAGGTATTTTTTTGCAGGGGAGGGAGCCGGGGGGGATTAATGAAAGTTGTGAAATTGCTCATTTTTAGCTAACATTTTGAAGCAAAATACATGAATTTACTGCAACTTTAATAGGCTAATGAGAGGGTCAAAAAACAATGGTTTTGTTCAAACATTAGTGCAACTTAGTGAATCCCTTCGATAGATTCACTTCCTCGCAATGATGTTTTTTTCTTGCTCTTTATATGGCCTCACTACAGTCGTTTATGCTTACAATATTTTTACTAGTTATTTTATCCTACCGAAGTGGTTTAGCTCTATGATCGATCTTTCTGGCCTTTAAAGAAACTCTAGTTTGATTATCCTTTTCTTGACTTTTCATGATGGGTCAAAATAACTAAAATCATAATTTATGATTGGTCGAATCTCATTGATTCTATAACATCCTTCATTCATCATCATTGGGATAGTTTTAATTTTTAAAATCTGTAATTTGTGGGGGACAGAAACAACAAACCCTAGGTTTTCCCTAGTTTTGACCTCATTATGACCATTTTATCAAAGGGTAAACCTCATTGTTTCATGAGTGATGTATTGTTGGTCCATAATACACTATATTGTCTCTTATATATTATTAATTACTGATTATAACAAATTTTGTATGTGCCTAGGTTATCTTACTAAGAAAAATAATCTTCAATCCCCCACACCCCCTTTCAAAACTTTATATTTTGGAATATTCATGTTTGATTATTTAATATCATTAATGTCATTTCTTAATAAAAACTGATCATCAATGTAATTTGGACTTTTATATAATTCATCATTTACCCTAGTTGGATTATAGGAATCCCCTAGGATTATCATTAAAAAAAACAAAAATGTGGGAAGTAAATGTTGTGGTGAGAGTGACATTGCTTCCAAGCTACCATCGAGCTAAAACCATTATAAACTGTGTGCCTAAAATATTAATATCAGAATACATAATATTGTTATATTCACTAATACACAGGAGCAAAATTACAATGGGTTTTCATTGTTATTCCCACGTTTTGTCATCTCACTTGCGGCAATAACCGTCGCGATGTTTCGTGGCACTTATTGCGTGGATATATCGAACGAAATTTCTACGTTTCGTCGTTCCATCGACATATTTTTCATCCCTATAACAACTAAAATATGGCAAAAAACTGCTACACAAAATCTAGTTTCCACAACAAACCATGGAACACATTCGACGATCATGTGTCTCTCTATCAACGAATTTTGGAATTTGAACAGAAAATTCTTCCATGCATTTGTCGCTCTATCGACACAGTTGTCGTCCTTATAACGACGAAAATATGGAAAAAAACTGCCATTTTTTTGTTTCCATGCAAAACCATGGATCATGTTCAATGAAAGTTTGTCTCTCGATCAACGAATTCTAGAATTTGAATAGAAATTTCTTCCACGCATTCATCGTTCTATCGACCAATTTTTCGTCCCTAGAACGATGAAAATATGGCCAAAAACTGTTAAACAAAATCTAGTTTCCACGTAAAATCGTGGAACATATTCGACGAAAGTTGGTCACTCTATCAATGAATTCTGGAATTTGAACAGAAATTTCTTCCACGCAAAACCGTGGAAAACCAAACACTTTCGATGAAATCTGCAAGCTAAACGATAATTGTTCCACGAAACTACGTCTCTATAGCGACAATATTCCTGGAAAGCCACCCCGAGTTTCAACAGTTTTGCAGTACCCATGATGAAAGTTGGTCGATATTGAGACGAAACCTAGAGGTTTCAAAAAAATTTGAAAAACTGTGGAAAGGCACCTTCCTTTGCATGGTTTTGTATCTTCAATACGTGCTTGTGAACAAATACATACTATATTTTAAAGACAAAGAAATGGATAAAATATAACACAAGAAAGGTGATTTATAAAAAAGAAATATATCGGGAAAGTAAGACATGGGAAAAAACATATTGAAGTAAAAGGAAAAAAAATAAAAGGGAAGTTCAGGGGGGAGGTCAAAAAGTGTTAACTGACTCTAAAAAATAAGGCATAATGATTTAAAAAGTGCCCAAAAGTACCCAAAGTGCCCCTAAGCACCCTAATTATTGCCTCAAAAACGGTTTTCCTATTAGGATACCCTAATTCATAATAATTGGCTAAAATACATAATTAGAGGCTAAAGTGGCACCTCTTAGAACAAATTCTATGACAAGGTAGGAGGGTACGTCTATAAAAATACCATCAATAAAATACGTTGTAACCACCACAAGGATCGTATAAAAATTAATTAAATTATATTCTAGGCACCATTGAGAGCTGATTTCTATGATAAGGTAGGGGGGTACATCTATAAAAATACCATCGATAAAAGACATTGGCACCACTGGGCTTAGATCAACTTATTGTGATCCGAAATTAGGTTAATCCCATTGGGGCTTAAAGATCCCACAAGGGCTTGGAAGGATGCCCATAGAGCTTGGAAGAAGCTTGTAGAGGCCTGTAGATACCCGCAGAAGCTTAAAGAAGCCCACAAGTCAGAAGTAAAGGAAGCCCATGTTTTGAAGATGAAGGGAGCCCGAGATTTGAAGACTGAGGAATCCCGTAGGTGTAAATGAAGCCAAAGAAAGTCAAGGAAAATGAAAAAAATATCCTTCTTATGCAACCACCTCAAGCATGGACAAAATCGGTCAAAGTTAGTACCAAATATGCCCAAAAGAAAAAAAAAATCCCTTGAGCACATGATAGGAAAGAGACATATTAATCAACAAAAAATTGACAACGTATTTCTATTCATTTACTATGCATACAAAAAAATCATCATAGATCGCCTTTTGGCATTGATCAGAAGCAGGTTGCATAGTTGAGCATGCAATTTGTAGTTTAGAAACCATATCAAAATTTCCTTAGAGACACTCCTCGTAAAATATCATCACTTTCTCTACTACATGTGAAGAGGTACTAGTGATAATTCATCATACTACAAAAAACATACGGTGCATTGAATTCGTCTTTATTGAAAAATAAATAAATAATAAAACAATAACTCAACCCCTAGGGAAAAAGAGTAGTTGTTCACCTGGAAAATCTGTGTAGGATCTTTGTAGTGCCAACTGGTGGTAAGTTGTTTTGATGTTGCTCATTATTGGAAGAGGTGAATATGAAAAGTTTATCCTTCTTATGCAACCACCTCAACCATGGCCAAAATTGGTCAAGTTAGTATCAAATATGCCCATAAGATAAGAACAGTCCCCTAAGCACATGATGCGAAAGATACATGTTAGTCAACAAAGAATTGACAACTTATTTCTATTCTATTACTAGGATTGATCTCATGTAGCAAAAAACTCATCATAAATTACCTTTTGGCACTGAGAAGTAGGTTGCACATTTGAGCATGCAATTTGTAGTTTAGAAACCATATCATAATTTCCTTGGAGACACTCCTCATGTAATAACATCACTTTATCTGCTACCTTTGAAGATCTGGACATATGAATTTATGGTCCACATATGTGCCATACAACAACTGAAAGCTTATCATCACAGTAATCAGAACGTGTAAAATAGTGCAACCAATAACCAGTGTTAATCATTTAAAGTGCCATTTAGCATATGATTTCTAGATCTGTGTATGTGATAGCATAGATATAAAATACTAACTTAAATGAAAATTTAGTGCCAAGCTAACCATAATGTTATTATCATTCACTTGATCCTGTATGTAAGCTCTAAAATATAAAATCATCAAGTCCCTTACCATCACCCAGCTCTCAATAGCAATAATTAGTACTAAGAAAATCCAAAACAATACTCAGTAAAATAATGTCAGAATTATATCACTGTGCATTCAGAGATGTAAGGTTCCAGATCTCAGTAAAAAATCAGACTTACATTTACCCAAAAAATTAATGCGAATAGGGCAGAAAACTAATCAAATCAATAAGATATATTTATACAAAATACACCACCATCTAAATAGTTTGAAATACTAACCTGTTTTCTATTTTGAGTGTGCAAAGAAGGCAACTAGGGCATACGAGGTCTGCAATACATATTGCAGACCTGTGTTTGATAAAGGAGAGGGCTCGGATTGTGGGAGCAGCAGGTCTATGTTTTTAGGGTTTTACACAGAAATTCTTTTTTAGGGCTTTCTTTTTTGATAAAATAAAAGTTACAAAAACACATAAAAATTAAGTCTAAAACCTAAGAGAAACAAAAATAACCTAAGAATAATATTTACAAGTATACAAATCAGAAAATTTAGTTTTGAAAGATAGATGAACAATTAGGGTTTGAAAAATTAAAATTTCTTAACCTAGGGTTTCATCATGCCGAAATTATAGGAAGAAGGGCCGAAAAAGCCTAATTTCTTCTACGTTATTTTTCTTCTATTTTTCTACGTTGCTAAGAAGCATTTGTGTTTTATGTAGAAGGTTGTCTCCTAGTTTGGATGATAGTCTAAAAGTAGTTATTTACTATTGGTTGTATCTCTTGTATCTTAATAGAATGAAATGGAATTTAAGGATAAAGACAAACACATTAAGGATAAAGAACACGTCAAAACCCTTACCTTATCATTGTCCTTTCGCCAGATCCATTCGCCCATACAACCTGATAAGAGTTGTCCACGAGATGCATTTCCATAACCAAGACCTGCATAAATCACCAAAGACAGAATTTTTATATGAGTAAATAATATATAAGCAAATAAACAGTCATTTAAATCCTACTACAAAGTCCTGTAGAAATCAATGAACCATGAAATGTTAAATTTATTAAAAAAATTTTAATAAATAGACATGCACTTAAAAATTTACAACCATCTTTAATAAATGGTAATAAAAGAGTATTTATACCTTATTGAGCTCCTATCTATTTCGAGAACAGTTTTATATTCCCTATTAAATAGGGCCAACCACGTGAAGGTGGAAGCTCATATGGCCCCTCCCCCCCCTCTCACATCGCTCTCAATTCCCCATACCCAATCAATGATGTTGTTTGCATAGAAAACATTTAAAAATTCATGCATAACTAGGCTAGTCATCAAAACATATAAACATAAAAGCATTGAAGCATAATGAGGTAATTCATATAAACATTGTTTTAGACTAAAAACATCGATATACATCCAAATACAAGTCATGAATTTATACATCTACTTTTTCTTTGATTTTTGTTTTTTTGCATTGAAATAACTGACGATAATTGGGATATTATCATCATCATTTGGTGGATTATCTACAAATCTATGTCCTGGTAGTGTTTTTGTTTCCATGCCCTAATGCATCATACTTCTTGTACGCCGTTGACTAGGGCGTGTAGGCAGTTCTAAAGGGGTGTGAACTGTAAGAACGAAAATGGGCATATTGATATGTTGAAATATTATTGAAATTAATAGTTCATCATTTTGATTAAAATTACAATATTTGTATTTACTTGTCTGTGTAGATGTGACATCTGGTGTGTTAATTGTTTCTCTACTTTCTAATTCGTCTTACGGTTCATCCTCCTGAGCTTCACTGTCTTAGATTGAAAAAAGAAAATTTAAAAGTATACGCCATGAAATAAATATCTATAATCACAGTAGATATTTCTATTTCCAAAGCACACATACCAGAATGGCCACTCTACTCCCCACTATCATGGGGCATGCATACCCCAACATTAGCTGGTACGTGCAGAGTACCGCTGGATTAAGTGCTGCGGTTGCACTGTTGCTTAAAAGAAAATATAAATATTTAGTTATGGGTGATATAATAAAATATGAATAGACTTTAATAGTATACTACAATGATGTCCTTATTCATTTTATTTACCTGCATCTGCATCATTGGGGAGATTGGAGTCTGCCCCAAGATTTTCTGATATTCAATGACACTTTTAAAACCATACTTGAAACTAAGCTTTAGGTCTTCCTCGGTGGCAGCATCTTGGAACGTATTTCCCTGCAATGCATAGCACATATAAAATTCCCTCTATCAAAAACATATATTTCTTCGCTACTTTGAAATAAATATTCCCCACTGTTAATCATTTAATTCTTACGATTCGGGCTCTTAGTTTTCTATAGCCACCCTGGCCCAGTCTATGTTTCCCGTGCTTTTCCACTCTAGCCTTGGTTGCTTTGGAGGTGTCCGGTAGCCTATATATGAAAATTTTGAAAAACGTTAGATATCAGAATTCTTGCTTAAAACAAAAAAGAAAAAAATAAATGAGCATATTTCACTATAAAGATGATATGTGTTGTACCTTGCTTTTCCAGACCGTGGTTGTTTTCCTTGTCCTTTTAGCAAGTTCTCCTTTTCATCCTCTATGAGTGCCTTCCACTCTTTCTCCGGAACCATGGGAGGGCGCTCATGCTTGAGGTCAAGTTGCAATTTATCCCTATATTGGGCCCTGGAAGCATCTTGGAACGTATTTCCCTACAATGCATAGCACATATAAAATTCCCTCTATCAAAAACATATACTTCTTCGCTACTTTGAAATAAATATACCCCATAGTTAATCATTTAATTCTTACGATTCAGGCTCTTAGTTTTCTATAGACACCCTGGCCCAGTCTATGTTTCCTGTGCTTTTCCACTCTAGCCTTGGTTGCTTTGGAGGTGTCCGGTAGCCTATATATGAAAATTTTGAAAAACGTTAGATATCAGAATTCTTGCTTAAAACAAAAAAGAAAAAAATAAATGAGCATATTTCACTAAAAAGATGATATGTGTTGTACCTTGCTTTTCCAGACCGTGGTTGTTTTCCTTGTCTTTTTAGCAATTTCTCCTTTGCATCCTCTATGAGTGCCTTCCACTCTTTCTCCGGAACCATGGGAGGGTGCTCATGCTTGAGGTCAAGTTGCAATTTATCCCTGTATTGGGCCCTGGTATATTTTAAATTCTCGCTGGGTAACTTTGCAACCACTTTCTTGTTGAATTTATTGCTGAACAAGTTTACCATATGGTCTATCAATACATCTCTCTTTGTGTTATCTTGGCTACTCCACCATATGTGAATGGTGGGGCCAAACAACTCCAATGCTTTGTCATTCAAATTCCTGTAGAAAACATTGTTTCCTGCAGAAACATGTAATCCATTAATTTATAATATTTTCAGCATATGTCCATTTCAATTTCATGATTAAAATGAATAAATTAATTAATAAATACCCACAATAATTTGAATCTTGATTGGAACAAAAGTGTCATCCACCAAAAAGGTTAGATCTAATGATCCGGTGCTTTTAACTCGTGCTACTCCAGGAAAATTTTCCTGGTCATCTACAGTAGGTTCATATCCGGAGTCATCTGGAGTCCTAGGATCCATCTCATCATGCTCTGACATGTCATGCTGATCAAAATCAGTGCCCTTATCAATGGATTCGAGGCCAACTAGATGAGTGTCAAAAAGCCTCATTGGTGCATTGCTTTGTCGACGTTGTTGATGCATTGGAGCATGATTGCTACCTGTACCTGTCTCGACAATTTCTCTAGTCACGGGTTGTAAAAACTCCTACAAACGAAAAATTTTACTTTATCAAATCGGTAGGAAAAATAGAAAACATAATATCAGATATGAAATCATGTCATAGCTTAAAAAAAATATGTGAAGATGCCACTTACCCCATAAGATTTTATTTGTTCTTTCAGCGCTTCAATCCTTGCCCTGATCTCCTGTGTCATGGGTCTTATGCAAGCCAAGGAGATCATTTCTATGTTTTCCTTTTTCAGGGTCTTCTTTATAGTATCCATAGGGTCTATGGGATAGTAAATTTCATCCTCAACCTCCTCATTACCCAGATGAAGTGCACTAGACTAAATTCATCAAACAATAAAATTAAGAAAAATATTTTTAACATCATTCAAACATTGTTATTGTAATGAAATTTAGTTACTATTAAGAACTAACACTTACCTAATGCGGTGTTGTGGCCGGTGAATTCCCATGGTCACCCCCTACTGATCTACTTCTAGTGGATGATTGTCCATGGTCACCCTGGACCGTGGAAGTAGCAGGTGCCTTTCCATGATCCCCACCCTAACACGATAAATCAATCAATAATTCACCATAAGCACAGAAAAATGCAAATGTCAAAAGTGGAAATTGAATGCTAATAGAAAAAATCGAAACATTTAGTTATTATATTTAACACTTACCTGACGGGGCATAGAGCATGACCTTCCACGGTCACCCTGGACCATGGAAGCAGTAGGTGACTTTCCACCGGCACCACCTTGACACAATAAATCAATAAATAAATGTTATGAAAATAATTGTAACATAATAAAAAATGAGATATTGCAATAATATTTATTTTACCTCAGAAGTAGAGGACACGCATTCTGTTCCATGACGAACATGGGCATGAGACCCCTGCCACAATGTAATAAGCATGTTGTCACATGGAAATATTTTGGGGTTGGAGTTTCTAGTTATTGTAGTCATATTTAGTTACTATATTTAGTTACTATATTTAGTTGAGTCAATAATTGTAACATCAACAAAAATGAGATATTGCAATAATATTTACTTTTACCTCCGATGGAGAAGATACATGTTCTGCTCCATGGTGATGAGCAGACACCTGCCACAGTGTAATAAGCATGTTATCATATGGAAATATTCACAATAAGCACAAAAAAGCGAATGGTAACAGTGGAAATTGAATGTTAACATAAAAAATCTCAACATTTAGTTATTATATTTAACACTTACCTTATGGGGCACAGAGTGTGACCTTCCACGGTCACCTTGGACCATAGAAGTAGAGGACACACGTTCTATTGCATGATGACCATGGGAAGACCCCTGCCACAGTGTAATAAGCATGTTGTATGATGACTAGTAAATAATTGTAACATAAACAAAAATAAGATACTACAATAATATTTACTTTTACCTACGAAGGAGGAGATACATGTTCTGCTCCATGGGGATGAGCAGACCCCTGCCACAATGGAATAAGCATGTTATCATATGGAAATATTCACAATAAGCACGACAAAAGCGAATGGTAATAGTGAAAATCGAATGTTAACTGAAAAAATTGAAACATTTTGTTATTGACGTCATATTTATTTACTATATTTAACATTTGCCTCACGAGGCATAGATTGTGACCTTTCGCGGTCACCCTGGACCGTGGAAGAAACATGTGGCTTTCCACTGCTGCAACCTTGACAAACTAAATCAATCAATAAAAGTTGAGTCAATAATTGTAACATAAAAAAAAATTGAGATAAGCATAATAGTGTAATAAGCATGTTATCACATGGAAATATTCATAATATGCACGAAAAAAGCAAATGTTAACAAAAAAATCGAAACATTTAGTTATTGTAGTCATGTTTAGTTACTATATTTAGCATTTACCTGATGAGGCATAGCGTGTGACCTTCCACAGTTAACCTGGACCATGGAAGCCACATCTATTCGATTTAAGTTGTAATCGATCAAAAACTCTTCACCTGGAAGTATTGTTTTTGTTGCACATACAAATATACGATGTTCTTCGCATCCCTCAAATTCTCAATTCAGTTGCTTAGTTGTTGTCACTGGCCGTGTACTATTTACAAAGCCAACAACGTTTCCGGACGCTTTTGGTCTCCCATGAATATACATAGTCACCCCTTTATTTTTATTGTGTTATGCTAGTTGTATATAATTTGCCGGCAACTCCGTATCTCCTCATGCTTCGAGTATATTAAACCAAGATAAACCAATTATTGTATCTGTATAGTGGTCCGACATACGCCATCAATTCAGTTACAGTTCCATAGCCGACCTTTATGCCATCCATGGAAAATAGCCCCAATCCATGTAAGGACGAAGGAGCAATGTGATACATCCTCCCATTGATGAAGAAAGTTGTGTCCACTTGAGGTAGATTATTAGGTACCCATCATTTCACTAGATGTCTATACCTCAAGGGAAACTCAATGTCACCTATGCTCTTAGCATCATAATTACATGACCCTCCGTTGGCAATACAATATTGCATGCGTCTACGAAATATTTTCCTTATCTTTTCAAATCTAGTTGATATAGAACCAATAGATCTAGTACAACACGTATCACTTTTAACCTCTCCTAGTATATCTTCACCATCACTCGAGGAAGACAGATATGATAGATACCTATTTGGTGGTACCTACACTCGATAAAACAAGAATATAAGCTACTTGTATTGTTTTAATATCCAAAGTTTTTTCTTCCCAAAAAATTTACCAAAAGCTATTTTTCTCTCAAAGGTGTAATTTTTTTTAGAGTTATTTATATTTGAATTATTTTTAAGTATAAGACATGATTTTATTTGGTTTGGAATTTGTTCACAACACGGATATAGAAGTTTGTTTCTTGGGCCACTTGACTATTTAATGCATGCAAAGAGGTATGGGGTTCCCCCTCTTATAGATCATGTTGGGGATTCAATTTGGAACAGGCAGTGGTCATATAGCTTCATTCATGGATTGCCCATCAAAACTCAATGACTTTAGTCTAACACTCCCTCTTCCATAGTGGTTTTATATGCAAGTTTCCTCGTGCAAGGTACTCCTTCCCTAACTATGTGCCTGATTTTTTTTAAATAGTATAACATTGTGAAATGTCACCAAATTTAGACCAATTATAGTATTCTTGAGAATTGGTGACATTTGGTGAACCGATGATTGTGCATAGACATATCCCAGAGATGTTCATTAATGAAAAAAGAACTTTTGATGGGCATAGGCATGTATGATAAAGTTGGAAAAAGACTAAGTGGTGAAAAATTGTCCTAAAGAAGTAGTATTATGAAAATTCCCACCATATTTCATAAGAAGGATAAATTTCCCACCATGGCCTGTCATCCCATAGTTGGTTGAAGTATATATCTGACCATGGCACCAGTTCTCATAACAACTCTTTGAGGAAGAAGATATAGACCTCCCAATAGAAGTTCTTTTTGGTAAAATTAGACAAGTTGCTCTAGGAGAATGCTCACCATAATTTGTGGGTTGAAAGAAATGCCTGCACCATGTGGGAATATTGTAGGTGGCTGTGTTGTCTACCTGACCATGTTCTTACTTTGACCTGAAAGTACCTGAGGTAGAAATTATGGATCTTCCAAAACAGGGTCTTAAGTAGCTTTTACATCATACTTCAGTAAAATGCCCACAGAGGAGAGAGAATGTAGTTCCAGAGGATGAAACTGGTCTTAATGAATTCATCTGGTTGTCCTCCATCCATTGGATTTATTACACTCCAAGTTTGATGAAAATTTGAAATCACCTTTGAGACATAGGGTTTAAAGAAATTAACTAAGTGTCAAATCACAAGGTTGAAGAGGCATATGGAAATGCCCGCTAAAGCCTGTTTGAGTGATGATAAATTAATTAGAAGGTATAGGAATGTTCTTTAATGAACTGGCTATCCATCCATGTTCTTATTTTTTATTATGGTGACCACATGAGAAAAATATCAGCCTGCCAAAAGAGGTAAAAACATTAACTTGCATATCCAAAAATATGAAAAATTGACCGAGTGTTGAAAACAGGAGGTTGAGAGCCCACTTGGAGCAAAATTGCTAGAGTCGGCTCTTTAATTGATAAATTCATCAGATGTTACGGGTCCATTCTTTGATGATCTAGGAATCCACTCATGATCTCAGTTTCCCTCTGGGTGTTCACACGTGTGAGATATGAGTTTTCCAAAATTCCTCCTGGAACAGTAATGACTAGGGCCTAAAAAAATTCACTAAGTGTTGAATTGAGCAGCTTGAAAGACCATTTTAAAGTGACTGCCAGAGATTGTGTGTTTTTCAATAAGGTTTTAAGGTGACATGGTCTTATTCCTAGTTGAGGTGGATACCTAGCCATACCCTCAGTTTGTTTAAAGATGGTCAAGATGTGAAAAATATAAGTCTACCAAAAGTTAGAAAAGTATGCCTGTACAGTCTTGGTGAAATAAAAGAGTAAGCTACAGGAAATTAATAAATAGAAATTTATAAAGGGAATTCTGCATATGTTGAGAAGGATTTTAGGATAGTATTTTGGAAGGTATGATGTGATCGCAGAATTACACAGCATATATTTAAGGAAGAAATGCTCACAGAGGGTTTAATGAAGACACACGCAGGCTACAATATTCTTGATAACCTTCAGACTCTTTGAGATATGCCAAATAGAGGCGACCACACTAACTACCATTGTATATGCCAAACAGAGGCAAAACGATAGAAGTGTCATTGAAAAAAATACTTTTATCAAATGTGTCTATAAAGAAGAAAGAGGTATGAGGGTCAATTTACTGGAGTTGATTCAAATTATAGCCCACGAGTCCCAGGGAACTATACATTGTTCCAAAATCCAAACCAGTAAATGGGAAAAGATTGCAAAGTGTGTTGTAATTCAGGTAAAAGTGAGCATAAAAATAAAATAAAATGCTTCTTTAAAGGAGAAATAGGCCTTAGGTTGAATTGTACGCAGTCATTATAATTGTAGCTCCTATGGCACTCTATATAATGTTTTAGACCCATAATAGAAAAAAATCACAAAATCTTGAAAAGTGTGCGATAGACCATGTAAAACTAACAATCAAAGAAAAATTAAATGTGTCTTTAAAGGAGAAAGAGGTCTCATGTTCAAGTTTCGACAGAATCAGTTCAAATTATAGCTCATAGAGGACTTTGTTCTAGACCATTAAATAGAATAAGATTACACAAGCTTGCACTCTATAGAATGTTTCAGACATATAATAGAATAAAATAAAAAAATGTTGTAATTTGTGCCATAATCAAGGTAAAACTAATTATTAAAGCAAAATTAAATGCTTAGAAGAAACACATCTCAGGTTCAAAGTTTTGACAGAATCGGTTGAACCAGTTCAGATTATAGCTCCTACAAGACTTTGCACACTGTTCCGGACCATTAAATAGAATAAAATTACAAAAGCTTGCAAATTGTGCCATAATTCAGAAAACTATACAAGAGCAAGACTGGCTTGCAGTGCTCAACCCATATGTCTTTTCCCCGAGTTTAAGGAGGGGCTTCAGACGCTCCAATAATAGAAAACCCTTACTAGATCCACCGATAATAGAAGCAATAAAATTATAATTTCAGTATGACTGTACCGAATCCGTATTGGTTTGGAAATTTGACATATTTTTCCCAAATTCCTACGCTACTAGGGTTAATGGGATTATAGAATTCATTGGGTCCTTTTTTATCCTCTATATTGCGGTCGGATTTCCTCCCTTGGGAACGCTAGTATCCTATGGATTGCGGTCGGATTGTTTTGTTATCCTCTAGACTGCGGTCGGATTTCCTCCACTAGGAACGTCAGTATCCTTTGGATTGGTATCCCCTGCTCCTCGATTTACCACTGCTCTGCTCATTAAATTACCAGTGCTTTGGATGTTGCTAATGAACTAGTGCGCGGGAGTGAACTTGTTCGTTGTTGTTTTGCTAATGAGCTAGTGCGCTGGTGTTTTTGAATTCTACTTTTTTTGTTTGTTTATTTGCATATTTTATAGTTTTTGTTTTGTTTATTTTTTTTATTTTGCATATTTACCTTTTGTTTAGTTTATTTTGGGTTTTTTTTATTTGCACATTTTATATTTTGTTGCATTTTAAATTAATTATAGTTGAACAACTCTATGCTTTTAATTTACTGTAGTTTAATTTAATTTAATTTAATTTAACTAGGATTTTGTCATAATTTGTATTGGTTGCATTGCTTATAGTGAGATCCTATACATAAGCCCCTTCAAGGATGAACACGATGATGATCACGATGATCACGATGATGATGATCATGATCATGATGACGATGAAGACGACGAATATGATGATGATGATGACAACAACGACGATGATCATCATCATCCTTGTCATCATCATCACCATCGTCTAATTCGTCGTCTTCATCAATATCATCATCATCATCGTCATCGCCATCATCATCATCATGATCTTCTTCATCATCGTCATATTCCTTATCATCATCATCATAATCATCATCTTCATCATCAACGTCTTCATTTCATCATCTTGATCATCATCATCATATTCTTCATCATCATCATCAACATCTTCATCTTCATCATCATATTCATCATCAACATCATCGTCATCCAATTCATCAGCATCTCCAGTATCATTATCATCATCTTCATCATCATCATCATCATCATCATCATCATTTTCATTATCATCATCATCATCATCATCATCATCATCATCATCATCATCATATTTGTCATCATCATCATCATCATCTTCATCATCACAATTTTAGGGGGAACTCAGTGAATGAAGACGCCTACATGATAGGGGGAGCATCTAGTTGAGTGAAAAATTAAGGATTGCTCCTAACACCCATTCCAAGGACTAATCTGACAATTCAATATGATCCGAGGAAGTAGTAAAAAAAAATACAACTTATTGGGACCTATGAATCCTCCTGTTCTTAGATTTGTGCACATGAAGAATCAAGACTTATGGACCTAGTCTGGTGTCTTAAAAGAGGAAGATCCAAACTGAGCAGTTTGGTAGTTCCATAAAGTGCATCCTTTATAGGAGTGAATAATCACTCATAACCATTATATTATACTGTTGGCGAAGCTCAGAACAATTTAGTGAAGACCAAGGTAAAAATCTTGTCATCACATCTTCATCATCATCTTCATCTTCATCAGCATATTCATCATCATCACCATCACCATCAGGATCATCTTCATCTTCATCATCATCTTCAGCATCATCATCATCATCATCCTCATCCTAATCATCATCATGATAATCATGATCATCATCTTCATCATCCTCATCCTAGTCATCATCATCCTCATCATCATCCTCATTCTCCTCATCATCGTCCTCATCCTTGCCCTCATCATCATCATCATCATTGTTGTCGTCGTCATCACCACCACCATCAATGATCATCATCATCATCTTCATCATCATAATCTTCATCAACATCATCATCATCATCATCGTCGTTGTCGTCGTCATCTCCCTCTTCCTAATCAACATCTTCATCATTGTCATCATCATCATTTTCATCATCGCCCTCATCATCATCTTCATCATGTTCATAATCTTCATCACCACCACCATTATCATCATCATCTTCATCATCATCATCATCATCATCATCATCCTCGTCATGCTCATCCTCATCCTCATCCTCATCCTCATCATCATCATCATCATCATTTTCGTCATCATCATCCTCATCCTAGTCATCGTCATCATCATCATCATTTTCGTCATCATCATCCTCATCCTAGTCATCGTCGTTGTCGTCATCATCATCATCATCATCATCATCATCATCATCATCATCGTCAGCATCATTATCATCATTATCATCATGATCATGATCATGATCATCATCATTGTCATCATCATCATCGTCGTCGTCGTCATCATCATCATCATCATCATCGTCGTCATCGTCATCGTTGTCATCTCCCTCTTCCTAACAAACATCTTCATCATCATCATTTTCATCATCACCCTCATCATCATCTTCATCATGTTCATAATCTTCATCACCACCACCACCATCATCATCATCATCTTCATCATCATCATTGAATGTTGATTTATGTTCATCTATTTCTCCTTCCCAAAGGTTTGAAAATGATCTTATTTGAGGAATTTTGTGGGAGTGCCTTTCAGGTTAACTGGTTAGCAAGTTTTGCCACCATGGAGCCATCGAATGGAGAGTGGGTTTTTATCTACGGTAATATGTCTTTCTGTATATTGAAACATGTAGCAGCGGAATAAAGTGTGTTAAACTTCAATGGTTCAGATTCAGAATGGTGAAGATCAACGACGGAAAGCAATTCCGTGGAGCGGAGATGCGAGGAAGGATTTATTTTTAAGATTTGCGGAGTCCATTAAATGGGTGTAATGTTCGAGGGTCTAGATCGGCACAAGTTTAGATCAACGACCCTAAATCATTTCGCATGGTGAACCTGATCGGAGGGAGAAACTTTTTCAAATCGTGAAAAGGGTTAATCAGCGAGAAAATTGGATGGTTGAGATGAAGGCGGAGATAGATCTATGGTCTCAAACAATTCCGCAGATTGAACTAACGCGGAGAAAGTTACGAATTCGATCCGCGAAAATTGGTAGGGGCTGCGAAGATCTACGGTCGGAACAAGATGTTGGGTAGATCAACAGGTGAGAAGCATTCCACGATCAGAATTTTCTCACTCGTTTAGATGAAAAAGGGTTAGCATAATGTTAAAGTTCTCAACGTTGAGCGGTCTCGATGAAGGTAGTTTAGAGATCGACGGTTGATATTGATCTCCCCAAATCACCATGTGCAGGTTGATAGTATTGAGTTTTTGGGTATGAATATTTGGCATATCGAGGGCTTAGATTGCAAAGATGAATAGATATATGGTATTGAGTGCATGGAGAAACACGAGGGTTATGCAACATAAAAAAATTATAAAAAAATCTGCAGAGAAGTCCCACTCACGTACGATCTGCCTTCCAGACAGTTAATTGATTTCCTCGACGCCATTTACGATACATCCACAGGATAAATCATCCATGCGGCAGCGCCATATTTCCCAAAACCAGATACCCGTCGTATGGCTGGTGTGTGAAATCAGAAAGATATCATGAAAATCTAAGAAGTGGAACAACGAATCTGATCACCACACGTAGAAGGGGAACCACAAAGAAAGAATGGTTATGGTATCATCATCACAAGAGAGAAAGGGTTGTCACAGGAGCGAAAGGGCCAAAACACGTCCAATCCATATTCCTTGAAGCGTATGGTCAACCAGGATACTCGACGATGAAATGTGTGAATATGCTGACGCGTCATCCCCTTGTCCAGTTTTCCAATCCTATATAAAAACCACCTTTCAGAGCCATTAAGGTGCAGAGGATGAGCTAGTGTAGAAGCAAACTTGCGGTATAATTCTGCCAAGAGGTTCTAAGGATTCTGATATGTTTGCAATGGCAATCTGGTTTGAGCAACTTGTTAGTCTAGGTGTGTTGTTGGTTGGTGAGCTTGATTCCAAGCTCATCTATCGCCCTGGTTTTTCACACCAGGGAAGCACCAACCATCAGGGAGAAGACATCATACACCACTTTGAGAGATGCACCTATTTTCTATGGAAGTGAATGCTTGTACTGGAGCATCAAGGGCCAAGGTCTTCGTCGTAGCTTTCATGCACCCCGTCCACCAACCTTTCTTGAGGTGGTGAGGAGTACTTGAATGACAAGCCACTGCAAAAGGTACTTGTTTTTGCTAGAAGCAAGGGGGAAGCTGTGAAGAAAGCTGAGCACAAAAATGATATATATAAACTCCTTTGCCAGCTTTGAGACCATGTAGAAAGGTGCCTTCAAGCACCGAACGAACACAAAGGGAAAGGACACGTTGTTGACTCGACAGACGGACAAGTGGTCGAGCCTAGTCAGAAATGAGCCACCAGAAGCATCTTGAGACGTCGTTTTCACTGCCCGCAAGTTCACAACTAGAAACGCCGTGCTTCCATCCAGACCGAGCATGCGCATTTTCTCCATGATGTTTGTTTAAAGATATGTAAATTGTGGCAGAAGTACCACGCTCTAATTGTTAATGTTTGATTATGACTGTAAATAGTTTTAGATCCTATTTCGAGGATTAGACTTAGGGTCTGAGACATTATAAAAAGGATCCCCACCAGGGATCAAATTTGAAGGGTAGGGTACCATTTCCTTTTGAAGCTTAAGTTTTAGTGAATTAGCCACCAATTAGCTTACTTCCTATTGAGTTACAAGTTGTTTCCATTTTCATACATTGAGTTTCCCTAATCTTTCTCATGATAATGGGGCTTGTGGTTGTTGTTGATATGTATATATTAAATTAGCATTACTCATTGTATATCACATGGATGTAAGGATGAAAAATAGAACTTGGGGATGCATAACAACAACCCTAATTTTCATAGATAAATTCATAAAATCCAAAAGCCAAAGAAAATATTTCAGGGTTACACATTACAATTTGCAATTCTCATAAGGAAAAGAAAATCACTTACTTGAGCCAACTGTAGCTATGGAAGCAATATTGCTAAGACACCACCCCGTGAACAAGAATGGACCGTCGCTCTAGAAGCAACCATACCTGCGAATTCCTAAGTTAGACCAAACCCTAAAATATCCAAGGTAAAAAACTCTTGAAGAAAAACTACAACAATAGAGTTTACCTCGAGTTTCCATGCTGAAATTGCCAAGGTTGCCATGCAAAAAAAAATGAGACCACCCAACTATACAAAATCCACCCTTCCATGAGGAAATTTTTAAAAAAAGTGGTCAAAATTGGTCCCAACAACCTTAGTCAAAATTGGTCCCAACAGCCTTAAGAGAATGCCCGCCACAATTCATGGTTTGAGAAGAATGCCTGCACCATAGTACCGTCCTATAGCTAATTGGTTTGGATAACTATTCATGATTTGAATTTTCTTTAATATTTCTTGAGGAGAAAGATACAAGCCTGCCAAAACAGGGTTTTTCACCGGTGGATGAAAAAATGGCTAAGTAGCCTCAGAAAGATGCCCGCCCTAAATTATGGGTTAGAGTAAATGCCCGTAGCACATGGGGGTCTTGTAGATTGATCTTCAGCCTACCTGACCATGTCTTCAGATTGTCTTGGAAGTGGATGAATAAAAATTTATGGACCTACCAAAAGGGTGTTTTAGGCAGATTAGACCAAATTGAGAAATTTGTCTAAGTATGGACTTGGTGTTAAATCTGCCCAAGTGGCCTTAAGGAAATGCCTGCCATGCCTCATAGGATGATGTGAAAAATGTATTGAGTATGTGAGTCTCTATAGTGTTGTATGGAGCATACAACCATGCCACTTGCCTCACCAAACTACAACATATATTTAAGGAAGAATTGGTCCCAACAGCCTTAAGAGAATGCCCGCCACAATTCATGGTTTGAGAAGAATGCTCGCACCATGGTGATGTCCTATAGATAGTTGGTTTGGCTACCTATTCATGATTTGATTTTTCTTTAATATTTCTTGAGGAGAAAGATACAGGCCTGCCAAAACAAGGTTTTTCACCAGTGGATGCAAAAATGGCTAAGTAACCTCAGAAAGATGCCCTCCCTATATTATGGGTTAGGGTAAATGCCCACAGCACATGGAGGTATTGTAGATTGTTCTTCGGCCTACCTGACCATGTATTCATATTGTCTTAAAAGTGGATGAAGAAAAGGTTATGGACTTGCCAAAAGGGTGTTTTAGGCAGATTAGACCAAATTGAGAAATTTGTCTAAGTATGGACTTGGTGTTAAATTTGCCCAAGTGGCCTTAAGGAAATCCCTGCCATGCCTCATAGGATGATGTGGAAAATTATTGAGAATGTGAGTCTCTAGAGTGTTGTATGGAGCATACAACCATGTCACTTTCCTCACGAAACTACAACATATATTTAAGGAAGAATTGGTCCCAGCAGCCTTAGTAAAAAATGGTCCCATTAGCCTTAAGAGAATGCCCGCCGCAATTCATGGTTTGAGAAGAATGCCTGCACCATGGTAGCATCATATAGCTAGTTGGTTTGGATACCTATTCATGATTTGATTTTTCTTAAATATTTCTTGAGGAGAAAGATACAGGCCTGCCAAAACAGGGTTTTTCATCGGTGGATGCAAAAATGGCTAAGTAACCTCAGAAAGATGCCCGCCATAAATTATGGGTTAGAGTAAATGCCCACAGCACATGGGGGTCTTGTAGATTGGTCTTCAGCCTACTTGACCATGTCTTCGGATTGTCTTGGAAATGGATGAAGAAAAAGTTATGGACCTTCCAAAAGGGTGTTTAGGAACATTAGACCAAATTGAGAAATTTGTCGAAGTATGGACTTGGTGTTAAATTTGCCCAAGTGGCCTTAAGGAAATGCCTGCCATGCCTCATAGGATGATGTGGAAAATTATTGAGAATTTGAGTCTCTAGAGTGTTTTATGGAGCATACAACCATGTCACTTGCCTCACGAAACTACATCATATATTTAAGGAAGAATTGGCCCCAGCAGCCTTAGTAAAAAATGGTCCTAGCAGCCTTAAGAGAATGCCCGCCACAATTCATGGTTTGAGAAGAATGCCCGCACCATGGTAGCACCCTATAGCTAGTTGGTTTGGCTACCTATTCATTATTTGAGTTTTCTTTAATCTTTCTTTAGGATAAAGATACAGGCCTGCCGAAACAGGGTTTTTAGTGGTGAAAAACAAGAGATTCAAGGGGCAGTAGTTGATATCCAAAAGATAGATGCTAGGAATCCTATAAAACCTGATGTCATTATAAGAAGTGTGAGACAAGCCAAAAAGAAAAAAATCCTAGATGATTGAAATGCAACATTGTATGCAAAATGGTGAAAGAAACTTATGTTGCAATAAGCATTTCTAGTGATCTTGCCGTACTAAAAATTTATTCTATTGTGCTAACATTTATGTTACCAAATTTTGGAAATGTAACAAATGATGGAAAGCATATTAAATATTTAATTTTTGTTTTCAGTAATAAAATTATTGTTGTTTTCTGTGTTTTCTTATATTTTGTAAATTTCTATCTTTTTTAGGCCAGTTCTATAGGCATTACAGCCA
>LPNX010934451.1:76514-191275 GCA_001517045.1 Pseudotsuga menziesii | reverse complement strand
GATATTAAATACAATTGAGTTAATATATAATTTAAAATTAAAAAACATGAAAATGACAATATATTATTTTATAAAAAAATGTGAAAAGACATTTTTATGAATTATAAGTACTTTACTTGAAAGTGACAATAATATTATTTTATGAGAAAGTGAATTGTGAGTACTTTACTTGAAATAACAATAATATTATTTTATGAGAAAGTGTGAAATGACTTTTATTGTGAGTAGTTCACTTTATGACTTAAAACTACTTGTACCACTACCTTGGTTAACTATGGGTTTTCATCCACCATAGAAAATGTGACAAATAAGCTTTCTTAACTCATGCAATGCCACCTCAACCATGGGGGATGATGTCATCTACTAGAATGTAATTGGTTGATTTTTATAGTACATTTTGGTCCTTTTGAGACCCATTTTTTACCTCAAATTCTCTCTAATGTTTGGGTTATTCGCTGAAATTTGGTTGCATGAGTGGAATTGTATGACATTGCTCCAGAATTCAAATTTCAGTTTCATTAGATAAAGAAACTTACATAAATACAGCAATACATAGCATCAAAATTCTCATAAAGAACTTGAGAGCTCTTAATCCATCATCCCCATAATATCCCTATAATATCAACAGTTCCAAGCAAACAACTAGGATCTACCTATGTCACCAAATCTACTGACATCTCATATCCACTAATCACTATCACTCTTTGAATTTCTGACAAATTGAAATATATATGCCTAGAGTACACAAGTTAAGTTTTCAATTTTGATATTGTTAACTTTCTGGCCTATTATGTACACTTATTCAAAATTTAAATTCAAAATTACCATTCACATTAAATGCATCAAAAACATATACAATATTGCCGAGAAATACACACACACACACACATATATAAATTTATATATTAAAACTTGAAATGTATTTACATACACAACATATATAAATAATGTTATTCTGTAGTTCTAGGCTACTTGGGAGGTTTAGGCTACAAGTCCTCTTTTTCTAGAGAAGATAAATTTGTGCATTCTAGTCTCTTGGCTTGTCTAGAAGCTTCTGGTTCTTCAGAAGTTGCAGCAGGTGCATGTTCTGATTTTCATTTTAATTCTTTCACTTTTGTTGCACATTTGTGCAAACTTTCTCTCAATTTATCATTATCTTGGATGTACTTCTTCATCAATTCCACATTCTTCTTATTTTTCTCTTCGTGTTCCTTTTCCTTTTGTTGAAGACGATCATTTGCATGTTTCAACTCAGACTGAACTTGGGTCAAATTTTTCTTGAGCTGCTCTGTCTCTGTCTCCAACTCGTTTTCCCTCAATTCTGTATTGTTTGGAGTATACACAATTGCTACTTGCTGAAGCATGTTGTTCTTCTGCAGAGTGGAAATTTGGGATTTCAGATCTCCTATCTCAAACTTACATCCCAAATGTTGTGACTCTCTATCCTCCAGTATTTTCAATATGATCTCTTTAATCTCATCATCCCTCTCGGATAGCTTGTTTGCCATTGTTTCTTTTATGGTTGACCACATAGAGAGATCAGCTCCAGCATTCATTCCTGCACTAGCATCCATCAAGGACTTCTCTCGAATTCTTAAGAAGGCACAATAGCTTTGTAACCCCTTTTTGAATTGTGCATGAGCTCGTATTGCATTAAAAGCTACGCCCAATGCCTTCTCTATGTTTTGCAAGGAACTCCCATACCTTATTAAAGCGTGTTGGTGTGCTGACATATCATTAAATTTCACCAGAAATTAGATGCCTACTCTATCCCTTAACAATTTCAGATTCTTTTAACTTTTCAACTCCTCTAGTCTGTAGTTCTACAGTAATATTTTCAAGCTCAACTATTTTCCCTTTCAACTCTTCATCTTTCTTAGCAATTATGTTTTTCATGTTTTCCTCTTTTTTTTGTATTAATTTATATCAAGTTGATGTTGATTGTACTCTTTAGCAAGGCTGTTTTTAAATTCACCCTTCATTATTTCAATTATTCTGTTTAACTTACTGACTTCAGTGGTAAGTATTACTTCCTGGCCAATAACAGTCCTTAGAGGGGGAATGTCCAACACCTCCGGTCGATGTTTCAGCTCATCTTCTAGTCTCTTTATGGTTTCTTCATCTTTCTTCCGAAAAAACATATATTCTTCTCTGCATTTCTCTTTTTCCTTTCTAAATTCATCCTAAATTTTCTCTAGTTCCTTATTCAAATACTGGAGAATAGAGTCCTTTTTTTCTATTATCCTTCTCGAACTGTCCACAGTCTTCACAAGGGATCCTTGTAATGTTGCAATTTCCTGTAAACAAGGAAAAATTTTAGGACGCTTCAACAAATGGAATTTGGAAACTTTTTTTTTTGGAAAAAAACATTGAAAAATAGCATTGAAAAATGCCTCCTACCATTTGAAAATTTTTAATAGAAGATCCCATAGTATCCATGTGTTTTGTTTCTAACCTTGCAATTACCTGTAAATAGTGAAAATGTTAACAAGGCTTCAAAAAAAGGAATTTGGCAACTGTTTCTTTTTGAAAAATACCATTGAAAAATAGCACCTACCTTTAAGAGGTCCTGAATTTGCATCTACTTAACCCTACAGAGTTCTACACTCTGTATTGCGGTAAGATACCAATAGGAAAAGTTTTTTCTATGAAATTTAACTTCTTCTTTGAAATGCAACATTTTATCGAACAGTAGCTTAAAAATAGTTTTACCATCAAAAAAATATTTTGGAGAGGAAGTTTTCTCAAATCCAAACCATGGAGGTGTATATATAACAAGTGGCATTTCTACATGAGCATAAATATCATCATCACTATGCTCCTCCTGTTCATTAAACTCAACATCATGCATCTTGTTTACATTTATTTCTCTGCCTTCATGTAATCCGGCGAGAATTGAGACACCATCAAACTCTTCAGGGTCACTTCCCATACCTTCCATATAGTACTCAAAAGGGTCTTCATGGACTTGTACATTGTCCTTTGGAGATTGTTAAGGAACTTCCTGGTTAATTTTGTCCAGTTTCGACCTCTTAATGTATGTATTTTTAAATCTGCTTCCTTCTACAGTGCTGGGTCGATATAAGTCAATAATTCTTTGTAGTGTGCCAGGGTAATTGAACTTCACTCTCTTCATTTTTCTCTCCTGTAGTGCAAAATGCAATTTTTTTTCCATTATATTACGGACATCTATGGCTAGGTATTCAACCCAATGAATCACCAACTTCATACAATCACCTAAAATATCTTGCTTGTGGTGATTCATAATTTTCCTAAGTACAATTTGAATTAAGGTTTTGTACAGTCTTGGTGGAACATCTTGCATCTTTAAACCATTTCATGCAACCTTAACTGTTTTTCCACATATTTTGTTTGCCATCTCACCCTTTTCTACTTTGATGGTTTTCTTGGTGGTCAACATTACTCCCCCCCTGCGTGGAATTTTTGTTGCACTGATAACAAATCAGGGTCCAAACAAACCGTCCTCCCAAAATAACCAGTTCCTTAGACTCATCATCATAACTAGAAATGGCATTATCTATCTCTTCATTGTTGAAATTGAACTGACCGAAAATAAAATGATGCACTCCTGCTCTGACCAGGACATTTAGCATACCTTCTGGCCAGTTGGTTCTGTCACTCCATGCCTCAGCGCTCTCTCCGAATTTTCTGACAGTGAACCTCTCATCAACTTCAAAACCCCCATGTTTCAGTTGATGGCATGGAAGATGAGGCTGCTATTTCCATTTTGTAGGATGATGGCACACTCAGAAAGGAAGAAGGGGATGCACGCACAGGATGCACGTGAATGCATGCAAAGGATACCAGCACGCTGACTTTTCCAAACTAAAATAAAAAATACAAATGTGTTCAGGCATTTCCAAACTATAATAAAAGTTGCAAATGTGTTCTGACTTTTGCAAACTATAATAAAAATTACAAATGTGTTCTAACTTTTCCAAACTATAATAAAAATTACAAATGTTTTTCAAGTCAACTATAGACAACTTACATTTTCAATTTCAATATAGGTAACTTTCTAGCATGTTAAGTATACTTATTGAAAATAAGAAAGCAAGAGTAAATAATACAGTAAAAATTTTGCATTCTAACTATTCTAGAAAAATAAGACTAATAGAGTGAGTAATATAATAATAGAGTAATATTCTTCTCTACATGTTTTGATGTACTCTCAAACCAAACCCTCCTATTAAATGTTTATAGTAAATGTTTTTGGAAATTGGATGGCTAGATATATTGAGAAGAATATCCTTGTGTTAATTTTATATAACCTAACCTCGTATGCTCACAATCGACCTATGAAAGGTGCAATTTTAACCTTTTTTTACTATTATGGACACTTGGTGTAAAATGCAAGCCATAAGCATAAAAAATCAAGCTAGGAATGCATAGTAGTTAAATTGAACACGAATGACTTAAATTCCAAGTATCTTGGCCAAATTAAAAAAAATGACTGAAATTCTAAGTTTTGTAAAAAACAGTGTGTAAATATTCAAAAATAGTCTTAGGAAAATGCACGCCACAGTCCCTACAATTGTCATAAGTTGAAACTAACACCATGGGGTTGAAGATAGATATATTTTTGACAAAAGCCTCTTTTCGTTTTTTAAAATTATGTTTCATTTGTCCAGAGTTAAATTGAAAAAATGACAACTTTTGTGTTTTCAACCCAGTTTTACCCAGATCACAAAAAAACCACCCAGCCCTAAGTATTGGGTATTTTTTAGTGATTTTAGTTGGAAATGGTATGTTTTACTATTTTCCACATCATTGTACATTTATTTTTTCAATTTTGGTTCAGAAAGTGCATGTTGTGCAAAAACACTACATGGTTGTCTTGTATTTATGAAATATCCACCTCCTTGTGTTAATTTTATATAACCTAACCTCGTATGCTCACAGTCGACCTATGAAAGGTGCAATTTTAACCTTTTTTTACTATTATGGACACTTGGTGTAAAATTCAAGCCATAAGCATAAAAATGCAAGCTAGGAATGCATAGTAGTCAACTTGAACATGAATGACTAAAATTGCAAGTATCTTAGACAAATTCAAAAGCAATGACTAAAATTCTAAGTTGTTACGTAAAAAATAGTGTGTAAATATTCAAAACTGGGCTTAAGAAAATGCATGCCAGAGTCCGTACAATTGTCATAAGTTGAGAATAACACCATGGGGTTGAAGCTAGATATATTTACATTTATTAATAAAATTTGATGCTGTTAGGTGTAATCTATATGGTGAATTCTACTATTTAATGCACATGAATTATGCATTTGTTCCATTCAATTATGTCTGGTATATTATTGTTCTATTATAATTGGTTTTTCTTTTCGAATAATTTTTTCATTATATATGAAATTTGTAAGTTTGAAACGATAATATACATTTCCTAGCATGTGGGTTATTGTGAAGATGCTTTTATACTGTCTTCAAACTGTCCGAAAAACCTCTTATTATAGCCTTCTAGATATGGTTGGATTCACCATACAACATTCTAGAGATCCACACTCTAAGAATATTTTTATCATCATCCTATGAGCTGTGGCAGGCATTTCTCTAAGGCCAGTTATGCAGATTTTACCAATAATTCCATACTTGGACAATTTTTTATCTTCTCCTAGGATCGGTCTAATTTCCCTAAACCACATTTTCCAAGCTACTTGGACCGATATTCCCAAACTTAGACAATTTCCTGATTTTAACTAAGTTGTCGTATTTCTCCAGAACGATGCCATCATGCAACAATGATTTCAACTTCATTTCACATCATCATCTATGCCATGCCATGCCATGCAGGCATCATCCTTAGTGTGAGCATCAACATTAATGCGGGCATCACGTGTCCCCTTTAAAACACTTAGCCATTTTTTCTTTGTCTTTAGTATGCAAATTAACATTTTTCTTCTATTTTCGCAGGTTGATATTTTCCTTATCTGGTGGGCATAAGAAAAACCAAGAGCATGGATAGATATCCATTTCAACAATGAATAGGACCATATCATATGATTAATTTTATCATCAAAGGAACACCCCCTTTTGGTCATTTCAAAGTGGTCTCTCAAAAATTTTGTCTAACACTGAGCAGTTCTCTTCAAACCCTAGGTCACCAAGGTAATTTCATTTTTCCTTCAAATTTGGAAAGTGATATTCCCAATGGGTATAGTTTAACAAGGTGAGTCCAGAAAACCACTTTCATCTTCTGTAGCTTCTTTCTCTCTCCTAGGTGGGAATTTTTCTGGAGCAGTGAAAATATGGCTGAGAGGCTCTTTTGGCACATTGATATCTTCTTCCTGAAAGAATTTTTGGTCAAGATAATTATATGGTTGGATGAACCATACAAGTTTCTAGAGATATACACTCTCATAATATTTTTATCATCAACCCATGAGCTGTGGAGGGCATTTCCCTAAGGAATGTTAGGCATATTTTACCAAAAATTCATACTTGGACAACTTTTTATCTTCTCCTAGGCTTGGTCTAATTTCCCTAAACCACAGTTTTGGCAGGTCCATAAATTATTCTTCAGTGTATCTTTGGACAAACTAAGACCATGTTTGAGTAGAAAAAACAACAGCCTATAATATCCCCATGTCGTGCAGGTATTTTCTTCAACAAACCACTTGTGGCCGGCATCCTCTTAAGGCTACTTGGACCAATATTCCCACACGGCCAATTTCTTGATTTTCACTAATTTGTCGTATTTCTCCAAAATGATGTCATAATGCAACAATGATTTCAACTTCATGCCACATAGTCATCTATTCCATGCCAAGCCATGCGGGCATCATCCTTAGTGCGGGCATCAACCTTAAAGCGGGCATCACTTAGCCCCTTTACAACACTTAGCCATTTTTCTATATTTAGTGTGCAAAATAAGATTTTTCTTCTATTTTTCCAGGTTGATATTTTCCTTATCTGGTCACCATAAGAAAAACCAAGAGCATGGCTAGATATCCATTTCGACAATGAACAGGACCATATCATCTGATGATTTTTATCATCAATGGAACACTCCCTTGCGAGCATTTCCAAGTGGTCTCTCAAACACTTTGTCTAACACTTAACCAGTTCTCTTCAAACCCTAGGTCACAAAGGTGATTTCATGTTTCCTTCAAACTGGGAAAGTGAGATTCCCAATGGGTATAGTTCAACAAGGTGAGTCCAGGAAAAACACTTTCATCTTCTGTAGCTTCTTTCTCTCTCCTCGGTGGGCGCTTTTTTGGAGCAGTGCAAATATGGCTGAGAGGCACTTTTGGCAAATTGATATCTTCTTCCTGAAAGACGGTTTGGTTAGGATAATTATATGGTTGGATGCACCCTACAAGTTTCTAGAGATCTACACTCTCGTAATATTTTTATCATCAACCCATGAGTGGTGGCGGGCATTTCCCTAAGGCCTGTTAGGCATATTTTACCAATAATTCATACTTAGACAATTTTTTATCTTCTCCTAGGCTTGGTTTAATTTCCCTAAACCACAGTTTTGGCAGGTCCATAAATTCTTATTCAGTGTCTCTTTGGACAAATTGAGACCATGGTTAAGTAGACAAAACAACAGCCTACAATATCCCCATGTGGTGCGGGTATTTTCTTCAACAAACCATTTGTGGCAGGCATCCTCTTAAGGCTACTTGGACCAATATTCCCACACTTGGCCAATTTCCTGATTTTCACTAATTTGTTGTATTTCTCCAAAATGATGTCATAATGCAACAATGATTTCAACTTCATGCCACATGCCATGCCATGCGGGCATCATCCTTAGTGCGGGTATCAACCTTAATGCAGGCATCACTTAGCCCCTTTACAACACTTATCCATTTTTTTTGTCTTTAGTATGCAAAATAATATTTTTCTTATATTTTGCGAGGTTGATATTTTCCTTATACCGTTCACCATAAGAAAAACCAAGAGCATGGATAGATATCCATTTCAAAAATGAACAAGACCTTATCATCTGATGATTTTTATCATCAATGGAACACCCCCTTGCGAGCATTTCCAAGTGGTCTCTCAAACTCTTTGTCTAACACTTAACCAGTTCTCTTCAAACCCTAGGTTACCAAGGTCATTTCATTTTTCCTTCACACTTGGAAAGTGAGATTGCCAATGGGCAGAGGCCAACAAGGTGAATCCATCAAGACCACTTTCATCTTCTGGAGCTTCTTTCTCTCTCCTCGACGAGCATTGTTCTGGAGCAGTGCAAATATGGCTGCGAGGCACTTTTGGCAGATTGATATGTTCATACGGAAATAATTTTTGGTCAGGATAATTATATGGTTGGATGCAACATACAAGAATCTATAGATCTACATTCTCATAATATTTTTATCATCATCCTACGAGTTGTGGCGGGCATTTCCATAAGGCCAGTTAGGCATATTTTACCAATAATTCCATACTTGCACAATTTTTTATCTTCTCCTTGTCTTGGTCTAATTTCCCTAAACAAAAATTTTTGCAGTTTTTGCATGTTTTTGCAGGTCTAATTTCCCTAAACCACTATTCTTTCATGTTAGGCGTGCATTTGAGTAAAGCAATCCAAAATTGACTTGCTTTAGTAAAATCCACACGCATGCCTGATTTCATTTTCCCATACCTCAACCTGTCATACATGTGTTGAATGTATTGAGTGTAAAATATGTCATATTATCATATAAACCTGTAAATGGCAGTTTTCACTTTTCCCTACCTGTCATATTCTGAACTTTCAACCGATTGTCAAATACGTCACTTAACAAACCATCAAATTCTATGATTCGATGAACCTGAATCGAGTCAGATTTTGATGGCATTGAGAATGATTGCATCACCAAGACGTGAACTCAACATTTCATCGTGATTAACCTTTTTTTTCCACCTTTCAATTATTCCAAGGGCCAACACAGTACACATATCCAAATTTGGCCTGACCCCATGGATTCCTTCCTAGCAGCTGCAGTCAATTACCAATCATGTTGCTTCTGATGTAAGATTGATAAATAGCGGCCACTATTATCAGTAGGCTATGCAATATTCAATACATTCTCTATGTTCGTTAATTTTTGTCCAGTATGGCCGCAGATGTGCACAAATTTGAGTTCATTGATAGTATGAGTGAAATGGGTAGAATTTGAAAGATTTGGAGACAATCTCATATGGGTTCGATGGATTTCATAGCAGTTCCATTTCATCTTATTGTTTTTATGTTCGTTTGACATTCCTTTCCTGTTGTTAAGGAATAAACACCCTTGTAACCTAGGGTCTGGGGTTACCAACTTACTTCTAAAACTTGCAGAAAATCAGCTTTAAAGTACATAAAGGAAATAGGAAGAGATGTTGGACTCACCCGATTACCAACGGTTGATCCAAGCTTTGTCTTCTCCCGCTTTGCTTCTCTCCAAAGATTTTAGAGATGCACCTCCTTCACCTGCAAAGAGCAAATTCTCCAAGTACAGTATTATACATGTATTTATGACAGGTTAGATAAAAAACATATATAGTGCTTAATCAAATATATTCATCAACCATGATACATGAAAGCGACTCAACACAAAGTTGGAAGAAGAATTCTCTTTATTAACAATCAGTGAATGAGATAAGTGTACAACCCAATGCCTGAGACAAGGACTCCTCTGCAACCAAAGGACTCTGAGTTCTACTGCTCCAAATACTTTTGAAGATATACCACCAGCATAACTTTGCTCTCCAATATTGATTGATTAATTCCCTCCCCAAGGCCTCTATTTATACTTTGGGAAATAGAGCAGTTTCGAAGGTTGAGGAGGTTGAGACAGTTGAGATGGTTAATGATTAAGACTCAACTAATATGCATTAATCATGTTTTATATTTTTTAATGTCGAATGGATGTGTACGCGACTATTGATATAGGTAACCCACATATGACACGCGAGTTGCTTTAAAGGAAACACGCGTATAGATCTATACGCGGGTTGCAATGAGAATAGTTGCGTACAGTACGCTGTTTGTCAATAGATATAGTCACGTATGTACGTGAGTTTTAGTGGAGATAGTCGCATATGGAAATCAACACATAGAAAATTAAAATGGCAAGCTGGTTAAAGGGTAAATGCATCTCATGTCATGCCCATCTATAGTGTTTAGGAAAACTTCAATCCTATAGTGTCCTTTTGTGTACCAACATATGGAAAGTCGGCACTCGGAGGGCAAATAAATGACCCATGCAGCCGAAGCTAAATTACAAGTGTGGCGACTGGTGCCATCAGTGAAACCTACGAACCTCCCGGAAGACATCTGAAACAACCAACAGATGGTATAAAAAACACAAACCGATGAACTAGTGTACATAAAAATACATACAATAAAATACAAGAAAAAGTGTTAAGCCTAAGCATAGTACTTTTTCAAGTAGAGCCCATTTCTAGGCTCAACCAGCTTATTCCCATCAAAATCTATCAATTCATATGCACCTTTCTTTAACACTTTCGACATGATATAAGGTCCTAACCACATAGACCTGAAATTTCCTGCCCCCAGGGGTTCTTTGTCTTGGTCCCAGAGAAAAACAAGTTCTCCCTCAGAGAAAATTCGAGGCTTGATCAATTTATCATATTGGCTTTTGACCCTATTTTTATGAGCTTGGTTTGCTGTCAGCACATCTCTACGCTATTCATCAAGGTATTCTCAATGTAATAGACGTTATTCAAGCTCAGTCATATCCGGTAACACATGATTAGCAATTTTTAAAGATGGGATTTCACAATCAATCGAGGTAACAACTTCCACTCCATGGACGAGTTGGAAGGGGGAGAAACCCATAGCAGTTTTTACATTGGTTCGATATGCCCAAAGAGCAGGGTACATCATGATATGCCAGTTTGAATGGGTTGCATTAATAGTACGTTTGAGGATAGTTTTCAAAGTTTTATTAACAACCTTGACCTGACCATTGGCTTGAGGATAGAACGAGGATGAATGTTCTTGTCTAAATCCTAGCATAGTGGTCAATTCTGTCATCATGCCATTTTGAAAATGACCACCATGGTCAGTGACAATCACCTTGGGTATACCAAATCATGCTATAATTTGACTGAACACGAAAAAAGATACAGTTTCCCCATCATCTCTAAAGGTGGGCATTGCCTCTACCCATTTTGTAAAATAATCCACAGCGACAATGATATATTTGTGCCCCCCAGCTAAGGTTGGGTTACACGTCATGTAATCAATCCCCCACTTCATGAAGGGGCCCACTGAGATGACAAGAAATAACGGAGCTGGATGTGACCGCATTTTCTTGGTGTAAAGCTGACAAGGACGACAGCGCTTCATTACTTCCACACAATCTTTAAAGACTGTGGGCCAGAAATAACCGGCACGTAATATCTTCTGGGCCATTGCTAACCCAGATAAATGACCCCCACATGCTCCACTATGGGCATCATTTAGGACAATCTCTGCTTCCTCGTGGATAAGACATCGACACAAAACATAATCTACCCCCCTATGGTATAAAGTATCTCCTATGATGAGGTAGTTCTTGGCATGTAGGCATAGTTTACGTTGTTCTTCCCATGAGAAAGCTGCAGGATACTTCAAAGTCTGGAGATAGATAAGTATATCTCTGTACTAGGGGTCAGAGGTGGAAACAAAAAATATGTGCTCATCTGGGAATGAGTCTTCTTCAATAGCTACATCTTCTTCTACTGGAAATTATGCAATAAGCTCAACAAAAACTAAGTATTTTTTGGATTTGGCGGACTGAAAATCCAAGTCAAACTCTTGGAGAATGACTATCCATTTGTTGAATTTTCCTCCAACTATCTTTTGGGCTAAAACATATTGAAAAGGATTGACATATGCCACTACCGTTGTAGTCCTTAGTAAGATGTAGTGATGTAACCTCTGAACAGCATAAACAGCTGCTAAGGCCAACTTCTTGACGTGGGAGTACCTCAGTTTAGTTCTGGCTAAAGCACGGCTAAGATAGTAAACAACATGCTCTTGGAGCCTATCGTCCTCCTGGACTAGGACCACCCCTATGGTCAACTCAGACGTGGCCAGATCCAATATAAAATCCCTAGAGTAATATGGTGAGCACAATAATGGTGCCGACAACAAAGCTTTTTTCAATGCCTCGAATGCGAGTTGTGCAGTTTCATCCCATACAAATGGGGTGTCCTGTTTTAGCAGGCACATCAAACCCTTAGTAATCTTGGCATAGTTTACAATGAAACATCGAAGAAAATTGGACTTTCCCTGCAGGCTCTGAAGTTGGCTGATAGAATGAGGAGGAGGCATATTTACAATCGCCTCAACTTTTAATGGATCCACCTGAATGCCTCTGTTAGAAACAATGAATTCGAGCAGTCTCCCTGACTCGACACAAAACATACACTTGTGGGGATTCAAGCAAATTTTATAGTATCTACATCGTTCAAATATCAAATGCAAGTGATCTGGATGGTCAATCCTCTTACGAGAATGTGCATGCAGATCATCAAGGTAGGGTTCGACAATGGATTTAATATCATGAAAGGCAAAATTCATTGCTTATTGAAAGGTTGCCCCAACATTTTTCAATCCAAAGGGCATTTTTTTGTACGCGAAGGTACCCCAAGGATAAATGAAAGCAGTTTTATGTTGGTCTTCCGATTTTATTTGAATTTGATTATATCCGGAGAAACCATCCATAAACGAAAGACTTCACTTCCCGTGCAATCATAAATAATTTGATCTATAAATGGCGTGGGATAGTTGTCCTTGGGACAGGATTTTTTTAAATCTTTGAAATCAGTACTGACGCGTATGGTTCCTTGCTTCTTATCAACAGGAACAGGGCTGGATACCCATTCCATCAAAGCTATGGGATAAATAAAACCGGCTTTCAGCATTTTTTCCACTTCAGCCTTCACTGCCACTGCTTTACGTGGGTTAAAAGGTCTCAAATTTTTTTGAACAGTTTTAGCGTCAGGGTATGTTCATATCTCATGCTCGACTATAGATGGATCAATGCCTGGAATCTCCTCAGATGACCAGGAAAAAACGTCGTGAAATTCCTTAAACAAGGCGGTATAGATGGCAATCTCCTCAGGAGAGCAGTTTGTGCTGATATGTATATTTTCCACAACATCGGGATTTATAGAGATGTTGATAGGGATGGTAGCAGAAATATTTGCCATATTCCCCTCAGCAAACATTCCTTCTCTGGGTTTAAGGGATTAACGGGCGTATCAAAATAATCTATCAATCTCACATGAAACTCTTGATTCTCTATCTTGCTTATCTCTGGAAGAAAATAGGATCGATGATGAAGATCTTCACAGATCTTATCTCGTCCGCACATGGCTTCTAGAAAGGATTCATCAGAAGGTAAAACCATATCTAAAAAATTTGTCGAATGCAAAGAGTTTTCTGCCCAAGCAAGCAAATAGACTTCTTCCAATTCCTCTGAGACTAAGAGTGGAACCGGAATGGGATCAATAGTGGTTTGTGTGATAGCTTGATAAGCTACTTCCACTGCTGATAGGGGAACTTTAGGTTCATGGTGGGTAGGGAGAACCCAAGGATCAGTCCTATCAACAACTATAGCAATGGACTTTCCCACACTAGTAGAACCTATATAATTAATAGGAGCTGGAAGATTGAATGTGCCCATCAATGATGCGTACATTCCATCCCCTAAGCTCTGTGCAGTAGGTTTGACCTGATCAACCAATGGCACAGTGGACTCATTAGATTCCATGCAGCCTTTTCAAGTAAAATTGAGTCGGTCAACAGTAAAAAACCTTCCCTTCGTGTGGAAACACTACCACCCGAAAGACGGCCGATGCAATAGCAGACATGGCATAAGTCCATATTCTTCCTAAGAGCAAATTATAATCCAAAGGTGCATCAATCACCTCCACCTCAACAGACACCACTTTTCCTGCCAACTTAATTTCAAAAGCTGGTAGGATACCATGCAGACGGAATGACCTTCCGTTGAAAGAAGTAAGCAAGGTGTTTGATGGGACCAACTCTGGGGATCCAAGAGATCTCCAACATGACAAGGACATAACACATGTAGAAGCACCCTCTTTGACAACTACCCTTCCAATGTTCTTTCCACAATGGATGACATCTATCGATAAGGCTACATGGTAAGGTAGGAAAATTTTGACATCAGACAAGTGAAATTTCGCCATGAGACTCTATGAGTCCATACTGCCTAAGGCTACTAAGAGTGCATCCCGTTGGGAAAGACAACTCTGTAACACCTCTAAAACTGACATTGCACAAGGTGTCTGGGCTAAGTCTTCAACCACGGAGTAGTTGAATGCAGCCCTAGCAATAGGATTATGCAAGGTGTTCTTAAATACACCTTTCAGTATCTTGGGCATAATTTCGGCAGGTTTCTCGATCGTGAGAGGGTTAGAAGTTTCACCTATGGACTTACCCTTATCCGAGGTCTCTTTTTCATAGTTCTTATTCCTGGTATGTAGTAAAGTTTGAGATCGAACCATGTTGATATAATTGGGGTCAGGGGCATTTGGGGTGCCCCCTGCTGCATTCGAAGCTGAAGCAGAATTCTATCATTGGGGAAAAGGATCCTTCAGGACAGCCGGTTGTTGAGCTTTTAACAGCTTCTGGGCTTGTTCCATAAGGGGACAAATATGGGTAAGGTGATCTTCATGGCACAACTTGCATGGGAATTTCACCTTCTTTTTTTATTTCTTGCCCCCATCAGCATTATTTGCGGGTTTCTGCTTGTTTTGATTTCCCTCCCCTTTCTTTCCTCTCTTATTTTTCCCATCGAGCTACTAATTGCCCTCTTGAGAGGTCTGTGCAAAAAAAATTTCATTTTGGGGTGAGGGGGTATCCTTTACTGCCTCCACCGTAGAATGTTTGATGGACAACTAATGGAGCTATTTGGCCAAAGATTCTACAGTGGGAGAATTCACTGAACCAACCACACCATCGGCATGGGGTCCGGGCTTAGGTTTCTTTGTATCGTGTGTTGGTCTCGGTGCCTTAGGGGTAATCTCGTATAAGATCCCAGACTGAGAATAAATCAAGTCAAGTTGTTGGGCCCTGAGGATAGCTTCTTCCTCACTCGTCACTCATGAAGTAGATACATCCTTAGATATATAAGGCAATAGGGATTTAAGGAACCATTCTAGTAAGAACTCAGGAGGAATAGTGGCTTTAATAAGGCTCTTCCTCCTCCTCCACTTTGATATGTGATCCAAGATATGGGTAGCCTTGTTCTGCCGGAAGGTATATAACAAGTGCATCCTGAAATCGTATCGGACAGGAAGATGAAAGTGGCTAAGGAAAGCATTAGCCAAGTCCCAAAAACTGTTGAACGCAGCAGAAGGCAACTCAATGTACCATTTTGCTGCAGTACTCATCAAGGTTCTTTGGAACAGCCTCAACCGAACTGAATCTTCATTCAGTGAGTTGCAAGAGCACCATAAATGAAAAGTGGTGGCATGAGCCCCAGGATCTTCACCAACTTTGCCTTCGAATTTTGGGATGTCCGAGGGAAACTTGATAGGTACAGGCGGCCAGGAGGGATCATGCCTCACCGAGTCATTCATCAGTTTAGACAAATCTAGCAATTTTAACATTGCCAGGAAAGGAAGCTTAGGTCAAACCGGAGCACTAAAAGTACCATTTTGGGGATTAGAGGGACTTGCCCCCAAATTCCCATAGGTAAAGGTGGGGTTGCCCCCTGCCGCCGGTTGCGAAGTGGATGGGTTACATTGAAATGAATTCCATCCGTAAGCCACAGGATTGTTGGTGTGAGGTGCAGTATAAGAGGTTCTGGCTGCCCCAGTCGAAACTAGGGTTTGAAATACAAGAGCAGGTATCCCTCTGCTAAAAAGTGAAAAGGGAGAGCTCGTGAACGGAGTAGAGACCGGGGTTTGGAAACCTTGACCATAAGGGTTAGTGTTCCCAAACTGCACCCCTACATAAGAGGGTGGTGGGCCTACATATGGAGTGGATGGGGGTATGTGCCCCCCAATCTAAGGAAATCCTTGGAAAAAAGCCGAGAATCCTATAGGACCACTCTGGGCAGTGTGTGTGAAGGAGGTTGCAACTGTAGGTACACTGGAAATCCCAGTGACCATACCACCAGAAGCACCTGCTAGGCTTTTGGGAACTGGGTTGGACCACTCGGCTCCCTAGAGTTAAGGGCATAGTAGGTATGCTTGATCTAGGGGTACTTACCAGGGGAGGTAGCACCCCTTCAGCCGGGATGGCTGAGGTGAAAATTAAAGAACTTTCTCTTGCATTAGACATTATTCTACCCACAGGGACACCAATCATAGGTGGATCAAAAGGACGAACCTCAACGATCACAGGATCGTTTAAATCAGTCAGAGGTGTATTAAAATTCCTTGCAAACTCATCAGCCTACAAGTCTTCTATCTCAATTGTGTTTAAATTAAGATAGTTTTCCCTAAGTTTTGGTTCACCCAGAACTTCACTGACTCCTATCGGTTCAAATGAACCGTCTATGTCCAATCTTCGCCTTTGAGGGGGAGGGGGAGGTTCTAATGTGATAAGAGGAGGAAGGTTTTGCAACCTTCATGACCTTCTGATAGGTTGGTCCTCCATGATTGTAAATTTGACAATTCAAACCCTAAGGTTGGCTAAACATAGATAAACCACAGAGCAATCACTACGAAAAATCCTAAAGTCTCAACAGTCAGCAAGGGTAAAAGATATGCTTTCCCGAAGAAAGCTGAAAGACAATTGCTTGGAGTCCTTGAAGAGGTTCTTAGGCACAAGCAAAGGAATCACCCACTGCCCTCCTACACTTTCAACAAGGGTTACCTTCCAAGCCTGTCCAAGGTGAACCAGAAATAGCCTTCTGGTTTACCTATGTATGCACCCTATATGTCAAGAGACTAGAGGCTACCTTAACTATACCAACAGACTAGGGGGATAGTCGCAATCCTGATTCGCATGCATGGGCATGGTAGCTGAGCCTGAAACTCTGTCTAGGATAGAATCCCTAGATGCGTAAAAACCCTCGTTTACGTTTCGACAAGGAATTGGAGGGTTATCCCCTCAGTCCAATGCCTCCACGCGGCCTCGTGCTTGACTCCCGTTTGAGAGGAGCTTCCCAGATACTATCGATAAAGAGAAGGATTTACCTATTGATTGGCCCACTATGTCTGAATTTAAATACTTATGGGAAGTTTACACTTCCTATCCCACAAGTCTAGCCTAAGCTAGTAGGTGTATGGCCCTATAAAACAAAAAATTACTGATAAATTTTAATTATAGCGTTCATTTTAAGGGCTATTTTTTAATCAGAAGGAAAGTGGAGTGAAAGACTATGATGTTATTGACTCGATAAGAAATGTAAAAATAACAGGTGTATAAATGAATTTCAAAGCAAATGATCACTGCTTAAAAAAAAACTTCTCTTTTTTTTGTGTAAATATAAACTGATGAAAATGAAACTAATAAAGAGAAAACTAAAACTATGTTTTTGTAATTTTCAAGATATTATTTAAAAAATGAAAATAAAACTACTCTATGCAAAACAAAATGCAAAAGTTTCTAATGTTTTCTTTTCACTTTTCAAATTGCTCAAAAACTACTATGCACCTAAATGCACAATTCGTGAGTATGCTTGAATAAATTAACTGTATAAAGTAAGAAAAATGAATTAAAGTAGATTCATAGAACCAAATATCAACCACCTAAGGAAGACTTGGAACCCTAGCTTGGGAAGGCACAATGAAGAGAAATCATTGAACTCAATCAAAGGCAAGTGACAAACCAATACTATTCGAAAATAGAATGGAATATACAGTGTATAGAACCCTGATCGCTGATTCAGAAAACCATCACTTAAACCTATTACCCAACAAGCAAATCCACTTCAAGTTGCTAATAGACAGACAATCCAAACAATAAGAACACTAGGGCTTACAAGAAAGCACAAGGCATGGCTAACAAGGTCATCAAACTCACAGTGCAATGCTCATAGTGAAGGCCACTCAGCAAGACAAAATCTATAGAAGGATAGGGACAAGCAAACCCTAACCCAAAAAATTTGTTACTCAGGCTTGTACGGGACTGTGTACAAGAGCAACCCGCGTACTATACGCGACTATGCTATAGAGCAACCTGCATACGCAGACCTCTGTACGCGACTGTGTGCAAGAGCAACCCGCGTACATGAGTTAATTTTTTCAAAAAAATAAATATTATCAAGGACTTCAAAGCACCACTACAAATCTGAACCAAGACAATACACCACACACTGAATCAAGCCAAAGACTAGGCACTGATCTACAGAATTAACCCATAGCATTCTGGGCTCCCCAGCGGAGTCGTCAGTTCTGTTGTTCAGGAATAAACACCCTTGTAACCTAGGGTCTCGGGTTACCAACTTACTTCTAAAACTTGCAGACAATCAGCTTTAAAGTACAAAAAGGAAATAGGAAGAGATGTTAGACTCACCCGATTACCGACGGTTGATCCAAGCTTTATCTTCTCCTGCTATGCTTCTCTCCAAATCTTTCAGGGATGCACCTGCAAAGAGAAAATTCTCCAAGTACAATCTTATACATGTATATATGACAGGTTAGATAAACAACATATATAATGCTTAATCAAATATATTCATCAACCATGATACATGAAAGAGACTCAACACAAAGTTGGAAGAAGAATTCTCTTTATTAACAATCAGTGAATGAGATAAGTGTACAACCCAACGCCTGAGAGAAGGACTCCTCTGCAACCAAAGGACTCTGAGTTATGTTGCTCCAAAGACTTCTGAAGATATACCACCAGCATAACTTTGCTCTCCAAGATTGATTGATTAATGCCCTCCCAAGGCCTCTATTTATACTTTGGGAAATAGAGCAGTTTCGAAGGTTGAGGAGGTTGAGGAGGTTGAGACAGTTGAGATGGTTAATGATTAAGGCTCAACTAATCTGCATTAATCGTGTTTTATATTTTTTAATGTCGAATGGATGTGTACGCAACTATTGATATAGGCAACCCATGTATGACATGCGAGTTGCTTTAAAGGAAACCCGCATATAGATCTGTACGCGGGTTGCAATGAGAATAGTCGCATACAGTACATGGGTTGTCAACAGATATAGTCACGTATGTACGCGAGTTTCAGTGGAGATAGTCGCGTACAGAAATCAACACATAGAAAATTAAAATGGCAAGCTGGTTAAAGGGTAAATCCATCTCATGTCATGCCTATCTATAGTGTTTACGCAAACTTCAATCCTATAGTGTCCTTTTGTGTACCAACATATGGAAAGTCAATAGTCAAACGAAGAAGTTCCATTTGCGTTGATAACATTGATAGTATGAGTTCATTGATAGTATGAGAATTTGAAAGAATTGGAGACAATCTCATCCGGGTTCGATGGCTTTCATTGGCAGTTCCATTCCATATTATTGTTTTTATGTTCGTTTGGCATTCCTTTCCCATCACTCAATGAAGTCTTTCTTGGACTAAGTCAGCACCCTGTCCCTCTTCAACAACCCAAGCATTCCCTCTCGATGGCATAGCAGGATTGATTTCTTCAATTCCAGCTTTACTTTGTCCACATCATATGGGTATTGCATGTTGTTTTCCATTGAGCCATATTTGTCTGTGGCATTTCTCTCTTCCTTACCATTTTCTTCTTTCATTGGTATTTCCATTTAGTCCTTAGATACCTCTCACATACGGTGCATCTCTGTAACAATTCTTCTCTACTCACATATCCCATCCAGATAACTAGAATGCAACTCCCTCTTCTACTCCCTTTCTACCCTTGGTGTTGAAACATGTCCACTTCAGCCCTGTTTCCCCCCCTGTGTTACACTATCGTGTTTTCCTTGTTCCACAGTAGTTGGTATCTTCGTTTGAAGCCAGGAAAGTACAGTAGAGGATGGGTTGGATCGTGGGTGAATCCACATTTCAGTTTCACTCAAATGAAATCCACTTGTAACATGGTCAATCCAACCCTTGAGGTATATAAATAGAATTTAATAGGTAGTAGGGATAGTTATTATTGAAGGAGTTGTTTGATGTTACTGATTCAACTGTAAACTATCCCTCTGCTCTGTAATGAAATCATAATATAATAAAAAATGGTCTTGGTCACTTTTTAAAACTTTCTTGAGTATCGATCTGGTTATATTTTTGCATTATCTCTGATTTTTTCCTCGGAATGTATTATATGTGTTATGTTCTCATTTATTAATTTATGCAAGGAACGAGGATGATTTATATTATAATAAAAAAGAAACAGATGATACAAACTTGCAGAGCCATGAGATTGGTTTCCAAACTATGATGCTCGTCAACAAGAAACCAACATTTATAGTTGTTATGTTCTCATTTCAAATGTTGAATGCATTCTTATTTCACACTAGAAGTTTAATTTATGTCTAAAATTAAAACTATACTAGTCTAATTAGGTTTTTGTAAGCAAACTTCCAAATTTCATACCTACAGTGTACTTCGATTGGAATTGGTGTGCATTTTTAATTATGGTCATGAAAAAATGGAAAATACTATCAATTGTTGTTTTGGATGACTTGGATTTTACTGTAGATCTTACAATTTACAGAAATGAGTACAAGAATTTATAGAAAAGGTTGGTATGTCTGTGTTATAGTGCAATTTATTCAATATAGCGTGAAATGATGATCTGTCAATTCATTTGTAGAATATATTTCAAGAATATTTCATATGTCAATTCATTTGTAGAATATATTACAAAGAATATTTTTCATCATTTGTACTTTCATACACACTTCTCAGTATGGGTTGCACATTAAACTCTCTTATATATAGGAAAAATGCACATATGGATTACACATTACACTTGTATTACACATTAGAAACACATTAACTATATCAAAATATATGCATTGCCAAGAAATACTGACAATTTATATTACAACAATATTAGTATGTACATAGACATCAAATGTACACCATATTATGTACAGTGATCAAATTTCAAGGGTGGGTCTTAATTTCAATTGGAAGGGCATTTATTCTCTCGGCCCTTTAGAGATGAAGGGAAATATAAATAATTGTCCTTTAATTGACAAGTATAAATTAGCCAAACCTTTTCACCCAAAAAAATGCAAAAAACAAATTTTGTTTTTCAACGCTTGTTGTGAAAGCATACATGTATGTGATGGAGGGGCCTAAGTCAACTGAATCCTTGCAACTCACTGTATTTATAAGTCTCAATGCTCCTTTTAAATTGAACCAGAATACCAAAATAATTTTATTAACGGCTAGAATTGAGAAAGTTAAAGGTGTGTGTAATTAAGTGCTTGGGGCTCTAAAATTTGTTGTGTTTTGTACCAGTCCATGGTTCACTGAATCGATAGTCATCGGTAGGAATTTAAATTATTTAATGAAAACAATTAATGTGTATAAACTCTATTCCTTAAACATTTTCCATGTTGATGCAGGCCACTACCCTCTTTATTGTCTTACCAAAAGGCATGATAATGAGGAAGAAGACCTAAAATTATGGACTTTGCCTTCAAAGAATGCCTTGCAATCACATTGGTAAGGACTCGTGATAAGAAGATTAGAACCATCCAACGTGTCAAATCTCAGTTGATGATAATTAAAGACTTATAAGATAAATTTAAGACTTATAGCCGTATCTTACTCTTTGCGTCTTGACACATTTAATATTTTATGGTTGTCTTTGGGCCTTGACCCAATTCATATTATAAGGTGAGGATTGTTAGTGATTGAGAAAAATATGAATAAACTTGAACTTTAAAACTTTAATTCATAATAACAGTGCATATAAATCTCATCAATAATCCAAAGGCATAAATCAAACCATAGAACACAAGATATACCCTGGGAAAACCCTCTACTGATCCAGAGAATAAAAAACCCAGCAAACGATCTTAGAGTATGATAGATTATTAGCAGAGAATGATTACAACACAATAGCATATTGCTTTCACCTAGAGCACCAAAGAGAGGAGATCTAATGGAACACCGTATCTAACTTGCCAAGTGCATAGAACTTTAATAACAAGTCAAATTAGGTTTTACAACAAAAAATAGAATGGTTGCATGTAGAAACAACTTGTTAACACTTAGAACACTAATCCATCTTTAATCATGCACCCCATACTGATATGGTGTCAAGATGACACTCCATAATTATCTTCCACATGAAGATATGTGCCTTCCATTAATTAACTAACTCTAATTGAGTTGTTAACTAAGCTGAACAGAGTGGTACTAACTGAATCGAACTGAGTGTAACTGCATACAACTGAGTGTAACCGAACTGAACTGAACTAAACAGATCTGAATGTAACTGAGCTGAAATGAATCTAACTGAACATAACTGAATGTAACTCAACTGAACTGAATGTAACTGAATAGAAGTAAATGTAACTGAACTAAATTAGTGCTTCTCCATCAGTGTTTATTTCCAACAATCACTTCCATAAGTTAAGGAGTTGATTCCATAATTAACTGAACTTGTTTAACATAACTAATACTCAACTGATATCTAATCAATTCGAGTTTACTTGGTGGAAACATATGCAATTTGATTTTTCTCTCTTTCTTTGTGCTTATATTAAATATCTATGCATGGTCCATATGTGTTTTCATTAAATAATCATCTTTATCACATCATACTCATAAGATCGTTTCCAAACCTATGATCATATGTATTGCCTCGGGTCATATAGTCACATGATAAAATCACTCTAGGGGTAGCTAATCCTTAAAGGAGACTTTTAGCACCTTTTGACCATGACTAGCCATACATAGTAAAGTACACCACCTCAAAACATGAGGATATTCGTAGGGCTACACAAGCCTACTGTCCAACTCAATCATATGAGGATATTTGTAGGACTACACAAGCCTACTATCCACCTCAATCATATGAGGATATTCGTAGGACTACACAAGGCTATTGTATCACCACCTCAATCATATGAGGATATTCGTAGGACTACACAAGCCTACTATCCACCTCAATAATATGAGGATATTTGTAGGACTACACAAGCCTACTGTCCACCTCAATAATATGAGGATATTCGTAGGACTACACAAGCCTACTGCATCACCACCTCAATCATATGAGGATATCCGTAGGACTACACAAGCATACTATCCACCTCAATCATATGAGGATATTCGTAGGACTACACAATCCTACTGTATCACCACCTCAATCATATGAGGATATTCGTAGGGATACACAAGCCTACTGTCCACCTCAATCATATGGGGATATTCGTAGGGTTACACAAGCCTACTATCCACCTCAGCCATATGAGGATATTCGTAGGGCTACACAAGCCTACTATCCACCTCAACCATATGAGGATATTCGTAGGGCTACACAAGCCTACTTTCCACCTCAACAATATGAGGATATTCGTAGGACTACACAAGCCTACTGTCCACCTCAATTATATGAGGATATTCGTAGGACTATACAAGCCTACTATCTTGATATTACTCAAAATACTTTACAACATCACCACCTCAATCATATGAGGATATTTGTAGGACTACACAAGTCTATTGTCTTGATATTACTCACAATACTGGAGAATGACTCCTGATGCTGTAATCTGAACACTCCCTCTCAGCGAGGGAGACATTCTCTGCCATACCAAGCTTATCTAAGAAGTGTTTAAACTTCGTCACAAATAGAGGCTTGTCACAAATTTGCAATCTTCTCATCAATACATATGTACTATAACTCATGACCATGAGTTCAATGAAGTTAAACTTCATCTCGAATATGTTTTATCATAAAACACATATAGGGTTTTTGAGAAATCTTGACTATTAACACCTAATGACTGTAGGCTCAAGTATTTCACCCTAGTAGGTAGCCTCCCAAGCTACACTACTCCTCAGTATGTATTATTATCCGCAAAACACATTTTTCTTTTGTAGTACTCTCATACATACATCTTTCTTCTGTAGTACTAGCCGCAATACACTTAGCTTTTGTAGTACTAGCCTTAAATTACATCGCTTATCTCAAGCTAAAACAATAGTTGGATAGCACAATCAAATAATAGGTCTGCCATGTATCAAATACAATAAAGAACCTATTCTAATGTACCTCAAAGGTACTCAAACATATGCTTAGTAGTAAGCATAAAATACAACAGGTTTGTTGATAGACCAACCAACTACTTACACAAAGTAGCATCATCTAGATCCAATCCAGAATAAAGTTTCTCTAAACTAGAAACCATGGATCTTTTAAATCCATCACATACAACATTATACAACAAATGTGTAATGACATGCAGAAAGAAAGTCTTATCTTTTCTTTCACTCTTCAACATTTGTTGACTTCTTAAATCTTTTGTTATCTCGATAAGTTCTTTGTGAGCATGCCATTCTTTATGATGCTCTTCAAGTCATTATCACTTTCTCAGTGATCCTTCTCTTTTTATTTGCAGCACCCCAACTACCTCTTCGATAGGTTTTAACTGTTCTTTGACAGTCCAGACTATAAATAGTCTCAGATACTTTTGACCATGTCTCTACTCATGTGGATTCTCTCCACAAGCTATCACAACCCTTGACTGCCTAAGTCATGTACGATGACTAACTGACGGGGACTTTATGTACTGTCGCCCATGAAGACACATCAATACTCCCTCTTCAACTAGATGAGTTATTATGTACTATACCAAGATTATCCCGGATAGAAGCTTAGTAAGAATGTTGGCAATGCTGCTCATCTATGGATATGTACCATGTCTCAAATATAACTGACTAGAACCCTCAAAAGCTTTACTGCTTTTCAACATGCTCTATCTAGAGCAACACATGTAATCTTCCTCGATCACTATATTAGTCAGATTTCATATATCTTTAATACTCTATTTCATTGATCAAGATATATATGAGTTCACATACACTTGTACCAAGTAGGTACCACAACACATGCTTTGTACATGTCTATGTACGAACTGCAAAGTACATAATATATCTTGGGACCTGTGACTAACCAAATACATCTCAACTGACTTGAGATCCTCCAAATATGAAATAAGAATATTTTCATATTTACCTTCATATGTGTGGCCATGGATTTGTAGTCCATCATCCTGAAACTCTTCAGGCTCTTTTACTGCACATTTTCCTTAACTGAGGAAAATATTTGTCTGGTGACTGCCACACCACTAATCATAAGAATCATATCAATATTCTTGAATACAGTTCTCAACTTCCTTATGAATATGAGCATTATGCATATCTCCTTTTTTTACAGGAGGTACATCAACCAACTACATTGGTTCTTCATGAGCTAGTGAGACTAGCAACTCCCTCTCACCATGCAAAATGTGAGAATCATAATATGGGTTCTCCATCACGGAGACTTATGCTCATATATATATATGAAGCTCTTTATTTGACACATGAATCTAAATAATATAGAATATCTTCAGGAGTCTTCACATCTATCAAAATATAATCAAGCCATATATTTTGTTTTATTTCCAAGAAACATAGCTAGGAACCTATCGAACTATTCTCTTCTAGGCTCAACCATCAGAATGACTCCACATTCATGTCCTTCTTTACTTGTAGGTAATGGAATATTAATTTTCCCTACAAGACAAATTATTCTCATGGTTAGAACTATTTCATACTCATGAATTTTATTCACATGAAATGCTTTCAATATACTGATAAATATTCACTTAGTTATGTATTGATATGCAACCCTATATCAGTCCTATATAAGTCCAAAAATTTATTTTATGAAAGAAATATATAGTCCCGTGTTCATATCTCATGAGGTAAGCATGAAGCCCTCTATCTAGCCAATCATGTAGTATTATGTTCATAGTTCATGAAGCAATCATGTTGCCCTATATCTCATGTCTTATGAATGATGTTTTCAACCTTGTATCATTTCTAAATAAGTCTTATATCAGTCTTTATATCATCTCGCAAAATTTGGACTCATGAGATTGATAACATTCCAATAAAGATAGGAACAACAATGTATATGCTAAACACAATTCCAAGTCTAGGAATACAGATTGTAATAAAATATAATATGATTTTATAAGAGCATATAATAATTAAATAATCATGCAGCCCAACATTCATATCTCATGAATCAATCATGCAGCTGAATGTTCATATCTCATGAATCTATCATGCATCTCTATATTTATGAAACAAGCATGCAACTCTATATTCATATCTTTATGAAACAATCATGCAACCTTTATATTCATAACCATGCATGGTATATATTCATATTTTATGAACAATCATGCATCCTCTATATGACTATAATGCAACCATTCAAAAGCATATATATCTAAGTAGCATATAATAAAAACTTTGGGTACTTATATTTTTATTGTTTTGCAGTCTCCCTCTCGATCTCTACTTCCTTGTGGAGATCACTTTAGTCCCCCGATCTAGGTCTCTTTGCAAATTTGAGTGCATGCAGGAGGTAGCAAATCTCTGCATGGAGAAACTGGATCCCATGCAACCCGAAGCAAATGTTCTTCTTTCAAAGAAAACTTCTTCCAATGATCATCCTCTTATTTGGATGATATCTCAACTCCATGAGACTCTCATTATACAAAAGATCCATTGAATAATGATAATATCAAACTTACAACTCTTGGAGTTGTTCCATCAATTGGTTCACTTTAAGAAAACGGACATAACACGAATTCTGAGAATTTCACCTTCAACTACTTGATTGTATCTCTCACAAAGTTACATATTTTTGAAATATTCTCAGGAGTAAGCTAAATCGGCCAATTTTGGAAGTGGGTTTTCAACCGTTTTGTCTGATTCCTCATGGATTGATCAAAACGCCTCCACGAGATTTGTCTCCTCAAAAGTGACAAAAATGGTGCATGTTGAGTTGTTCTTTAATTCGTCGTGCATAAAGAGTCCTCACTCAACGAGGTAAAGTAAACATCTAGATCATTCTCCTCAAGAATAATTCACACTCTTGCCTTCAATTTGGAAGTATATTCAAATTGGTCTTCCAGCTGGATGGATATCGATGCTATGGCTCCAAGCTCTTTGCTCAATACTTCTCAAGATCACGTAGGCTTTAGTTGCTTGCACAAACTAAGCTCTCGCATGCCCTTGATCTTATACCATGTTAGTGATTGAGAAAAATATGAAGAAACTTGAACTTTAAAACTTTAATTCATAATAACAGTGCATATAAATCTCATCAATAATCCAAAGACATAAATCAAACCATAGAACACAAGATATACCCTAGGAAAACCATCTACTGATTCAAAGGATAAAAAAACCCAACAAACGATCTTAGAGTATGATATATTATTAGCAGAGAATGATTAAAACACAATAACAGATTGCTTTCACCGAGAGCACCAGAGAGAGGAGATCTAATGGAACACTGTATCTAAGTTGCCAAGTGCATAGCACTTTAATAACAAGTCAAATTAGGTTTTACAACAAAAAATAGAATGGTTGCTTGTAGCAACAACTTGTTAACACTTAGAACATTGATCCATCTTTAATCATGCACCCCATATTGATCTAGTGTCAAGCTGGCACTCCATAATTATCTTCCACATGAAGATATGTGCCTTCCATTAATTAACTAACTTTAACTGAGTTGTTAACTGAGCTGAACAGAATGGTACTAACTGAATGGAACTGAGTGTAACTGCATACAACTGAGTGTAACTGAACTGAACTGAACTGAATGTAACTGAGTTGAACTGAATGTAACTGAACATAACTGAATGTAACTGAACATAACTGAATGTAACTGAACAATAACTCAATGTAACTGAACTAAACTAGTGTTTCTCCATCAGTGTTTATTTTCAACAATCACTTCCATAAGTTAAGGAGTTGATTCCTTAATTAACTAGACTTTTTTACCATAACTAATACTCAACTGATATCTAATCAATTCAAGTTTACTTGGTGGAAACATATGCAATTTGAGTTCTCTCTCTTTCTCTGTGCTTATATTAAATATCTCTGCATGGTCCATACGTGTTTTCATTAAATAATCATCTTTATCATATCATACTCATAAGATCGTTTCCAAACCTATGATCATATGTATTGCCCCGAGTCATATAGTCACATGCTAAAGTAAATCACTCTAGGGGTAGCTAATCCTTAAAGGATACTTTAGCACCTGTTGACCATGTCTAGACATACATCACATAGTATATCTACTTTACATAGTAAAGTACACCACCTCAGAACATGAGGATATTCGTAGGACTACCCAAGCCTATTGTCCACCTCAATCATATGAGGATATCCATAGGACTACACAAGCCTACTGTATCTCCACCTCAATCATATGAAGATATTCATAGGACTACACAAGTCTACTGCATCACCACCTCAATCATATGAGGATATTCGTAGGACTACACAAGCCTACCGTCTACCTCAATCATATGAGGATATTCGTAGGACTACACAAGCCTAATGTATCACCACCTCAATCATATGAGGTTATTCGTAGGGCTACACAAGCCTACTGTCCACCTCAATCATATTAGGATATTTGTAGGGCTACACAAGCCTACTGTCCACCTTAGCCATATGAGGATATTCATAGGGCTACACAAGCCTACTGTCCACCTCAATTATATGAGGATATTCGTAGGACTATAGAAGCCTACTCTCTTGATATTACTCACAAGACTTTACAACATCATCACCTCAATCATATGAGGATATTTGTAGGACTACAAAAGTCTACTGTCTTGATATTACTCACAATATTGGAGAATGACTCCTGATGCTATAATCTCAACAAGGATGTGTAGTCATAATAATCCTTAGTTATGACTATGAGATGAGGATTTAAAGAGAAGAGGATGCAAAGAGAAGAGAAATTTATATGGATGGATAATTTCAAAAGTAGCACTTCTTTTGAAATGTTGATATAAATTATGCCCTTCTTTATTGGAAGGGTAAAATTCAAATTTTAATTTTTTTTTGAAGGACAATTTTAACTTTACACTTCTAGGAAGGGCTGTGAAGGGTTTAATTTTGAATGTTTGGGAGGTTTTTTCAATTCCTCCTTTTTAGAATAAGAAAATTTGCTATAGCTTCTCTTTCCTTTTCCAAAACCCTCCAGTTCTACAGAAGCTTCATTGGCCATATGTTTTAATTGTTTTTCTTGCTCTTTCACTTTGTTTGCAAGATTTATCAATTTTATATGCAATCTATATTTTTCTTCTAGGAATTTCTTCAACATCTCTACATTATTATTTTTCTGATTTGAGTGCTCATCTTCCTTTCTTTTAAGATCATCATCTGTCCACTTCAGGTCAGATTGAACTGCACTTAATTTTCTCTTGACCTATTGTACCTCCTTCTCGAGCTCTTGTGCCCTCAAATCACTATCAGATGGAGTATACAAAATTTCTTCTGCCACAGGTTTATTCTGCAAAGCTTTAATTTGGGATTTCAAATCTTGTATCTCACTATCACATCCCAAATGTAGTGCTTTTCCCTTCTCCAATAGTTTTTGGTGAAGGTCTCTGATGTTGGATCTGATGAGCCAAATGTAAACTCTACAGCATTAATTGTTGAAGCAACTTCATTCAAGGTCTTCTCTCGTTGTTGCAAGGACTTCTGAAACTAGAGTAAGCTCTCCATAGTTACATCACCTAGTTTTGTACTGCCAAAACGTTTTGGTGTGATGGCCTTTTTAACCTCCACTTTGGATTATTTTGTTGTGATGACCTTTTTACCCTTGATTGTTTATTCTTTTGGTGTGCAGACCTGTTTACCCTTGATTGTTGACTCTTCTAGTGTGCAGACTTCTTTACCCTTGACTATTTATTTTTTTAGTGTGCAGACCTGTTTACCCTTGACTATTGATTCTTCTGGTGTGCAGACCTGTTTACCCTTGACTGTTGATTCTTCTGGTGTGCAGACTTGTTTACCCTTGACTGTTGATTTTTTTCCTCTTCCAGCACTTTTAGCCTCGAGAGTTGTTGAAATCCTTTCAATTCTCTTTTTTTGTAGCAACTCATTTTTGTTTTTAATTTTTTATTCAATTTTTCCAATCTTGCTTCATATTCTGCAGTCTCATTTTGTTATTTAATGATCATTTCTCTCAATGCCCTTTGAAACTCAACCTTCAAACCTGCAATAAATGTTTCTTTCTGCTTTAATTCTTACTAAAGTTTTGCTTCCTTACCAAATACAGTTTTCAGTGGTGGCATGTTCAGAACTTCAGGCCTGTTTTTCATCTCATTTTCAAGTCTCCCTATAGTTTCCTCATATTTTTTATTTTGATCCTAATACATGTCTTTCAGTCTGTCAAGGTCAGAAATCAATTCTACTAGAACTACGGTAAATTTAGAACATTGATCCCTAATAATTTGATCCTTCTGGCCAATTATTTTTTTAGTTTCCACAATTATTTTCTCTAAACCTGTAACACGATGTACCAAATCAAGAATTTGGACATCCTTAGTTATGCACAATTAATCGCTAGCTTTGAAGGAATCCTCCCACAAGGTAGATTATTCTTTGAAATGTACCATTTTATCAAATAAAGAAAAAACAAATCTACCATCAAAAGAATATTTGGCATGAATTAGGTCTTCATCACTCGTTGGTGAACGGTCCATATCATTGTTCACAAATTTCTCCCATTGACCTGCATTTTCATTTCCATGTATTCCAACCAAAGTTTTGACATCAACATCTTCTTCAAGGGAAATTGAAGGCATGTTGTTTCCCATAGGTTCCATATTGCCATCTAAAGGTTGGTCAATCTTCTTTTTCCGGTTGAGTCACCCATTGAAGAAGCAGAGTATGACTGATCTCTCTAGTTTTGGATATGGTTGATAAAGAAATCCGGCCTCAATCCGCACTTAATCAATCACCAAAACCTTGTCGCAACTATAGCAAATGTGCCGAAAATGCATGAGTTGACCCACGCATTGAAAGTTGGCATTGGTTTGGCGGGTGTGCAAAGATAGCCATATATTGTCGATATAGAGACGAAATTTCCTCTAAAATTAAAAAAATCGATATTTCCACGGTTTTTCCACCATGATAAAAAAAAATTGAAGTATTAATCCACGAATGTTCAAAATGTGAAAATATTTCGTGGAAAAATCTGAACAAATGTATTACTGATTATAGTATATAAATATTTCAATATAATATGCAATGTTATTAATATTATAAATTTAATATATACATACACATATATGACTAAATATTATATTATATCCAATATATATCATATTAACAAATAAAAAATGAAAAACAAAAACAACTAAATAAACATAATGAAAGTTGAAAGGGATCTACAAGGATGGAAATGAGAGGCCACTCCAAGCAACCACAGAGGATGGAATCTCACCCATAACGAAAGATGAAAGGGATCCATAGGGATGGACATGAGAGGCCACTCTGGTTTTGCAAGGGAAGATGATGGAATCTTGACCATATTCTACTGATGTTAGATATGCCTCCTCTATGCGACTTGTTTTTGCTGATAAGCGTGAGGATTACTGTAAGTATGCTTTCTTCCATTTTTTTAAATATTTTTTTTAATTTCGTTCAGATTTAGTTTCAATTTGTTCTATTTGTCAGCAGGTCAAACTCATTCCATAATGTTGAAACCGCTAGTTTCTCAAATATTGATCCCTCATAGAATAACCTTCAAGAATCATTGCTAGACAACATTAGTCGTTTGCATAACCATTTGTATCTAATGGTTGTGAGCAACGATTTAAGTGGGCACATACCAACCACAAATGCAAATTGCAAGAAATTCGCTTATCTTGAATCGATTATGGGTTTTATTGTTGATTCTCTAAAATCCTGAATTTAATTCCTAGACAAAAGCATGTTATTCAGAGAAGGATTGGAAACAAGAATTCAAAAACAAACTTGATAAATTAATTCCTTAAACCAACACAAACTTCCTTTTTTAAAATATGGTTCAACGCATACATGTTTTTATGTTCCAATCCAAACCCACTTGGATCTAGAATGTGTGAAAATTCAATATTGAAACCCTCAAACAATGATGTCATGAATGAAACAAGCAACACTCTTTTATCCACATAAAATTGAAAACAAAAATCTAACAAAGATTGATAGTTATGGCAATTGAGTTTATTTAGAGGTTGAAGGCACACTGGGGGGGTGTGGATTAGATAGAGTTTAATATGTAATAAGGATCTTGTAGTTAGGTATAGGACAAAGTTGGCGACTTAAACACCATTATTCCACTAATAGAAAATTTACAAGACAAATCTCTATCCAGGCAAGCTTAAATTTCAAAAAATTTAGCAACTCTTGTTCCTTTCTTCATCTTTGTATGTCTTAATTTGCATGTTCAAAGGCTCTAGCTTAATTGCTCTCTGGTTTGTTACCAAAAATATTTAATTTTTCAGTGAATTTTTTTGGGCATTAAGTCCTTCCTAGGAAACACAATTTGTCCCAACCTTTAGCCCAATAGTGACAGTGAGAGTGTTGGTACCTTGCCATCCCTACACCAATATCTGAAAAAACACAACTTATTCACATGTGCCTACCCTACCACCACTATGGAATTGAACATGCAAACTCCAAAGAGAAAGTCTATGTTTGTAACATTTAGGCCCACTTAGGATGTACTTACAAATAGATTGAATTTATTCTATGGCATAGACTAATTTGGTTCGATGAATTGGTGACTAGCTCCTTCCCTTATTTCAGAATACCTTGGAGCCTTCCAGTCTTATTGGTGCACTTATCAAGTTATCAGACATAGAGATAAAAGAGGGTTCACAATTATAGTTTACCAAATTTTAAGCTAATGTTGATTCCTAGTTATTGGGTCAATGCAATTAGCTCACCTCATAATTTGTTGCATAACAAACCTTGATGGCATGTGTAAGGACTATGCTTCTATTGTGATTTTTAATAGTTGTAGTTCTATTAACTTGCTTTGGTTTCCTTTTGTTTCCCAGTTAATGTCTAGATAGAACTATACTTTTGGGGCATTATATATCGTGAGGACCTCATTTGATTTTGGTCAAACATAATTATCCTTTCAACACCTTGTTATAGAGTTAGGTTGATTATATTGTTGGGAATTTTACCAGGGAATTCATGAGTTGAATTCTTGATTTTGGTGTTGTCTTTCTGATTTTAAGGGGTGAGTGATCTATGCATATCCTTGTAAAGGTTTTTTGAAAGAAATTTGCTTCATGCACTCTGAGGTATTTGTTGTTGTGGATGTTAGTGAAACTTTCATTCAACATTTTTATTTTTTTGGAAACTTTCAAGATTTTGTTTTCTTCATACGTTTGTGGTTGGTGATCACATTGTTTTATTGTGCCTTTTTTCTTTATGTAGCTTTTAATTGACAATTTAGATCGATATTTTCAATATGTTATACAAGTGGAGGGGAAGATGGATTTGGATTATGTAATTAACTATGATGAATTTGAAACCGATATAAAGAAAGGTATGGATGCATGTATTTCAATTGTCTTTAACTTACAAGGGAGCTTGCTACTTTTGAAAATTTATTCTCCAAATATTTGAATGAAAGTTCCTCCATGATTTAAATGGTTAGATTTTGGTTAGAACTTAGTCTAACCAAGTGTAATGGTAGTTCTAGATGTATATGGCATGCAAGTCTTGTAGCTTAAATCGATATTGGGGCATATTTATTTGGTGCATCTTACACTTCTCATTTGTTATCATCACTACAAAATATGGATCTTATTTTCTATGAAATTGCTTGCAAGTGTGGCAAGGATGTCATCAGGTGATTTACTATAGAACTACATTAAACAAGCCAAGTCATAATATTGGAATATCTATAAAACAAAATGTTTCCTCTACACACTTGAAAAATTATAGGTCATTGTCTTAGATAACTGTTAATAATGTGTTTAAATCTATATACTTGAACTAATCATTGTAAGTGATCATATTTTTTCACGTTTATCTTTGTTTTTATTTGTAGTTTATTTTTTACAATTGGAGTCTTTGTGGGGTGTTCCAAACCATGAGGATTGTCCTCTTATATATTAGTTAGATGGTGTAGCTATGCATCCTAACATTGTTCTTACCAATCAACTTCAGACATTGATGTTTTTTATCCTTATGGTCTTTGTTTGGACTGTCACTATTGAAGGGTTGTCATTATCTCAATTCTCAATCACAGATCATGTCTGTGTAGCATGTGATTTCAATCGTCCAGGTAAAACATGGCTTCAAAAACTTGAGTTGGTTTGGTGAGGAGAATCCTACATGGTTGCTAGAAGGTTGGTAGGAAATTTCCTGTTTTTGCAATATACAAAGACATTTTAAGTCCAAGTGTATGAGGTTAGAGTTGATTTTCTGTATAGTATGGTAGACCTTCTTTATCATATATAGAAGGGAGGTGTACTAGTAACTTTTCTTTCATGTTTATATGTCATGTCTCTAGTGGATATTGTTTTTCAATATAACAATAACACCATGTTATGATGACAATGAATACTATCACTTGAAAAAACAAATTGAATCAAAGCAAATTCCTACTCTAAAAGGATAACTGCCACGCTTTTTCCATGATCTCCCTCGGGAAGAGCAACAAACAAAACTTAAAGACCGCTTGAAGAAGTATTGTCAAAAGATAAAGTCTGCTATTCTATTCAGTTTTGATTTCTAGACAATCATGCTTATTATAATGTGACGACTCTGACAAGTGCTTTAAATGTTTTCTTTGCAGGTTTATAAATGTGTCGTTGACAATCCATTCAATGTATATCGAGTTGCATGTATTTTCATGCAAGAGAATCCTTTCTATTCTAACACTGTGCACAGTTTTCCCCACCATATTCATATTATTTCTACCTTAAATGGTTAGGACTAATTATTCTATTTCATTTTTACAGTTTTAAGGTACGAGTATTAAGATCTCAATAAGGTATGGAAAGGCAACTTGGAAGAAGAACAGGGGAGTGGAAACCCATTAAAAGTTCAATAATCTTAGGTTTTCTTGTCTGGTTGATGCTTTAAAATGTCTAGTCATGAGATTGTTAGTAACTAGCATATATATAAATTATGGGTTTTCAAATGTAACAAAATATTGTGGGTGTTTTCGAAGGCCTTTGGGGATTAACACTTTTACTCACCAATAAAACTTGAGAGTAATGTTGATATGTGTGCTTCTAGGATATGGTGGTGGTCTATGATTCTCTCCAACTGGCAGAAAAGTGTATCCTTAATTCCTTTTATGGATTAATGCACAAGTATGTTTTCTCATGACTGTGTAGCTTGAGTGCTTGCTATGTGATATAGTTGCACACAAACTATCCTTTTTTCTAGTTTTGGGAAATTAATATTTCCATGGAATCAATTCAAATACATGTTCTATATACATGGGGGATAGATGGTATTCAATGGAAATGGATGGAGTATTTACATATACTATAGCTAAGATAATTCAAAATGCTTGCTTGCTTGTAGAGAAAATTGGAAAGCCTTTAGAGTTGGATACATACGGTATTTGATGTGCATTGCTAGGGTATTTTCCTCGGAACTTCAACTTTAAAACCATGCAAGCGTTCACTCTTCAAAAGTATTTGTTTTTTCCTGAAATTGTTTTCTTTAACCAACACCGGTTTCTTAACATATGTCAATTCTGGGATTCATGTTTCAGGATAAATGAGGTGAAATCTTTTCCTTAATTTCCTTTCATGCCATTCAAATTAATTATAACTTATATTTAAACTAGTGAATCTAACATATAATTCTTAGATTTTAAGAATTGTATCCAATTGTCATTATGTAACTGCTTCCCATTCACTATGTGATGTGCGTTAGAAGAAAAACCTTAGAATTTGAAATATAATGTTATTTTCTCTTGTTACTCTATTGAGATTTTGTATTTTTGGTTCGATAATCACTTTTGATATCTAAAATGTCATATGAGTGAAGGCTTTGTTTTTAATATGTTTATCTCTTTATTTGCTTTGCATCTAAATTGTTTGTGTTTTTGGGAGACAGGATATGAATCAAATGTTGATTTATACAGGTGTTCCAAGTTTTGGACCACGCCATACATTACCAAATTTGAAGAGGCTCATCACAACTATACAATCTTATGGGTTTCTTTGTCCTAAAAGGCCATCTTTTGAGATCATTGGAAACCTAGAACGTAGGTGATTGTTCAATGCTTCCATTTTTTCTCAAGGTTAAGAAATATGCTCTTTTAGGTACTCTCCATGGAGTTATGTTCTTGATATTAGGGATTTTACATGAAGTGTACCAGTAGTCATTAGAATCTAAGAATGCAATCTTAATATCATAAATCTTGTAGGGTTGCACTAATAAGGTATCTATTTTAGCAAAATCACCTGCATAAGCAACATTTCCAACCTGTACAATTGGTGAAGGCACAGTTTCTTTGGAAGACGAAATTTGAAATTTCTCAATCAACGTATCATTATACCCATGCACTGTCCCTGTGTTCTATTTCTTTCCATAATTCCCAAAATTCCCGAATTTTGGTGAAATTTATGCACTGAAATTTGTGATTCTGGTTCAGATGCTTAGCTTTAGCTTGTCTCTACAACTAGAATGTGTCACCATAAAAACAACATTTCAGTTCCATTTGACTCAATTATGGGTTCCAGATCACCAAAGAAACTATTATTTAGCAACTTTCAATTCTGGTATAGTTTCCAGGATAGGTCACATAAATCTGTTATTGGAGTTGACATATTAGGAGGGTGCATTCACATGTAAGTTTCATGAATTTCTTGTTTCTAAGTTGAATTGTTTTAGTATTTTTAAGTTCCACATTTCTGATGATTTTAAACACTACATGCAAATGTATATTATTATCCTCTATGCAAATTGTATTTCCTAGATTTATCTATTTATTGTCTTTGGTGGTTCCAACAAAGAAGTTTAGTCATCTTGTTCATCGTTGATCTTACACATTTTGTCTAACGCTCCATTGAGACATAACTATGCATTTTAGAGAAGTAATCTCCTTAATTGAAGAATATCAGGTGAGAAGTTTTCTTTGAATTTTAAGTGTACATACCCATATGAATTAATCTCATTTACAAGGATGGCATGGTTCAAAATAGCCTAGAGTGAAAATAACAGATTCTATATATCGAGGATCTTACGGATTTGTCTGCAACTGAATTAACATACCAGGTTATTCAGTCAACCCCAATGGACCTTGATTTTGCTTCTTTGTCTGTAGAGTAATAGAATCATTCATGCCCATTTGGGCCATCAACTCCTTGTCTTACCAGGATTCCCTTTATATGGTATTGCCTTTTGACGAAGCTATTTTAGATTCAATGTCTATGAATGATAACCCCTTGAAGGACATGCATCAATGGCCATCTTTTATTCTTGCAATGAAAGGTCTAAGGATTTATGAAAAATGTGTACAAGATGGTAATTTGTGAAGAAGCAGTACAATTTGCAATCGATAAAATTGAATTAATATTGAAAGGTAACAAATTTATCTTTTAATTGGCCATTCTACCACCTATCAAATAAATGTTATATTCTGCAGAAGGTAATTTAGATCAGAAGGAATCCTAGTAAACATTTAAACAGAGGGTATTGTCTCATGATGTTATCTCTTTCTCAATTTATTTTTCTTGCTTTCTGGTCTAGAATCATTGTATTTAATATCTAGTTTTATATAATTTTCTTTGGACAAAAGCGTTACATGGAGATTCAACATTGGATTTCTTCTCGTGTATTACGACTTATCTTGAGTTGTTTTTCAAGCCCTATTTCAACATTGGATTGCTTCTCAGATATTACAGCTTTATCTTAAAAAAATAGATTTGGATAATGAATTTCCATCAAATACAAAATCTGTTTTCTGCCATGAAAATTAGAAATAAGACCATGTTGACAAAATCACATTTTGAGCCTACTAGTTCATACTTTACCTCAGGTGTAGCTCTTGCTACAGGTGGAAATGATGCTAACTTGTCTACCACCTCTCTGCGCGATGCTATGAAGGTAAGGAACATTGGTTGTGTATATTCAAATGACATTGTATATCAAGGGAATAACAATGTTGATGGTAATAGTTCAGCAGTTGAGAAATCAGAGAAATTTTCAGGTTTAAATCTTGATAGTCCATTCGATGTTTATGGTTTCAGATCTTAAAATTTTCTAGTGGAAGTGTTTTTTAATTTCTCTGTGATTGTGTGGAGTGTATATTAACTCATTTGGAAATTGTGATTATTTTTTATTCGAAAGACGACTAGGTGTGGAAATATCTTGTTATAAAACTCACTATTAATGTGGTATGAACCTTCCTTATACGATGATGATAAAACGTGTTGTTTTGGTATGGAACACTTATGGACTATATACCTCGAGAGAGAATATAATAGTTTGACACCTTCATCTTCTGGGTAAAAGAGTTGTATCCCCACCTTGATGGTACACCTTGCTCCTATGGGTAAAATGGTTATTCTCCCACCTTGATTGACACACATTGGTCTTGCTGGTGTAGGGGTTGTTTTACCACTTTGTCATGACCCCTTGTGTTGACTCTTGATCTTATGTTGAACCTTGATTGGTCCTTATGCTAACGCCCCCTCATAGTGTGGTACCTTAACCCTTTTGTTATGTTTGTTGTGGGTGTGACCTTCTAGCATCCCCAAATAACTCATATCCTTCTCAAGCAAGTTCAGACAGGTCATGATTTAGTCCATCCATCCCTGAGAAGGTCATGGTTCAATTCAAGCCGACCGAAGAAGGTCGTTGTTCATTTTAGGAAGCACCAAGAAGGTCACAACCCAGCTTAGGAGGTCACGGTTCATACTTGAGTGGAATAATATCTTTATTGCACTGTTTGAGTGTGCTAAGGTGTAATAAATCCATGGGATTTGTATGGGATACAAACTAAGCTCTGATTTGTGTGTGGAATGTCATCATTACTTGATATTTTATGGACCATTTTTTCTTGTTCTTGTGCTCCAGTAATTGGGGTTTTCTTACAGTTCACTTCAAACATACCCAAACACTCAAACAATGCAGTAGAGATATTAGTCCACTCAAACAGGGTTATGGTTTCTTCTAGACGCCCCAAACAACTCACAACTTGCTCAAGAAATCCATGGGCTTTCTATGGTCTACAAACTGAGCTCTGATTTGTGTATGGAATGCCATCATTACCTGATATTTTATGGACTGTTGTTTCTTGGTCACGGTTTTAGACTTGAGTGGACTAATATCTCTTATGCACTGTTTGAGTGTGCTAAGCTGTAAGAAAGCCATGAGATTTGTATGGGATACAAATTGAGCTTTAGTTTTTGTGTGGAATGCCATCATTACCTGATATTTTATGGACGGTTTTTTTTGGGCATGTTTCTCCAGTAATTGGGGTTTCCTTACGATTCACTTCAAGCAAACCCAAACACTCAAACAGTGCAGCAGAGATCTTAGTTCATTCAAATAGGGTTATGGTTTCTTTTAACATCCCCAAACAACTCACAACATGCTCAAGAAAGCCATGGTATTTGTATGGGATACAAACTGAGCTTTGGTTTGTGTTTGGAATGTCATGATTACCTAATATTTTATAGATTGTTGTTTCTTGGTCTGTTGCTCCAGTAATTGGTTTCCTTACTTGTTTATTAGGTTACATTGAATGCCACCATTGTTGACTAAACCTATAGTAATGGAATTTATTCTCTCTCTCAGATATTCCATTTGTTCATGTACCTACTTGTCTCTTAATAGATAAGATTTGATCTAAAAAAATACTGATGTGTATAAGGAAGGTTTCAACTCTCCTAGTGGGTTATCTTATTTGTTTTCTTTGTACTTTGAGTTAGATTTACTATTGTTGTAATTTATTGTCATTGTATTCTTTTCAACTTTAACATAGGGACCTTAGGGAGAGTTAAAGTTCAAAGAAATGAAAATTATGCTTTAAACTTATCTTGTCTAGTTACAAAGATACTATTTTGTTTCTAGTACTGTTTTTTCATTGTTTGTCATGGTTTATGTCTGTTTGAGATGGTTTGTCATGGTTTATGTCATTTTTCTTATCAGATATCTTTTGTTAAGTTTAAATATCAAAATTTGGTTGGCAGTTTCCAAAATTTGCAGTTGCATTGATGCCTATTTGTTAGGTTTTTGGGATCCATCTCTCTATGTCAAGAAACTTTATCACTTGTTGTTGTTTAAATAGGCATGCTAGAACTGCTCCGAGCTGGAAAATTGACCATGGATAAAGGACAAGCACGAGGATTTAATGAGTCATATGTTAAGAAACTCTCATACTATATTATTTTATCCATTGTTGAAGCATTACATAAGGTAATAATACAAGCTCTCATTTTAAAAAATTTAACTTTTCATTATTTATGTAGTCAACAACTTCAAAGACATATGATTTATTTGCCTCTAAATAACATCTATTTTCACGTGATTGCATCTATGTTCACTTGATTGGAGCTAACATAGTTTATCTGGCTTAACAAGACCGAAAACAAAGGTCCTTACAAATATGTTAACCTCACTAAATGAATGCATTCAGGTGATTACTCAAATTGGAGAATGCCTTGGATCACTCTTAAAATTGTTAAAATCGTCATTTTTACCCTATTTTGATGAACTTGTTTCCTTCATCACTCTAATGTTGTTAAGAATACACATGTGATAATGAAATAAATGTTTTTTTATTATTGTTATGATAAAGAGATGCATCAGGCTGCAACTAGTTGTTTTATATGTAATCAGTTATAAATCAAACAACACTATTGGTACCTTGGGATCTACTACTACCATATTGTGGGGTGTATTTTGAAGGCTTGTTATTTGTTCCTTCTACATATTTTCCAGGGAAATATTACACTGAAGAAGAGAGACGCATGACAATCTTAATTTTTGATGATGTTGCAGAACAATGAGGTGTGGCTGGTACAAAATTATTTACCCTAACTTGGTAGATGTAAGCATATGGATTAGTTATTTTGCTTCTTATGTAGAATAATAACTGATTTTATATTGTTTTTGGGACAGGTATTATGACACATTTTTTCCATTTCTTCTTGAAGCTTGCACATATGAAGATGTTTATGTCCGACAGGTAATGCAATCATCCTAGTTGTGCATTTTTATTTTTAGGTGGAATTTATCAGTTTTGTTATCCTTCTGCATTTTTTTTTATTAATTATGTTTCTCTACAATCAACAGTTTATGGAATTGGAGTGTGTGCTGAACATGGAGGCTCAAAAATAAAACCCCTAGTTGGAGGTAGAGGTGTGTAACATGATATAATTAATGTGTTAAGTATTTCCAATTTTCCATCTTGAGTGTGTTATTTATTCATTTGGTTCAATGACAACAGAAGCTCTATTATCAAAGTTGAATGATGTAATTAGTCATCCATCAGCTCTTCTTCCTGACTATAGAATGGAAACAGACAATGCAATCTCTACACTTGGAGATATTTGTGAACATCAAAGAGATTGCATTAATGCATCCCAGGTATTCATAATTTTCTTATTTAATATTTCTTTGTTGAGGAATTGGTTCCACATTAATATGACTACTATGTGTGGGGAATGTAATTCTTTGATTTGATATCTATTATGATATACAATGAAAATGTTTTTCTTTTATGAACATTTTATTTTATGGCCACAAGATTGAAAAACGAGAACCTTTGTTTTCAGAAATGGTATTATTATAGATTTTGAGAATTCTTCTGTGTGCACATCCCTTGAAATCCAATCAAATGGACAAAAAATTAAAATATGAAGGTGGTATGAATATAATAGTCATTTTTAATTAGTGACTGAGTTTGTCTTTTGTTATAGAAAGATAAAGAGATCAACTACTACTACTAGAGACTTCAAGGAATGGAAGAGAACCTATCTTACAGGCAGGAGATTGGTGGTTTGATTACTCCATACCCTATCTATAGAAATTAGTGAATATTTTCATATAAAATGACTAAATTAGTGACCAAAAAATGAGAGATAAGTGACCAACAAATTGGAGATAAGCGACCAAACAAATGACCAAAATTCACATATAAATGACCAAATGATAGTTTTGGTGGCTAATTTTCAGTTTCTTATCACCAAAAATATGACCAAATTAATGACCAGCCAACAAGTTATAAATGAGAAAACTATATATGACCACATTTTTTGTCGTGTGATAAGAGACCGAAAATTAGCTATCAACAATCGCCAAATCAAAAGTGGTCATTTATAGGTGGATTTTGGTCCTTTTTTTGTGAATTTTCTCTCATTATGTAATAGTGTACAATCAATCATTCATCAATTTATCTGGTGCAGGTAAAAACTCATCCTCTTCCCTTCATTTTGGTCGTAGAATTTTTAAGTGTCATCAAGCTTTTTTAAGGTTTTGATATGGTTTTATGGAGGGAAAGAGCACACCCTAAGAGATGCTCTTCTCCCTTTCGGGAGGTGCGTCGATGCACTCCCCAAAAAGGGAAAGAGCATTGACCCCACTATATTCCCAAAGGGGATGACCATAGATTCCCTGTACGTTCAAAGGAAGAGCTTTGACAACCCGTAAAAAACTTCTAAAACAACGTTTTAAAGCATGATTTCGAACTTTTCTCTCCATGAGATTTTTCTAATGGATGTTTTATGGATGTTCCACAGGTTTCAAAAAAAATCATGGTGATTTGTAAGGAACGGGAACATAAATTGGATGATTCCCAATCCGATAATAACCCAAACACAATAATGGCATTAAGGGAATGTGGGCTTCTCAAATACTGCAGGGTTTCATGCATGAAGGCCCATGTTCATCTATTGGACCATTTAATTAGGATGTGGGACCTCGAGCAACAACATTTTCAAGTGGGTACCCATATCCTTACCATAGATGCGGAGGATATATATTTCTTGACCGGACTCTCCAGAAGAGGGAATACGATGTCACTCTCCAGACCAAGCAGAGGAGAGATGACCATCAACAACCTGATTGATGAGCATTGTATGATTGGGACAATATGTTAAAGAAAAAATATTCTTATCAAGCACATAATGGATCATCCAATGAGGACTATTACATTACCATCAAGAAGGTGTCAAGTAGCAGGGTTTCCCACCAGACTACTCGAGCTCATATGTTGTATGCGTTGGAGTGTATGGCTCCAACCATTTTCAACTCGAGTGAAAGGGATTTTAGTAAGCCTCAAGGACCAACTAACAAAGTGTCATCAAGGAGAACTTAAGCAGTTCGGATGCAGTGCTATAGTGGTATCCTTATTCCTAGAGAGGGCCACTCTACTATGTCCTCATGTGCATTCGAACAGGATAGAGCCATAGGTCCCACGGATGTTGATATGGGTGGCGGCCATGTCTCACCATGAAGGAGGAGGTCATCTTACACTGACCTATGGTTCTCTATTATTCCGATGGTTGCTTGTCCAACTTCTGATGGTGGAAGATTATGATTAAGCAATTATCGAATTCATAGATGGCCCTGATTTACCCTTACCTAAGGATGATCAGTGGGACGACAAAGGTAAGAAATATGCCATTTTCATTGTGTTTTTAATTTTCTAGTATATTGTTTTTTGTTATTTTCATGATACTAAGACATTGTATTCTACATTGCATATATGGGACAGTCACAACCAGCAGGCGCGTCACCCTTGAGAGGTGAGGGGAAGTGATCGAGATATCCATTCATATCATAGAGGAAGAAGAGGAACCGCAAGTGATCGAGGAGAACCTGTAGAGACTAACAGTTCTATTTCTGAATATCTCCATTAACGATTTACCCTAGCATTATCAAAGCCATACTGCAGGGGTCTCAGGCCATTTTAGGAGACTCCTCCGTAGAGTATCTCGTGTTGTGATGTGTTTCCATGAGCATAAGGATTAACTAAGAGTCGTACTGACTTGTATTATTATACTGAAAGCTTCTAAGATTCATATTTTGACCATTATGGTGAACTGAAAAATCATAGTTTTAGATTTTGATGTATTGAAATATTATGGCTTCATATTTTTTTCCTTTGTACATGAATGGCTTCTTATTACGTGTTCTAATGTTCTTTATACATGCAATCTATCTTAAATGAACATTAAATATGAGCTAAGTACCATTCCAAAACATAATTAGCTAACGAATCAACAACTGCATTTAAGTTTTTTGGTATATGTTGATACGAAACAAACTCAAAAGGCCTCTCAAGAATATGAAATATTTGAAATAACTGAAGGAGTAAGGGATTTCGAATGGTAAAAACCCAGTTTAATTGTGAAACAATTAGTTTGGAATCTAGATAGACCCTAACTTGACTCACACCATTTGAAAATGTTTCAGTTAATAGTCCAATCACTGCATGATATTCTACAAGATTGTTCATATAGGGACCTAAACAAGTTCCTCCTGAGCTTACCAAATTACCGGTAGGGGAATAAAGTAACCAAGTCTTGATGCGAGGTTCAAGGTATGTTGACTAGTGCCATCCACAAATCCTAAATACATGGGTTCATATATTCATTCAAGAATAACACTATATAAGCAGACTTACCTAAGATGAATCTTGCATTCATGAAGAACAAAAAATACAAACTACACACAACACACTTTATCAAGAATATTTACAAGGCATCTATGCAATATTTCCTAAGCATAGTACCTTTTAAGGTAAATCCTATTTTGGGGCTCACCCAAGGGTATCCCATCATAATAAATAAGCTTATAGGCTCCTTTCTCTAAAACGTGACTCACAACATAGGGTCTGTGCCGCATGGAATCTAATTTTCCGCCTCCCAACTTATCATGTTTTTTATCGTATGGCATCACCAAATCACCTTCTTTGAAGAGGTGAGGTTGAATGGATCGATCATATTGAGTTGTGATTCATCGCTTGTGCATCTCATTAGCTAAGATTGCATCTTGACGAGTATCATCATGTTTGCTCAAATATAAGAATTTTTCTTCCTCCATAGTGGTATTCGGTAGCAGTTCTACAACAAGCATTAGAGAAGGGATTTCACACTCAATAGGAAGAGTAGCCTCCAACCCATACACTATTTGAAATGGTGTAAATCCAGTGGATGTTTAGACAGTGGTCATATAATCCTATAATGCAGAAAATAATTGCAAATGCAAAGTGGACTTAGCTCATACTACCATCCATTGAAGCATGGTTTTCAATACTTTGTTGATAGCTTCACCTTGGCCATTGGCCTGTGGGTAGTATGGTTTTGAGTTATCGTGAAAAAAACCTAGTCTGGCACTTAATTTCAACATCATCTATTTTTGAAAACATGATATGTAATCAATCACGATGGATTGTGGGACTCCAAACTTGGGAATAATGTGCTTAAAAAGAAAATGGAAGCAGTTTTGTCATCTTCAACATATGTAGGCATAACCTCATCCCATTTTGTTAAATATTCCATGGCTATGATAATATAACCATGCCACTGGATGAGGCATGCTTACAATGCATGAAATTGATTCCCCATTACGCAAAGGGGCCTACATCAATGATGGGATGAACTGGAGCTGGGTGGGTGAGATTTTTTAATTGGAAAAGATGACAAAGTGGGCATTTTTTTACGACTTCCATACAATATTTGAAGATTGAGGGTCAAAAGTATCCAACACGTAGGATTTTCTGGGCAGTAGCCATCCCGAACATATGACCACCACAAGCTCTAAATTGGAAATCATGTGAAATTGTTTCATCCTCCTCGACAGTTAAGAAACGTCACAAAATTGAATCATTGCCACAACGATATAACATATCATTGAAAATAAGGTAATACTCAGTGTGATGATGAATACGATGACATTAGTCTCAGGTTGCATTTGGATAAAAGCATTAAGTTTGGAGATATCAAATCAAATCTCCATACCAAGGATTAGACATACTAATGAAGAACAAGGATTCATCAGGATTCATCAAGTAATAAATTGAAGGGTTGTGTTTCCTCAGTAATATGGGGAAGATCACACATGAGTTTCACGAAGACTAAAGACTTCTTTGTACTAGACTTAGAAAATTATATTTTGAACTCCTGGAGAATGACAATCCAGTGAGAATATTTCCCCCTAAGTACTTGATGAGTCTAGATGTAATACACGGGGTTATAATATGCATGCACAGTGGTTGTGCGAAGCAGGATGTAGTGACAAAACTTTTGGACTACGATGACTATAGCTAGAGATAACTTATCAACATGTGAGTAACGTGTTTTAGAGTCAAGAAGATTCTTGCTTAGGTAATAAATCACTTGTTCTTGGTCATTATCATTAGTTTGAACCAGCACCATGCCGATGGTAGTTAAAGATGCAGCCATGTATAAGGAATAATCCTTAGTATAGTCGAGTGGTTGCAACACATGTGTGTGTGTAATAGAATGATTGAGGGTATCGAATGCATATTGTCCAAGGTCGTCCCAAACAAAGGGTGTATCCTTTTTTATCAAATGCATGAAACCATGTGTTTTTTCAACATAATCGCATACAAAATGATGCAAAATGTTTGTCTTCCCTTGCAAAAATTGAAGTTATGCGATGTTGGTAGGGAGTGGTAGGTCCAAAATAACCTCAATCTTCAGAGGGTCTATACAAATGCCATACTTGGAAATAGAGAATCCAAGCAATCATCCCACCTCAACAAACAAAAAATACATTCATGTGGATTTAATTGGATGTTTAATGGCGACATCTAAGAAAAATGCCTCTCAGATGGTCAACACGGTGTTCCCAATGTTGCAAATCAGTAGGTAGGTCATCAAGATATGGTTCCACATTAAGTTTAATGTCATGAAAAGAATAATACATGGTGCATTGAAATGTAGCGCAATCATTTTTCAAAACAAAATTCAACTTACGATAGTCAAAGGTCCCCCATGGGAAAATGAAAATCATCTTATGTTGATCAAAAGGGAATATATCTATCTGAATTTAACTAGAAAATCCATCCATAAATGAAAAGATGACACTTACGACATAGTTATCGATAATTTGATCGATGTATGAGTAGGGTAATTGTCTTTTCGACAAGCCCTATTAAGGTCTCTGAAATCGATACAAACTCTAATTGTACCTTGTTTTTTGGTAACAAGAACAATGTTAGAAACTCATTTTGTCAATGGTACGGGATAAATGAACCCAATCTTAATAATTTTTTCAATTTCTTCCTTAATGTTCGTTGCTTTCCATGGATGTACTTGACGTACTTTTTTACATATCAGTTTGGCATCAGGGTATGGCCTGATCTCATGAATGACGATCGAAGGATCAATCCCTAGCATCTCTTCGTATGTCCAAGCGAAAACATATTGAAACTCTCTAAAAAGGGTCATATAAGTTTTAACTTCCAGAGAAGAACAGTTCTATCCCAAATGTATGTGTTCCACAACTCCAAGTTACACTGATATATCGACCAGAGTGGTCTTAGTAATATTAATCAAATTAACTTTCGACTCAACATTTTGAATGAGTACAGGTGATTGAGGAGTAGTTACAATATCAGATGAAACCAATGATTTGAAATGATATTCTAGCAATTGGTAATAGGGAAGGAAATAGGATCGATGGTGATGATATTTCCAAGGAATCTCATATAAATACATAACTTCCATTATGAATTCATCCGATGGAAGAGGGTAAAAAATATAATCTAGAGATGGACAGGGGGAATCTAACTAATATGGCAAATGGTAGGGTTCTGATGCCACCACAAGGTGATCATTGATACTGGGGTCATCAGAGGTGGATTGAATAGTCTAGTAAATATCTTCAAAAGGTAAGGTTTCGAATAAGCAATTTATTTCTCTTTAATAGACTTTTCATGACTCGTCGAGATCATGTTCACAGACGTGACCTGCAAAGGAGGAGGATTATTTTTCAATGAAAAAATCCCATAATAGAAGAATCTTTAAGAAGGCATACTCCAATGTTCCGATACTGCATATTCAAAGATGCCAAGAGTGGAAAATTGTTCATAGAATTAGAACTCGCATCTGGAGAAAAAAAACTATTGATTAAGAGTAATGATATTCCCTTGGAATGGGAATTGTACCACACGAAAGAGGATGATTCCATTGCCTACATCACGTAGAACCAATTCCTACCTAGGAGGAGATTGTAATCTACAGGAGCGTCGACAACCTCGACATAGATGGACACTGATTTTCCCCCTAATTATATTAATAAGGATGACAACAATCCATAGGGTTGAAAACCACGACCATCAAATGCCTTCAATGTTGTAGGTGAATGGTTAATTTCAATGGAACCTATAGCTCTCCAACAAGACAGAGACATAACTAAAGTCGAGGCACCTTCATCCAAAATGGTACGATGGACCTTTTTCCCAATAAATTTCATGGATAATTGAAAATCTAATTGATGGGAAGGTCTTGGCTTAAAATCCTTTAATTTAAAAGTGATAACATTACTATTTTTAGGATCCATAGCTCCAAGTATTGACAACAAATTATTCCTCTATGTAGGACACATTTGGAATACTTTAAGGGTAGACATAGCACACGGTTCTTGGTCCAAATCTTCCACTACATTGTATAAGTATTGGGAGGCACGTGTACTAGGATTAAATATTGATTTACGGATGGTACTCTTGGGTTCCTTGAGGAATGCGTCAAGAACAATTTTTTCAATTTGAAGGTCATTGGTAGGAGGAGGAACGAAAGTTGTAGTTTTATCAAGTGGATTGTTATCATCCTTTTTCTCTGGAGGAGGGCCATAGCTTTGAGATCTATTCACAATATGAACCGATTCACTAGACATCATTTTAACTTCATCAATGGAATATGAGGAAGACATGTGCAAGGATTGATGGTCAATCAATTGTTGTTCGATAGGAAAAGGATCAATCAAAAATGTCGTAGTGAAAGTGTTTTTTAGGAATTTATTGACCTCCTCAAGATGAAGACATTCTTTAGTGAAATGATCACCTCCACATATTAGACAAGGAAATTTAACCTTTCTCTTATTTTTTGATTCGACATATGTAGTTTGTGTTTTATTATCCTCCTCTTGATTCATAGGTTTCTTGGATTATTTCTTCCTTTCTTCTTTGTTCGCAAAGATTCTGAGGATTGAACCGCATTCACTTCGATAGAAACAACATGAACAAAAGTAGTCTTGGGATTGGCAACATTCTGACTAGAGGGTGAAGCAGTTTGGTATTGTTTGTTCATGGATTTAGTCGTAGATTGTGTTTGGAAAGAGCAAGTATGCCATCGGTAGGTGGTTCCGTCAAAGGTCTTGAAGGGTACAAAGTAGGGTGAGGATCATTCGAAATCAAATTGTACAAAGTGCCCGACTAGGAATAAACCAAGTCTAGGTATTGAGCACACCGATGGCTTGCTCTTCAGTAACAACACTTCCCATGGAAACATCTCTGGAAATGGGTGGAAGTAATGAATTATTAAACCAATCAACAAGAAATTGATTGGGGATGAGATCCTTAATCAACCTACATATTCGTCTCCACTCATGTATATGATAAGATATATGGGTGGAAGTGGTATGGCTAAGCGATGTCAAAATATCCATACTTGTTTCATATCTAATCGATAACTGAAAAATGTGTCAAAAAGGCCATCATTTCTAAAGTGTTGAATTCCCAAAAGGAATATTTATGAAACTCTATATACCATTTAGCAGCAATTTTGATAAGAGTCCTCTAAAAAAGTATCAAATGAATAGAATTATCCATGAGAGAATTAGATGAGCACCAGAGATGATAAGTCATCACATGGTTTTTAGGATCTTCATCAGGCTCACCATGAAATTTTGGTACATATGAAGGTAACCTTATAGGAATGGTTGGCCATGAAGGATCATGGTGAATAGGATCGTTACTCAATCGTGAAAAATCTAGCAGATCAAGTGTATCCATAAATGGAAATTGTTGATTTGGTTAAGGATACTTGTAGTACTGATAATGAATTTGTGTACCAATAGGACCATAAGATGGTTGATAAATAGGTGAATATGATCCTCCTATAATGGGTTGGTTTCTAGATTATCCTCCTGGGGGTCCTCCAGGTGGTGGGCCTCCAGGGGGCGGACCTCCATATGGTGGACCTCCAAATGGTGGAACTCTAGGTGGTGTACCTCTAGAAGGTGGGCCTTCAGGTAGTGAACCTCCAGATGGTGGACCTATGAATGGTGGTCCCCAAGGTGTGAGTACATTCACCCAATTAGGTTTCCACCATGGGGTATTCATATTTCCAGGATAAGGGAGCCCAAGATAAACACTTCCCGAGGAAATTGGTTGATAATTTTGATTTACCATTGCATGTTGATTTCCAAGATAAGTATAACCCCATGCAAGTTGATTAGATATAGGTTGTACCCACGATGGTTGTTATACCACGAGAGAAAGGATAGCCACATTTCTAGTCATGGAATTTCCACTAACTATAGGATTCCCTAAAGAGACATTTTACCCAACATTTGAACCGTTCTCTCAGTTGTAGAACAACTTGGGCTAGGGATTTCCCCTAGTCATGGAATTTACAGGAGAACTTGAAACTTGTAATATATTTTGAAATGATAGGGCAGGGATAAAAGGTTGACCTTGATTGTAAGAAACCACACTTTGAACCAGTATTCTTGAAACATAAGCAACATGAAACTGAACAAGGGCATGGTATTCAGGACTGGTTATTTCTGAATGGATAGGTGAGGGATATAAGCTCCACCTTCTTATGCTATGCCCCATCATACGCAAACATGACATGATATCATAGATGGGTCTAAAAAACTCATCATTCAAAAGTAATCTTGTGTCTTATGGGGGCATTACATATGACAAAGTATTAGTGCCATATTCAGAAATGGTTTTTCTTAAGGATGTCTCCCAAAATGGAGAAGTTGGACCAAATCTGGATGCTACAACGTCATTTGAAGGCTAGGAAGATACCAATATTATGCACCAGAATACCCTTCTGTAGTAAAGTGAAAAGTGGAATCATGTGAATAAGGTTGTTAAACGACTACCGGAGTAGGGGTAGATGGATTTTTGAAAGAAGAATACTCTTCCTCAGATTCAGTAACCAGAATTCCCTCTACATGTGGATCAATTGTAATAGGTTGGTCCATGGTTTCCCCTTCTCTTCCTTCCCTGGAAGGAGGATGTTCAGGTGGAAAATCTTGCAGCCTATAAGACCTCCTCACATGTATCTCAGGCATAATCATGGCTAAAAACTTTAATGTAAGTGTCTTCTAATCGAAAAGATCACACTCAAAATTCCTACAGAAGCTAAGGATACAATCAAACGTAAGTGATATGAGGGGTTGAAAACTTGGATCCTCACCAAGAGTGTTAAGTTGTCACAACTCATGATATATCGCAAGGTGCAACCGTAAAACATGACAAGGAGGATTGGGACTGTACCCTTTCCTTAATACCTGACTACCTAGACGGTACTTGTGTAATAGCTCCCTGAGTGTTGTTCTTGGTGGATTTCTCCAACAAGACGACCAAAAGGATTTTATCAGTTGGTATAGGTTCTTAGAAGGGTCTCCCGATATATTCAAGGTATGTGGGAGCTCAAATCCATGTTAGTTTTGTTTAGTGAACAATCATTCGAAAGGGACCTTCTTATATACTATCGAGTATGTGAAGAACCTTTCGATATACCTCAAGGGTACATGAAAATTTGTTCGATATATTGATTAGTACATGGAATAACTATACAGTCTCTATGATGCAGTGTAGGAAAGAAACATCATCTCCTATGTTTATAAATGTTGGAACGCGTCTTCTAACTTATCACTCAAATTTCTAAGGATTTTAACCTAAGCTAGCACTCCATTTTATATTTTGATGGTTAATGAAATTTTATGGAGCATGTAATAACTACAAGACTAATGTTCTACATGAAATGCAATTCTCTTTTCAATGAATTCTTCTTAGAGTAAAGAAGATATTTTTCCTTTCAAGCAATCAATGAAAACACCATGCAACTTTGACAATTCATCCTTCAAGCTTCGAAAATTTCCAAACACACAAAACCTCCTAATAATTAACCAAATGAGATCTCTAACAACATAAAAAGAAGAAGTTCACTTTATGCTTTAAACTCTATGATCTCCAAGAATCAAACTTGAAAAAAGAAAAAACAATTATCAGCCTATTGTATCAATCGTATTCAAAAACCTAATTAAAACTAAAAGTAACGGGCCTAACTTTTATTTTTTGTCTTTTGATATCTTTCGAAATAGAAATGTGAAGAACAAGTAAAATAGTCTACAAAAGCATAAGAAAACTAGAAAAATATCTTTTTATGGATTTGAAAGACTTATCAGATATTTGAATGAAAACGATGATACCCAAGACTGGAATTCAAAAACACACAATTACTAAATTCTAAATCCTTTACTAAGAAAAATTTTCAATATCTAACTCAAAAATGTGCTCAGACTAAACACACACTGACAGATCTAACAAAAATCAATGCAACAGACTCACAAACCTATAACAAAAATCATTAACCAGAATTCCCTCTACATGTGGATCAATCGTAACAGGTTGGTCCATGGTTTCCCCTTCTCTTCCTTCCCTAGAAGGAGGATGTTCAAGTGGAAAACCCTACATCCTGTAAGACCTCCTCATATGTAGCTCAGCCATAATTATGGCTAAAAACTTTACTCTAAGGGTCTTCTAATCAAAAACATCACACTCAAAATTCCTACACAAGCTACAGATACAATCAAACATAAGTGATATGAGAGGTTGAAAATTTAGATCCTCACCATGAGTGTTAAGTTTTCACAACTCGTGATATACCACAAGGTGCAACCATAGAACATGACAAGGAGGATTGGGACCATAACATTGCCTTAATACCTGACTACCTAGATGGTACTTGTGTAATAGCTCCCTGAGTGTTTTTCTTGGTGGATTTCTCCAACAAGACAACCAAAAGGATTTTATCAGTTGGTATAGGTTCCTAGAAGGGTCTTCCGATATACTCAAGGTACGTGGGAGCTCAAATCCATGTTAGTGTTGTCTAATGAACAATCATTCGAAAGGGGCCTTCTGATATACTATCGAGTACATGAAGAACCTTTTGATATACCTCAAGGGTATATGAAAATTCATTCGATATACTGATTAGTACATGCAATAACTACACAGTCCCTGAGATGCAGTGCAGGAAAGAAACACCATCTCCTATGTTTATAAATGTTGGAACACGTCTTATAACTTATCACTCAAATTTCTAAGGATTTTAACCTAAGCTAGCACTCAAATTTATATTTTTACGGTTAATGAAATTTTATGGAGCATATAATAACTGCAAGACTAATGTTCTAAATGAAATGCAATTCTCTTTTCAAAGAATTCTACTTAGAGTAAAGAAGATATTTTTCCTTTCAAGCAATCAATGAAAACACCATGCAACTTTGACAATTCATCCTTCAAGCTTCGAAAATTTCCAAACACACAAAACCTCCTAATAATTAACCAAATGAGATCTCTAACAACATAAAAAGAAGAAGTTCACTTTATGCTTTAAATTCTACGATCTCCAAGAATCAAACTTGAAAAAAAGAAAAACAATTATCAGCCTATTGTATCAATCGTATTCAAAAACCTAATTAAAACTAAAAGTAACGGGCCTAACTCTTATTTTTTGTCTTTTGATATATTTCGAAATAGAAATGTGAAGAACAAGTAAAACGATGATACCCAAGACTGAAATTCAAAAACACACAATTACTAAATTCTGAATCCTTTACTAAGACAAATTTTCAAGATCTAACTCGAAAATGTACTCAGACTAAACACACACTGACAGATATGACAACAAGCGATGCAACAAACTCACAAACCTATAACAAAAATCATTTTTTTCAAAAACCTAATTAAAACTAAAAGTAACAGGCCTAACTTTTATTTTTTGTCTTTTGATATATTTCAAAATAGAAATGTGAAGAACAAGTAAAATCACTCTACAAAAGCATAAGAAAACTAGAAAATTATATTTTTATGGATCTAAAAGACTTATCAAATATTTGAATGAAAACGATGATACCCAAGACTGAAATTCAAAAACACACAATTACTAAATTCTGATCCTTTACTAAGACAAATTTTCAAGATCTAACTCGAAAATGTACTCAGACTAAACACACACTTACAGATCTAACAACAAGCAATGCAATAGACTCACAAACCTATAACAAAAATCATTTTTTTTCAAAAACCTAATTAAAACTAAAAGTAACGGGCCTAACTTTTATTTTTTGTCTTTTGATATATTTCGAAATAAAAATGTGAAGAACAAGTAAAATCACTCTACAAAAGCATAAGAAAACACGCAAATTATCTTTTTATGGATCTGAAAGACATATCAGATATTTGAATGAAAACGATGATACCCAAGACTGAAATTCAAAAACACACAATTACTAAATTATGAATCCTTTACTAAGACAAATTTTCAAGATCTAACTCGAAAATGTACTCAGACTAAACACACACTGATAGATCTGAGAACAAACAATGCAACGGACTCACAAACCTAGAACAAAAATCATTTTTTTCAAAAACAACCTTTAAGAGTTGTGAAGTAATTACCTCGGTGCACGTTGCAGGACAGAACCAGGGAATCCCAAGGAGATTGATGTACTTTTCTCACTATGGAAAGGCGTCGATGACACTTTCTGTCTTTGGGAAAGAGGTGTCGGTGGCGCTCTATCAAAACGCACTAAAATTGTCAAAGAGGGGTTGACACTCTATCGAAATGATCCAGCTACGTCGATGGATCTAGAGAATCAAAAAAGAGAAAACACCTTTAAAATAGACAATTACTGAATGAAATGGAATTTTCTGAGGGTGAATGTTAACCTGAATAGGAAGATTGGAATTGATATAAGATGAATTTCACACCTAAAATCCTTAAATGAGCAAAAGGAATTTTTTTGAGAGTTTGTAATCAAAATAAAAACAAAAATTCATATATCTAATTGATTCCCCAGTGGAGTTTCCAACTTTGTTATCGAAAATTCTCAATCAATGTGGACAAAGATTGTTTCCCTAGTCTACATGGGGCATATCTAGAACCAAACACGCACAACAATGTAACCTTTCCTAGATTGTCAAATCACTTGAATGTAAATCTTTCTTACCTCTCAATGGATATGGTACTTTCCTTATGAATGCTCTTGCGATCAGTTGTACTTGCAAAATAATGTAAATGATAAGATACAAAAGTGAAAGAAACAAGATAAATTAACAGCCTATGCTAATGATCAAGGAGAAACACAACAAATAACTCATATCAAACACAAATTATTCATGGGAAAGGAAAACATATTTGTATTAATAGAGATAGAGAAGACAACTACAACCAAATCCTTGATGTTGAAGCCTTGTTCTCATAGACTCTTGACTCACATTTGCAATCTCTACAACCTCTCAACTCACAAGACCACACTCTTTTCCTCTTACACATAGAATGATTCCAACAATAGAAAAGGTGCTTTCTTCGATCCTCCCTCATCCAGGAGGGAGAGGTTGCTTATATAGGCCAAAGAGACCAAATGGGATGAGATTCCATCAGAGGAAGGTGAGGGATCATCCCTAGATGTTAGGTGTATGATTTCCACCTAATATGATTAGTTGGGATAAGCCTCCATGAGGACTTTCTTCTGGAAGGTTCTTGAAAGTTCTCTTTTTTCCTTTTTGGGAGTGCTGACACTTTTTTCCTATTAGCAGTAGGCATTAGCAGTGGTCGGCGCTTCTTGTTCAATTGCAACAATTGTCACCAACACCTTTTGTCAATTTGTATAAGGAATAATCCTTATTTAACGCTCAATGTCAAGAGACAAGGTGCATTAGAGCTACTAGAATTGAGCAACTAGAAAGGAAAAACTCCTCCAAAAGTAGTTGTGTCTTATGAACTTTAGGGGATTAGGAAAATTGACAATTTTTAGGTGTAATAGTGTGTGTTTTCAATGTGAGACAATTTTTAGGTGTAATAGTGTGTGTTTTCAATGTGAGTTTGAAATCTACAACATTCTAGGCTCTGAGATTCAATTTTAGAACTATTCAGGGAGGCTAGGGCTCCTTCCTTAGATTCCTCCCCTTCTCCTCTTACTTTGAGCGATGTCTAGTATACACTTGGCTAAAATTTTGGGCAAATCAGGCGATGGGTTCTCTGATGGCATGTGGTTGGCTACCTTTGGCATGAATATTGTGGTACCTATAGTGGCAGGGTGATGCTTGAATTAGTGAAAATGGTGATGTCTATGGTGGTAAACATGGAGGGGTAGTTAGCTTGGCGACGATCAATGGAGTGAGAGGTGGCAGTGGTGCCCTATACTCATTGTGGGCAGCTCAATCAGAGTTCCAATGGAACGAAAAATCATGTGGTGGCTCATGGAGGGTGCCCTCTTGTAAAACAATCCCTACATTTTAATCTCCCACAGGATGTGGAAAAGGTTGTGCAGTGGCTCTCCCCGAAAGAACAACAGAAATGATGTATTTGGTTGAGGATAATTATTCAAAATAATACACATAATGGAATGGTTCCGCAATAGTTCTAGAATGTTTATGAAACTGCTCTAAACATGTTCTTTTTTAATGCATGCAAAGGGAAATGTGATCTTCTCTAATTTATTTAGTTTTCAGTCGGCTTATTCCCATCACCTTATTCTATTTTTTGCTCTCTTTGAGTAGTTTTTTGTAAAGATTCTTGGCGCACAGTTTGGTTTCCTTGTAATAGGATGTTTTGGCTTCCTCCTAGAATGTTACAGTATGCCAATCAAACATTTTATATTCTCAAGATAAAAATGATACGATGTAGTTTTTTAAATTCACCCTATGATTATCATGAAATTGTTTTTTCCTTTGAAAAAAATTTATATTTCTCCCACCCACGTGTTAATTACTTTTAAATGTTTTTTAAAAAGGATGTATGACATGTTAAAAATTACAATACCACGTTAGTCACGAAACAATTAGACTAATAAAACATCATAGCAACAAAATATCATGATAACATATTTAAATTAAGCGTATAAGTAATGAAGTAATATATCTTCAAGCAAAGTGTCATTTTATAATAATGATAATAATCTATTTTAAGGTCACATTCAAGTCAAACACTAATTTGGTATATGATACCCCTTTTGTTTGTGGGACAAGGAACCCCATCTACGAAGGTATATATACCCTACCTCCTTTGGATTTAAACTAGAGGTTGAAATTCATTGATTTCTTATGTAATGTGAAAATATAGTTTTCCTATATAGTGAAAATATAGTTTAGGAGGTGAAATAAATGTAGTAAACTAGAAATACACATTAGTTAAATAGGTATTCAAGGTGTGCGAAGCAATAAGTTCCATAAGCCTACACTATGCCCAATACCATTTTTTCATGAAAATAAACATATATATGCTATTAACATCAAGATACATAATACGATGTTCAGCAATATCCGTTGTCGTATTAGAACTCAAAACTCTTGGAAGATGGTCCATTACAAAAAAATTTATTCATATATACCCTATTGTTTCAACAACCAACATTATACCAAAAATAAGTTATTGTCCAGTAACAAACCATACAAATACTATGTATATTATCCAAAATCACTCAAAGTAAAACTTAAAACACTAAGTAGGTAATATCAAAGATGATATTTTCATTTTGAACCTCCTGAAGCTGACAAAAACCTTTTTCAAATAGTACAACATCCTTTGATAAATAGTATTTTAGTGAGGTCTGAAAGGGAATAGCGCACAGGTAAGATGGTGGGGTGGGGTCCTATTGACTCGGGTCCATTTCTGGGGCTATTAGGCCTCTTGATTCCAGGGTGGAATAGCAAGGACAATACTTTGTGGTTAAAAAAAAGTCTTCTAGTGAGTTAAATTCTCAGTATGCATGTTTTATCCGAAATTCTTCAAAGGAATATTGAATAGCTCGAACTCTTTGTTGCAATTCTTCCAATATTATTATGTTCAATCCAAATATACCAGTGAACCAATTGACAATTGGCTTGGAATCCCCAACCACCATCATCCAATCGATTCCTTTTTCACAAGCAACAAGTAAGGTTCCCCACAAATAAAGTAGCTCTACAAGAGTAGAAGAACCATAGACTGAACTGAGTCTATTCTTATAAAAATGAATTCGGTTAATCATCACCAATCCTCATGCACCACACTGACATTCAATCCCCTATCTTTCCCCATCAAAATAGGCTACAAAAAATGACAGGTTGAAATCAAGATATCATATCACTCTGGAAGAAGTATTAAACAATGGAACTATGAACTTCGAGAAGTCCCCCAACACAACTTGAGACACTTGATATATGTTTTCCTTACACCCTCGAAGAGGACCTTATTTCTATGGTTCCACAACTTCCAACATACATAACCAGGAAATTCCTTATAAGGACCTTTATCATCATTTCATAGCCAATTTTACCAACAAAGCTTATAGGAGTCCTCCACCCAACTCCCCTAAAATGCCAGAACATCCTTAAGTTGCAACCAAACCTATTTTGTAGATGTACAATAGACAAATAAAGGACACAAAAATTCGGAAACTATCGAAGAGAGAATGCAAATGTTAGGGTCATGCCCTCCTCATTTCAATAAATTGTCCTAAGTGAGAATATTATTTTCCAAATATAACCAAATAAATAGTTTTTGCTTGAGAGGATAGAACCAATCCCACAATAAAGGTGCCCACCAACTTATCAATTGTAAATATAAACAAGAAGTAATGCACTCATGCAAGTTTCACCGTCACTTTTCCACTGGCGGCGTTCTAAATCCAAACTAAAATATTCACCTCATTGTTTAGTATTATCCCAAAATTAGACAAAGCATTAGTATATTGCGACCATTCCTCAGCCAAATTTCTAGTAAGCTCTAGATCTATCTTTGACATCAAAATATGTCTCTTTCCTACATGCTCTAGTGTATGAAAGCCTTGTCTACCAAGTAACTCAATTAAGGGTCCCAAGAGTTTGAAATTCTCACCTACTTCCAACACAAGATCTTTATCTAGGAGTATCTTCTTATTGTTACCCACTTTCCAAACTATCTAATGAGCCACTATCGAGAAAGAAGAGAGCATGTTAATCCAAAAGTTTGAAATCTTTGTCTTGATTTTAGGCTCTTGTCGAAACCAATCCTCCACTGACAAATTTTTTAAGTACTTGTATTTTATAATCATAATCCACAGTATCAGTCCAAACAAGCCCCTCTGCTAACTTTTGGTTGCAAGCATGGTGCTAAAATTATACCCCATCCTCCCTCTCCTTTGGTTCGACCAATGGTGTCCCATTAAACCGGATGGTAAACCCCTTTTTCCTTCTTCCCTACCCAAAGAAACTTAAAACACAATTGTCTTGTCTTATGTAGAATCAACTTGGAAAACATATCCAGAGTAAGCCAATAGACCGGGATATTATCAAGAACATATTTAATAGAATCAATCTACCCCCAGTGAGAGCCACCTATGACACCATTGGGTAATCCTATTCTCCACTTTTTTTATTAACCAAAATCAATCACATTTACTGTAGTCATTTGGTTTGAGAAAGTATCTAATATACTTGGACCCATCATCAATATGTACCAATTTGATTTGAAAGTGTTGTTGCAAATGTATACTCAATTTATCTTATAGCTCGTTCTTTAATAATATGGAATATTTCAAACTGATCTCCATCCTACGAGCCTTACAAAATAGATTGAGGATGACTTTAATTAGTGCATTCTTGTAAATTTATAGCACCAAATAACAAAACATCATCGACAAAGAGGGTATGACTAAGGTTATTATGGGATAAGACCGTCACTACTTGGATTCTACCAATCTTCTTAGCTTTTAAGATGAGTCAACTTAACCCTTATATAGTCAATAGAAAGAGGAGGGGTGATAGAGGGAATCCCCACCTTAATCATCTAGAGATTTTGAATAATTTGGAGGGGTGTCCATTAACTAGGACCGAAGAATTAACAAAGCTAACATAACCCATGATCTAGTTTATAACCACCAATGGCACCCCTATATGTAAAAGGATTAACCTGAGAAAGGTCCATTCCACCTTATCGTAGGCTTTTACCAAGTCCAATTTCATTATGAAAGATGCTAAATGTTTTACTATGATAGAATGCATTTCCTCCTATGCAATACCAACAATATCAACAATTTGTATGTTATCTAAAAAAATGAATTGTTTCATAGAAATGTGCTAATACAATTAGTGTTTAAGTCTATTAGCAAGAATTTTTGCTACAATCTTGTAAACTAGATCGCAAAGTGATATCAGTTTGAACTCATCAAATGATACATGATTTGGAATCTTTGGTATTAATGCAATAATACTTTATTTATATCTCTAGTGACCTTCCCTGAACATCTAGAATCATCCATATATTTGAGTATATCGGGCCCCACCAAGTAAGAAAAAAAAAACTCAGCGGACCAACCATTCGGTCCAGGACTCTTGCCCCGGTCGGCATATTTGTTGAGTATGTGCTTAATCTCCTCTAATGTGACAAGATCGAACAATTTCATTCCTCCTCCCTACTAAAAAACTTCAGGATAATTATTTTATGTGAGGTGTCATCTCAAATGGTTTAGTGGTAGATGGAGAGCTTGAGGTGGGAGGTTGCGATTAGGGTTTAGGTGGTGGAATGGATAAGGATTTTCTAGTTCAGGGTAAATATATCTCCAAGGAGGGTGTGATCCTAAAGGTATAGGTATGGGGGAATCAACGATGGGGGTGGGGGACTTCCTTGTTCACCCAAGGGAAAAGCAACAAATATTTCATACTGATGTGCATGAAGACCCACCTACAAGAACAGGAGGAGAAGGATTGAGCAATGATCGGGAACCTAAGAAGAATAAAACTAAGGGGGGGAAACTTGGGCATTGCATGCCTAAAATGAAGATGATACCATCATTGGAGATCATATCAGAGAGCCTGGGGATTTATATCTAGTATAAGAAGGACCCCACTCTGATAGGAAAATTTGTGGGCATTTTTCCCTCGGAGAAATCCTTAACATGGTGGATAAATATCACAAGCAAACTGGAAGGGAACTATGACCTACAACTAGGTTCAAAAGGATTTTTTAAGGTCATATTTTTCAACCTGGAATATCGTAATAGGGTAGTTGATGGTGACCCATATTTTCTCAATTCAGCAAATATCTACCTCGGGATCTGGAAGGAGAGGTTCAATCCAGATAAAGAAGATCTGACGATGGCGCCAATATGGATATGGTTGTATTCTCTAACAAGTGAGTACTAGAAGGAATATATTTTAACAAACTTGGGAAACACCTTGGGAGCTTTTGTGAAGGCCACATAACAAACTAGAATGGGGTGTTATACCTCATATGCTAGGATATGTGTGTTCATGGACATATCCAAAAGAACTTCCAGAGGCAATCAAATTATCTTGGGAGGATGAAGAGTGGATTCAAACCTGGATTATGTGCACATACATTTTATATGCAGATGATACCATGATAATGGACTTATCTTCAAAGATAATTGTCCCCTACATGTGCCTCAAACCCATACCAAATATAAAGAATAAACAAATGTATAAGGATATACCAAGGTTAATAATAGGAAAAGGCAAGCAAGAAGAGGATTAAAGCTCAAAACTCAAACAGTTATGAAGCTTCAAATCAGGTATCAGAGGAAAACACGAGATCAGGGGAAGGAGAGGACATGAAATCAATCCAAGGAAAGTAAACATAAGCTAAAAATGATAGTGATTCTAAAGCTAGTCAATTGGAGCTGGAGGATGCAGAAATGAAAGGGTAGGAGGCAGAAGACATGTACATAGGAGGTATGGATTTGAATGGCATAGAAAAAGCATGTTCCAATTTGAAAATAGAATATATTCTATCCCAACAAGTGATCCTTTTGAGGAAGGCAATTCTAAAATTGTAACCAAGTAAAACCCTTAGAGTGATCTCTACAACACCAAAAGGCAGTTATGGATTCAAGAAGCATCAAGGAATGGGAAGCAATGGAGCAAGGATAAAGAAGTATGGAAAAAATTGGTAGCATCAGGCCAATACCCAACTATTAAGGAGGACTTTATAGAAATCACAAAACCTTGTTGATGAAGATAGTCTCTTGGAATATTAGAGGCTTGAATAACATTCAAAAATGGATAATTTTGAAGAGAAATGTAGAAAAAGAGAAACTCGTAGTGTTAATGCTTCAAGAAACTAAGTGTTCTGAAGTAGATCTAAAACACCAATGTACAAGAATTTGGAAAGGAATTGAAACAATAACAATAGATGTGATATAAGAAGCAGGAGGTTTGGTGATCCTTTAGAACCCTACTGAGGTAAGATTGTCTAATTTTATGGCTATGTCTCACATTATTTTTATGGAATTTCATGTCATAGGATCCAATGTCAGGGGGGTCATTTCTAATGTTTACGGACCTTACATGTCTCACCTGAAACCATGATTATTGGACTCTCTTGAAATAATGGGAGCTTGGGTAGGGAAACACCACTAGATAATGGGTGGTGAATTCAATCTGATCTGAACTTGGATGAGAAAAGAGGAGGAAGGAGAACCTTAACTGAGATCAATCATCGCTTTGGGGAAGTAGTAAATGACCTGAGGCTATTCAATGTTAGGACAACTAACAATGTTTCCACCTTAAACAATAAGCAGACAAGGGAATGACAAATAGCATCAAGGATGGATATATTCCTTGTATTTTAATAAACCTTGATGGGAGGAGGAGATCTGACTGCTTTGGTTTTACCATCAACTGGTTCATACCATTGGCCCATCTGTATAGAATGGGATCGAATATGTGAGCACCTTAGGCACCCCTTTGAGCAATTATGGATATTTCACCCTAACTTCCATGACCGAGTAAAACAATGGTGGACGGAGTTCGAGCCACCAACAAGTACTCTCATGTTCAAATTCCAACAGAAGTTGAAATACTTAAAGGAGAAAGTGAAAAAGTGGAATAGAGATTATTTTGGCAATATATTTGAAGAAAAAATGAGATTGGAAAACCAATTGGATCAATTACAACAATAGGTAAAGGATTTGGGGTACTCTTATGAGATGAAAGAAAAAGAAGCTGATTTGCAAGCCCAAATCGATCAAAGGGAAAGTCAAAAGGAAATTATCTGGAAATAGAAATTTTGGAATCACTGGTTAATGGACCAGGATTGAAATACTATATTCTTCCATATATCGATGATTCAAAATCACCAAATGAACAAGATTGTTAGATTAAAAATTGGTACCAATCACTACATGGAATCACAGGTAGAAATAGAAGGAGAGATCAATAACTTCTTTCAAGACTTATTGGAGGATCAAGTACTTGATAGAAGAGACGTGATAGCCAAAGTGACCCAACATATCCTCGTGTTAGTGATGTAAGATCACAATGATCTATTTATGAGACCTATAGAAATGCAAGAATTGGAGGAAGCAATGAAGCATATGGAGGACAGAAAGGGTCCAGGTCTGGACATATTTACCACTAATTTCTTTCACTCATGCTGGGAAATGTTGAAGGACGAAGTTCTGAAAATTGTCCAAGATTCCAAAAGAGCAGGAGGGGTCCTATCAAATTTTAATGTGACCTTTCTTACTTTGATTCCAAAGGAAAGTGGGGTAGAGGATCCAATCAAATTAATGCCAATTTACATATGTAATGTGATTTACAAAATCATCACCAAGGCCATTTGTAACCGGCTAAAGCCTTTACTTCCTATTTTAATTTCACTTGAATAGATAGGTTTTGTGGAAGGGAGATAGATTCTCGATGGAATTTTGTTTTCCCATGAAATCATACACTCCTTGAAAGTGATGAAGCTTCCAAGGATGTTGATAAATATTGACCTTTCAAAGGCTTATAATAAGCTGAATGGGAGATTCATGACATAGATGTTGATAGCGTATGGATTCAGTAATCAATGGATACAGTGGATAGTGAACATATCTTCTTCATATTTATTTTTGACCTTGGTTAATGACACCCCATACACCCCTTTTAAATCCTCTCAAGGAATACGACAAGGTGACCCCCTATCTCCCTTCTTGTTTGTTTTGATGACATAATACCTTGGACATATCTTAAAGGCAATGGTGACTGCTAATGAAATAAAAGATTTAAGTCTCCAACCTGGAGTCCAGGCTCAAACACATCAACAGTTTGTCGATGACACGATGCTTATGGGGCAATCCTATGTTCAGGAAGCCAGAGCGTTGAAAAAGAGTTTGGACCATTTTTTGCAATCAATTGGCCTATATATTAATAATGGGAAATCGTAGGTCTATTTTTTCAATACCTATCGAAATGTGTGCCAGAACATCTTAAGGGTCATTGAATTCCAAGAGGAATCTCTTCATTCTAAATATTTAGGGGCACCTTTGTTTGAGTCCACCATCAAAAATATATCCTGGCAAGATCTTCTAGACAAAATGAAGTGCAAATTAACAAATTGGACCTTCAGAGCCTTAACAAGCATATCAACCTTGGTAAAATCGGTATTTCAAACTCTTCCATTATACCTTTTTTCATTCTTGGTGGCTCCTAAAGCTTTATTAAAAAATGTAAAATTTTGCAAAGATATTTTTTTGGGGGTGGATTGAAGGATATATAGAATTAGGCGATTGTGAGGTGGGATTTGGTGTGCACTCCAAAATTAGTTGGGGGAATGGGTCTAAGTGATCCAGAGGTTAGCAATGAGGTGATGAGTGCTAATATCTGGTGGAGATGGGTCAGTTACACCAATGAACTTTGGGAACACATGTGGCATTGCAAATATGCTCGAGGATGGGAAAAATGAAACTTGATCAAATATGGAGAAGAGTTGTCGGGGTATCACATTTGAAATTCAACGTTAAAGCATAGACACTTGATTCGAAGGAACTATTTTTGGGAGGTTAGGAATGGGGAAATGAAAAAAATTTGGAACGACTCATGGCAAAAGCTACCATGCTTATCATAATCAATTCATCTTTCAACTCTTCAACCGAATATAAAGGGAAGGAATGTTCATAAGATCAAGGTATATGGGAGGAGGGGCATGCAGGCGTTCAATTTCAAAGATGGAAAAGCAATGAATGGTGGAAGAATACAAGCCCATGGGAAAACCTTCACGACTTGATGAACAAGTTGCAGGATCAAATAATCCTTATCCAGAAAGGAAAGGTCAAACTTAGGTGGGGGTACTCCTCCTTGGGATATTTTAACATCAAGGAGGCAACATACTTTCATGCCATATATTTTCACATCAAGGAGGAAACATACTTTCATTCCATATATGCTAGCCTACCCAAGGATCCAAAACAAAAGAAATTTTGGTCTGCAAATGTTAAGAACCCATGTCAACCCTCCTCTTTATTTTGTTAGTATATTTTATCGGACGCATATGCTTTGTAAGTCGTCCCATTAGTATGTTGTATTATCCCACATTCATGAGGAGTAAGTAATAGTTGTTAAGTTGTCTAGTTATTATGTTGCATTATCCCACATTCATGGGGGGTAACAGTTGTTTAGATTAGACTTAGTATATAAGTATGTGTTGAGTCTAATGAAAGCATCAAAGAGTTATTTTGTATTGAGCTTGCTCAAAGGAGGTTGCCCCCTCGAAGTGGCCCGCGACCAATAAAATCTCTTTTGTGCTCCAATATTTCTGTTATATCATGAATTTTGATTATTCATTGCAGGAGGTTCACCACATCTGGTATCAGAGCACTTTCCTTGGAACAAGTGGGAAAAAAAATATCTTTTCAAAAAAAAGAAGAGGGAAAAATTGGGCGGTGACTTTCAGATCAATTTTTGAAACTTTCTACGTAGAATTAGAAGAAACAGGTTGCATATCTGAATTCCTCTTTCAAAACTACGTAGTTTTTAAAAAAAAATCATCTCATTTGGAGTTCTAAAAGTGGAGATATCGCGGATTTAAAATCATCAATTTTTCAGAATTTCGGTGACGGCCGCAGAAATTGCAGAGCAAAAATCTTTTGACCGGGTGCCCAGATTTCTATTCTGAACTTGTGGGTGGAAGCAATGTGGTTATTCCAGTTCCAGAAACAGGCTATAATAGTGATTCTGAGCAATATAGATCAGTTTATGCTCATTTTAAAAACATTTGTCTCAAAACCCTAGCTCTAATTACGGGTTTTTGAGCATTGGGTGGAATTTCTGCCACATTTTTTCTGGCAATGTGATTATTGCAGTAGTTCTTCTTCTTGCAGCAGTATTTTTCATTTGGATCAGGGAACAAAACCTATCCGCTTAACTATGGGAAGTACTTGGGCATAGCCCTAAAACTCATTATGAGGAGTACCATAGGAACCCCGAAGCAGCTGGCCATTGAGAGGACCTGCCAAGCGAAAAGGGCAACGACCCCCACCAGATTGACTAGATTCCCATCCGTGAGGAAAACCAAAGAGCTGTCATTTTTGGCCAAGAGGTTAGCAGTTTTACCTGCGCCGTGAAGTGAGGGTTACTGCCCCAATACTCAAGCCTGAGATAGCCTTGGTGGCCGAGTGACTACTTTTGAACCATTAGGAAGTCGAATATACCTAGGGTCCATATCTATTTACAATTGATAACACGAAGAATTCCAGACTTGTCACAAATCATTTACTCCAATTCAAGTTGATAAAGCACGGCTTTCTAGCACCACCACAGATCATTTCTTCCAGGCAAAAAAAAAAAATTGTTTTTCAGCCATATATTCCTTGACTTAGCTCCATTTCCCTTGAAAAATCACTATAACCCCTGTCATTCCATTCTACATATTTCATTCATTGAGGACACTATCCCAAGTCCACTTCTCGAAGCCCGACATTCCATCTCTGTTTTTCACCCCGCTTCTGAACTTCACATTTTTTGTTTCCTTGTCCCTCAGAAAGTGTCCACAACTTAGTTACCCACTCGCGTTTTTCCCAACTCAAAATTTTCCTTTTCTAAAATCCTCTTTGTTTTTGTTTTTCCACCCATTCTAATTAAAAAAAAAACGTGCTTATGGTTGTCACCCGCGTAGGAGCAAATAGATAAATGGAAGAAGAACTTGTCACCCTCAAGGCCAAACTCGAAGATCTGGATCAAATATTTCTCGACCTCCATCTTCAGTATTCGGCCATGAGCAAGCGGCAACAGCCCGAGTCTTCTGTCGGCACTGCGTTCTCTGCTTCTAGAAACTTTTGTAGGCAGAAAATTGAATTCCCTTGCTTCAATGGTGATGATACAAGTGGATGGATACACAAGGCAGAACAATACTTTAATATGCATAACACTTTTGATGTCACCAAAGTCCCACTTGCATCATTTCATTTGGAACGCGAATCCCTTCAATGGTTTTGTTGGTACATCAAGGATCATGAAGAGCCCCAATGGACAGATTTTTGGCAACTCCTTTTGCACCGATTTGGCCCTAGTGGTTTTGATGAATTCACAGGAGCACTCACCCAACTTCGCCAGGCTGGAACTGTGAGAGATTATCAGACAGAATTTGAGAAATTAGTCAAGCACATAGAAGTATTTTCTGATGCATTCTACAGGAGTTGGTTTATCAATGGTTTTAAGGATACAATTCGATCTGAGGTTAACATGTTCTGTCCCAACACAATGATGGAAATCCTAGGGTTGGCTAAGTTGGCAGAGGACAAGATCAGGGCTCAGCAATGCCCCAAATCCACTTTTGTTCCATTCAGCAATATGGTTTCCCAAAGACGTCCAATCCCTCCAACTCCTAAACCCACTCCTATCAAGCATTTGTCTGGAGCCAAGATGCAGGCACGTAGGGAAAAAGGACTTTGTTATAATTGTGATGGGAAATTCACCCAGGGACATCGATGCACTGAATAAAATCCCTATCTCTTGGATGTGGTTTCTCCACCTGCACTTGAAATTTGTGAAGCTGCTCAGGATCCAGTAGACGATTAGGTCGACATTTAGCAGTCGCTTGTTGACCCTCATTCTCATGATGAACACCCAGAGATATCTCTCCATGCATTAGCCGGAGTCACCGCCCCACAAACCATGCAAGTCAAGGGTTTCTTCAAGAAGATTCCTCTTACAATACCCATTGATTCTGGTAGCACCCATAACTTCATTGACCCTCAGATTTCCAAACAAGCTGATAGTTTTGTCCATCCTTGCTCCATCTTTCAAGTCATGGTTGCCAATGGGAGCACCTTACCTTGCAAAGGAAAGTGTCGCAGTGTGTGTATCTCTATTGGAGATTATAACTTGCGCTTTAACATGTTTGTCATGCCTCTAGGAGGATGTGATGTGATTTTGGGAACTCAATGGTTACGCACACTTGGACCCATCTTATGGGATTTTGCTGAACTGTGGCTGCAATTTTCAGTCAATGGGAACAAACACACATTCAATGGCTTACAACCAAGTTCTCTCAGCATCATCAGTTCCCATCGCATGGAAAATCTCCTTAAGATGAATTCACATGGTGTTATCGTCAGCTCCATTTCATTCAGATGCAACTTTCAGTAGTCTCAACTACTCCCTTGGATCTTTCATTCGGATGCACCCTTCAGATGCCTGATTTTTCCAAGCTCTTAACTCTTGAGAGTGATGCTTATGACAATGGACTTGGGGTTGTCCTATTTCAAGATGAACATCCCATTGCATTCACTGACAAATCCATTTCTAGAAAGAATTTATCCACCTCTACATATGAGAAGGAAATGATGACTATTTTGCACACAGTACAAAAGTGGTGGCCATCCCTCTTAGAGAATCCTTTCGGCATCAAGACGGATCACCAGAGTTTGAAATACTTCCTGGAACAACGGGTCTCATCACCAACACAATAGAAATGGGTTAGCAAACTCAGGGATTATGACTATAAGAAGGCTCAGGACAATCTTGTGGTGGATGCTCTTTTCCACACATTTGATGCCCATGTTTCTCTTTCAGTTATTTATCTGCCTATTCCAACTTGGTTACACTATGTTCAGCAAGGCTATGTCAATGACTCCTCATTATCTGAAATCATCCAACCATTGGCTAGTAACCCTTCTGTGGTACTGCATTTCTCTTGGGATGGCTCTTCTCTGAGATACAAGGGTCGTCTGGTGCTTCCCCAGAGCACTGATATTAAACATGTAGTCACTTTATGAACTCCATGCTTCTCCATCGGCAGGGCACTCTAGGTTCATGAAAACCTATGAGAGGGCACGATGTCACTTCTTTTGGAAGGGAATGAAACGAGAAATTCAACAGATGGTTTCCGAATGTGCTCCTTGTCAGCGCCACCGAGGTGAAACTACACTCCTTTCCGGATTGCTCGAACCTTTGCCCATCCCTACAAGGATTTGGACATATATTTCAATGGATTTCATTCAAGGGCTCCCTAAATATGGAGGGAATACTGTAATATTGGTTGTGGTTGATCGGCTCTCCAAATATCATCATTTTTGTACTCTCAGACCTCCATATACCACCTCCTCAATTGCACAAATTTTCATGGATAAGATATTCCTTCTTCATGGAATCTCTTCTTCCATTGTCTCAGACCGCAATGCACCTTTCACAATTCATTTTCTCCTTACTGACACCAAACTGAATATGAGTTCATTTTATCACCCACCAATAGATGGTCCGAATGAAGTCATCAACAGCTATTGGGAAACTTATCTTCGTTGTTTCACCTCTAAAGAACAACATATGTGGGCAAAGTGGCTCCCTCTCGTTGAATGGTGATACAATACTTCCTACCATACTGCACCTCAAAAGACTCCATATGAAGCATTTTATGGTCACACACCTCCAGTACTCCTTCCATATACCCCCGGCAGTTCACCAGTTCAGGCCGTTGACATGGTTCTTTGAAACCGACATCAAATTCTTCACCTTCTGTAGGACAACCTTCACATGGCCAGAACCCGCATGAAACACCAAGCTGATCAGCACCGTTATGAGCGCACTTTTCAAGTTGGTGACATGGTTTTTCTTCGTCTGCAGCCTCACAAGCAATCCTCCTTGAAACTCAACAGGAATCAAATGCTCGCTACAAAGCTCTCTCGTCCATATACAGTTCTTCAGAAGATTGGGTCTGTTGCTTATAAATTGGCACTTCCTCCTTCTTCTCTCATTCAGCAAGTGATTGGCACCAACATTAGAGCACAAATTGTTTTACCAGAACGGGATAATGAAGGATCCATAATTTCAGATCCGGCGGCCATCCTCAATAAGCACACTTGTTGGCTTCTCTCTCGATCCATCACAGAGGTATTAATTCAGTGGCACAACATGCAACCAAAGGATGCTATATGCGAATCGCTCCTTCAGATTCAGCAACAATTTCCACATCTAAAGCTTTGAGGACAAAGCTTTTTTTTAAGAGGGAGGGGATGTTAACAACCCATGTCAACCCTCCTCTTTATTTTTTTAGTATATTTTATTGGACGCATATGATTTGTAAGTCGTCCCATCAGTATGTTGTATTATCCCACATTCATGGGGAGTAAGTAATAGTTGTTAATTTGTCTAGTTATTATGTTGCATTATCCCACATTCATGGGGGGTAATAGTTGTTTAGATTAGACTTAGTATATAAGTATGTGTTGAGGCTAATGAAAGCATCGAAGAGTTATTTTGTATTGATCTTGCTCAAAGGAGGTTGCCCCCTCGAAGTGGCCCGCGATCAATAAAATCTCTTTTGTGCTCCAATATTTCTATTATATCGTGCATTTTGATTATTCATTGTAGGAGGTTCACCACAGCAAATATGTGGCCGAAGATAACTACATTCTTGTGGCTCCTGATCCAATGTACTATTCTTAACTGGGAAAATTTAATGAAAAAAGGATTCTCTAGTCCATTATTGTGCAACTTGTGCAACAAAGAAGGAAAAACCATAGACCATCTACTTGACAACTACAAATTTGGGTTTTCCTTGTGGGACGAAGGAGAAGACTTGATTTATTGCCAGACTTCAAGAGTTGTAATACGTCCAGATATCTCCATAGAGGAAAGGAAGGATAATCCTTTCAGGAGCCCTTTGTTAAATCACATTTGGGTTCGTTGTTCCTTGGGTTCCTAGTTTGAGAAGTCTGGAAGGAAAGGAACAAATGCATCTTTGAATGTAAATGGTGTAGTAGGGAAAAAGCGTGGGCTACCATAAGACAAAAAATTAAGGAGACGCTTCAACTCCAGCATTGGAATAAGTGATATTTTCAATTTGGAACCTCTGATTTTATAGTTTTGCATGATTGGGAAATCTTTAATGTTCCTACTTACATAGTATCTTTATGGACCGTGTTAGGGAAGGTGAGAAGCCAAGAAGTTTGGTAGTCACCACTAGATGGATCCTTTAAGTTGAAATTTTATGGAGCTTCCAAAGGAAATCCAAGCCTAGTTGGATTTGGAGGGGCAGCAAGGGATTCTCAAAGGGATATTAGTATGGATCTACTGGGGATTCATAGGGGAGAACATGAACAATGTAGTGGAGATGGACAACCTAATCACACGGATCATATTCGTGCTGGAGAGATGACGGTTCCCAAAGATTATTGAGGTGGATTTGCAAGTAATCATAAATATGGCTAAGAAAATTCAATTGGGATCAAGGCCTTCGAAGATTGCCAAGAATTGGAGAATTGAGTCTCGCTTATAGAAGCTCGCCTTTCTCCTTAAATATCGTCCAGCCCTCACCTTCAGTCATGTGAAACGAAAATCCAATAGTCTCGTTGATTACCTTGCTAACCATGGATTCCAAGAGAGGACTGATCTGGGGGAAGGTTTATGGGAAGACATCCAGAATTTGGCCTTAAAAAATTGATGTCAGAGTCTAGATACACAAGAGACGAACCCCTTGAATGTGGGTGATCATGTGGTATAGGAATCATGGGTAGTATTAGATGAAGCACATGCCAATGACCGTGCTACCATGAAATCCATGATAGGTGACATCACATGGAGGTTAATGTTAATTTTGAGGAGTCTCAAAGGGAGAAAAACACTAAAGGAGGACCAGGAGGTGGTACACCAACAACTATGGAGAGGGAAGGTTGTAGGATAGGGGATGAGCATGTGAATCCTCGCGTTTGAGATGGAATTAATGAGCATTGATCACTCCTTTTGTGCGAGGAGAAGATGGGACGGTGAAGGAGAATGTAAGGTACAAAGTCCTTTCGAGTTGACCCATATTTGTCTAGCAGAAGCAGCTCACTACAGGGATCTTAGGCATATGAAGGAGAGAATGACGAATATTTGGGTTATCTAGGATCTAGACTCGAACCAGGAGAGCTCTTTCTATATAAAGGAAACTTGGGGTGGAGAAGACCAACCTTAACTCCCTGGCGTATTCTAGCTTTTCATTCTAAGCAAAGAGGAGACGGGTTGGTAGGTTCCATGAGAATTCAAATGGCTTCTAGACAGCACATGAGAATTCGTAGAAGAAGGGAAAGAAGAATGACTCCCAATCCAAGGTAGGTTGATTTGCATCAAATTTGTATTGACTTCGCCCCCCCACCCCCCACTGTTGCATATTGATGATGATGTTATAGAGATGGAGACTAAAGAGATTTGTAGGGAAGAAGAGGACCATGGATCTATGTATGTAGCTACTCCCAATTGGATTATGCGTACATTGTTGGTGAGATCGATGATGGAAAGAGAAATATTTGGTGTGTTGGTAGAAGAAATGTTGGGAAATTTACAGGAGGAATTTATCATAAATTTGCATGTCATTGAAAGGGTTATGGAAGTTGTAGAAGCTTCGTTTCACCATCGTCCAGAACAGGATTGTCTGTACTCCAGGAAAGGGGTCCCTTAGTGAGAATCTCAACAAAATGGGGCTCCCTAGGTGATGGCTCTTGGAAATTTCACTCCTTTGGATGCAGATCCACATGCATCGACCCCTTGCAATGAGATAAAGGAAGAAGTGGATACCCCCATTATGAGGTCGAGTTAGTTTGGAGTCTTTTGGATGGCTTCATATTTTTGTGTTTTGTCTAGTGGATTGTCTTAAGGATACTTCGATCTTTCAGGATGTATGTATTTATCATAGGTCTTGGGTAATTTTGTGATGCACCATGGTGCAAGATGTTGCTTGTTATGTATGGTCAAGTTGGATTTATCAGGTCTTCCATGGGTTTTTACAACGTTTGTTGGGTTTGTTCCCCTATTTGGGCAGAAGCAGGGTCCTTTTCAGTTTGAGGCTCCTCATGGGTAGACGTTTTTTGTAAAATTATGTAATTTTATTTTCCTTTTCAATAATAGAGGGTTGACTATCTTACTCACAAAAAAATGGGGAGTGATTAACTGTAATTGTTCAATAATATTACCATCCTTGGTATCTTTGAAAAGCTTCTCAAAATGTGTATAAGCTCCGTACTCAAGTTCACTCTTAGAAGACAACAATCCACCTGAGGCATCCTTAAGTTCACAAATGGAGTTTATAATCCTATAGTTCTCAACAAATTTATAAAAAAATGGTATTAGAGTCTCACTGGATGATCCATAGAGCCCTACTCTTTAAGTATCACGTTTCCTCTTCCTTCTTTAATATGTTCTACTTTCACCCTCCAACAAACCCCAACCTCCTTTTCTTGAAACCCAGGAGTAGTCCCAAAGATTTTGATGTCAATAATCTCTTAATTTCCCCCTCTGCTTCTAACAATCCCGTGTGCAAATCCTTCTCCTTTTGTTTTTTCCAATATGAAACAAATTGTCACGTCCCCACCCCTCATACTGACGATGGAGAGGACGCAACCAACACATTATTGTTGTCAATAGGACGAAATAGCCCCATGAACATTAAAACATAATAAATAAAATGCATTGAACATAAATATGTACACATATGCATAATGCATTCTATAGCGGAAGCAAAAACATTCATTCAACACATTCATCATGTTCATTTTAATTCATAAACAATTCATTGAAGAAATTAAATACACAAGAATACTTATCTGGAAAAGAAGTTGACCCACAACTAGCTATGTCGCTGCAACGTTCCACCCAAACATAGGCCAGCGTGCTCATCAATCTCTCAGCATCACTGCCACCCCTGAGCTGGGCATGATTCCACAAGGCACTAGGGGAAATGACCGTCTCACACATAGCCCAAAACCAAAACATCCATAGTCAAGCCAACACGCCGTTGGGTTTCACAGACTGTCCAGCCAAGCCAATAAGAAATTGGGTTTTATGTAGATTTTTCTTAAGTTTTCAGCCACCGGTTTCAAGTAAAAATTTGTCACGGTTTATTTCAATATCAGAAATTTAACTTGCCGGAAATAAACATAATTTTTTTTAACTTAAAACACTGCTGTAAATTAAATTTTTCACAAACAGAAAGTAAATATTCAACACTTCATTCACACACATAGTACTCAGAATTTTCAGCCAAATGGCCCTGGAAAAACCCACTAGGGGAAAACCAGTCAGAGAGAGAGAGAGAGTTTTTATTAAGCTTTAGGATGAAAAATCAGACATTAATTTTTACAGTCAAAAATCCAACTTATCTCAACCCAGAAATTTGACCAGCAGACTATCTCGATTTTTGTGCCTTTTGCAGCCTCGATTTCGATACAAACCTCCTTGGTAAACATGCCAAAAATATCAGCAAAAACGAGCCCTCGAAAACTGTGCCAAACTGTCCAGAATCCATACTGTACGGACAACAATTAATGTTGTTGTACGGCTCCTCGAATTATGTGCTAGAATTAAATACAGTTGTCTTGAAACTCATGCCTGAAACTTCGTTCGAAATTCATACCCAACTCTGCCTTGAAAAACGTGCTGAGTCCGTACTGTACGATCTACAATAAATCAACCTATGGCTCCTCGATTTATGTGTTAAATAAATGCAGTCCGTACACTGTCTCAAAATTCGTGTACAGCAATAAATGTGGCCGTACTCCTTCTCGAAAACTATTCCCCGCAATAAATGTCTTGGAAATTGTGCCCTCTGAAAATTTCTTCCAGCTCTGTCTCGAAAATCATGTCCTTCTCTCTTCTTCAGCTCTCTCTCGTTTTTTTTCAAACTATCAACTCAAAAATGAATTCATGTTTTTCCCTTTTGCTTTCTTTTTGCTTCTCAACCCTAGGTAGGTGAAGAGATCTTAATCCAATGGCTAGCATTGAATTAGATCAATGGTGGAAATTAAATGCACACTTTTTATTTTAAAAGTTAATTTCCCTCACCCACTTAAATTTATCAAAAAGTGACTTTAATGTTATAAAGTCACATTAAATGCTTTTTAAGTCATTTAATGCAAGTTCACTTTATTTCCCTTCACTAGGTGACTAAAAGGCTAAAGTCACCTAGGGGAACACTACCCTAGTACAAAACTAACACCCCCTCTTACCGAGGAAGGTGTTCTGCACCACTCCCAACTTGTCTCTGAAGAAGACAAACTTGCCCCTCCCCAAAGACTTCGTCAGAATGTCTGATACCTGCTCATCTGTGGAAATGTACTGAAGCATCACTGCCCCCCTCTGAACAGAGTCTCAGATGAAATGATACCTGATCTCGATGTGATTTGACCTATCATAGAAAAACGGATTCTGAGAGAGCTGGATGAAACTCTAATTGTCGCAGTAAATAATCGTAGGCCTAAGCTCCTAACCAAATAAATTTACCGGCAACTTGCGAAGCCACAAGGCCTTGCAGCTGGCCAAACTAGCTGCCATATACTCAACCTCTACAGTACTCAATGCAATGACTTTTGCTTCTGACTGAACCATGACACTACTGCCGAGCCCAAACTGAATCTGCCACACTACCTACCTAATCTGAATCTGTATAGCCAACCAGTCTGATACCCTCTGACCTCCTGTAGTCCAAACCAAAATCCCTTGTCCCTGAAAGATAGCGCAACACATGTTTTGCAGCGACCCATTGCACACTCCTAGGCTCAACCATGAACTGGCTAAGAGTGTTCACTGCAAAACACAAATGTGGCTGAGTGTTGACCAGATATATCAATGACCCAATAAGCTGACAGTATAAAGTAGGATCCACCAACTCTCCCTTAGAATCATGAAACATCTTCCATTTGGTCATCATAGGTGTCAACATAGGCCTGCAATCCTCCATTCTGAATCTCCTCAAAATATCAACTGCATACTTTCCCTGCCCCAGGAAAATATCTCTAGGCTCTTGCCAAACCTCCAATCCCAAAAAATAATGCATCAACCCAATATTAGTCATCTCGTACTCTGCTGCAAGATCCTTCTTGCAAGCTGCAATGGGTCTCTCTCTCCCTGTGATAAACAAGTCATCAACGTATAGCAAAAGAACAAGCAAATCATCTCCAACCATGATGAAGTAGAGATTCGAATCTGCTTCACTCTTCTGAAACCCCATACTCATCAAGTAAGAATCAATCCTGGAGTACCAAGATCTTGGAGCTTGCTTCAGCCCGTAAAGGGCCTTCTTCAACCTACAGACATGTGTCTCTCTGTCATGTATCTCAAAGCCTTGAGGTTGCTCAATGTAAATCTCCTCCTGAATGATCCCATTGAGAAATGCAGTCTTCACATCCATTTGATGGATCTTCCAACCCATTTCCGCCGCAATGGAAATCAATGCCCTGATAGACGTATACCAAGCAATCGGCGCAAAAGTCTCATCATAATCAATGCCCTCAACCTATGAAAACCCTCGCGCTACAAACCTGGCTGTGTACTTCTCCACACTCCCATCTGTCGCATGCCTCAGCTTGTAAATCCAACGAGAAGTCACTAATGACTTCCCCTCTGGTCTCGAAACAATCTCCCATACATCATTATTCATGATGGAATGGTACTCATCCATCATGGCATCTCTCCATACTGAATGTTGGGAGGCCTCCTCAAAAGTAGAAGGCTCAGAATCTTGTGTACAAGCCACCAACACCATGCCCAATCTGTCAAGCATATTGATGGCTCTCACCTTGTCACTGGGTGTCCCAGCCTTTAAGGCATCCTTCAAGGTCTCCCAAAGCCACTTAGGCTTTTTCTTCCCTGAACGTTCTTTTCACACTAGCATGTCCTCATCTGAAGAACTACCAGAGCTAAAAGCCCCAGTCACCTATGAACCTGAAGCTGGTGTGCCAACACCAGGTGTACCCTGTGATCCTGATCCCGATCCCCTGTAAGGTGTGCCTGTAATAGTAGACCCATCACCTGTCCCCGAAGACCCTGCTGGCCTAACCACTGAACCTGGTGAACCTGTGCCAACAATCTGTGGTCCTGTAACCTCGGAAACCTGTGATCCTGACTGCTATGTAGATGGAATCTGTGCCACAACCTGAGGTGCAAGGACCTGCTGCTCTCCCTGCTCTGACTCTCTCGACCTCCTGAAGGCTCACTCCTTCTCAAACTTCACATCCCTCCTCACCACTACTTTCCTCTGAGAGGGAAGATAAATACGAAAATCCTTCGCAGTCTCATCATAACCCACAAAGATTCCCTTCTCTGCAGCGGGCTCTAACTTTGTCATCTTCTTTGAAGGGACATGAGAGTAAGTCAGACTACCAAATAGAAAAAAATGGCCAACTTCAGGCTTCTTGCCCAAAAACCACTCCTCAGGTGTCATATTCCCCATTGCCCAATGGGGACTCTTGTTCTGAAGGTATACAACGGTGCTGCAAGCCTCATCCCAGAGAAAGAAAGGAAGTGACTGGTCATGTAACATAGCTCAGGATGCTCTAACGATGGACCTATTATTCCTCTCTACTATTCCATTCTGCTCTGGAGTATACGGAACTGTCAACTATCTCATGATCCCCTCCTGTCTGCAAAATCCATCAAACTCCTTGGAGGTATACTCACCCTCGTTATCCGATCTCAAGAATTGGATCTTCCTCCGTATTTGGTTCTCCACAAGAGCTTTGAACTCTTGGAACCTCTGCAAGACTTCCTCAGACTTCTTGCTCTTCAAAAAGTAGATCTAGGTCTTCCTGGAATGGTCATCAATGAATGTCACATAATACTCGTATCCTCTCAAGGACATAGAAGACATAGGTCTGCATAGGTATGAATGTATCAAGTCAAGAGTACTAGCTGACCTGCTATCACTGCTCGAAAAAGCAGTCTTAGTGTACTTTCCCAAAGCACACCCCTACACACATCACTCTGCCCTGCGCTAAACTCTGGTAAACCTGTCACCATGCGCCTCAACAACCACAAGGCTAGATGATACAAGTGATCCATCCTCCTATGCCAAAGCTCACACAACTCACTGATGTTGCTATGTGCTAAAGCATGTTGCAGCTGAAACAAGAGCCTATACAGTTTCCCACATCTCGCTCCAATGGAAACTAAAGCAGATGGTCCTGTAGTCTTGGGAAACATATGCACGTGTCCATCTAGGAAAGACACCCCAAGACCCTGATCCTCGATCATGGAAACTAACACTAGGTTCTTCTTCAGCCCAGGTACATACAATACATCCCACAATACCATGGGACTCATGGACTCCCTCTGAAATGTAATGGTCCCACGTCCAACTGCACTGACTACCGAGTCATCTCCCAACACAAGCTCCACATCTGTATCTGCCTGTGAAAGCTCGGAGAACATCTCACGAGCACCTGTCATGTGGCTCGAGGATTCACTATCTATGTACCAAGTGTTGGAAGTAGATGCACTGTAAGAATGGTATATCACACAGGAAAAATCCCTATGTCTGTCAACATCCGCACTGGTGAGAATGGATGCTCTCTCTCTCTCACAACATGCCCAGTGCATAGTGAAAACTCACTCTGAAATCTAGCTGCAAAATCATCGATCTCAGTTGAAGCGGCTGTCTACTGCTTCTTCTTCTTCTTGTTCGAACACGTAATATAGTGTCCCATCTTGTGACATGCAAAGCACTTCACAGTGCTCATATCCTTCTTCTTCCCATCATGTTGTTGCTTGGCCCCACCCTTCTTGCTCTTCTTCTTCCCCTTCGCTATCAATGCCACATCCTCCTCGTCCCCTCTACTAGTATAGCCATTGCTCTGCAAGAAACCCCCCCGAGTCTCCTCCTGAACAAAGTCATCACATACTCTGTCCCAAGATGGTAGGTTATCTCTAGCCACCAACCCCTGAACAAACACAGCCCAAGGTGCAGTCACCCCATTCAAGGATGTCCGCACTAACTCAGAAGCATCAATGGCCACCCCAACAACTGCAAGCTCATCTCTCACCTGAGAGATCCTAGTAAGATAAGTCATACATGCCTCTCCTTTGACCATCTTGATGTTCTTCAGCTTCTCTCTAAGTACCATCTTCCTGTTTTCATTAGTACTATCAAACAAACCAGTTAAACCAGTCCACATTTCATGCGCATGATCCTTCGCTGAAATGTGAGGAATAACATGGTCTTTAATAACATCTAAGATTATCCTCATGGTTGTAATATCCTTCTTATTAAAGGCTGCAAGTAATACTGCATCAGTAGAAGGAGGAATAGTAACGGGATTTGTTGTAGTGTTTCTAACTAATTCCTCCCACAACTCATTCTCCCTCAGCACAAGTAAAATCCGGGCTTTCCATGAGACAAAGTTCACTGCCCCATCCAACCTATCCTCAGATCCCAACCCCACGGAAGTCATTTTCTCAAAGAACAAGTTTCAGGAAAATGTACTACTGTCACAAATGTTTTTCTGAATTCTGGAAATGACTGTTCACTGCTGAAATTTAATTTTCTGCCACAACCCACTCTGATACCATGTAGATTTTTCTTAAGTTTTCAGCCACCGGTTTCAAGTAAAAATTTGTCACAGTTTATTTCAATCTCATAAATTTAACTTGCCGGAAATAAACATAATTTTTTCTAACTTAAAACACTGCTGTAAATTAAATCATTCACAAACAGAAAGTAAATATTCAGCACTTCATTCACACACACAATACTCAGAATTTTCAGCCAAATGGCCCAGGAAAACCCCACTGGGGGAAAACTAGTCAGAGAGAGAGAGAGAGAGTTTTTATTAAGCTTCAGGATGAAAAATCAGACATTAACTTTTACAGTAAAAAATCCAACTTATCTCAACCCAGAAATTTGACCAGCAGACTATCTTGGTTTTTGTGTTTTTGCTGCCTTGATTTCTGTGCAAACCTCTTCGGTAAACGTGCCAAAAATATCAACAAAAACCAGCCCTCGAAAACTATGCCAAACTATCCAGAATCCATATTGTACGGACATCAATTAATGATGTTGTACGGCTCCTCAAATTTTGTGCCAAAATTAAATGCAGTTGTCTTGAAACTTGTGCCTAAAACTTCCCTCGAAATTTGTGCCCAACTCTGCCTTGAAAAACATGTTGAGTCCATACTGTACAGTCTGCAATAAATGCAACCGTACGACTCCACGATTTCTGTGTCAAATAAATGCAGTCCGTACAGTCTCGAAATTCATGCCCAACAATAAATGTGGTCGTACTCCTTCTCGAAAACTGTGCCCTGCAATAAATGTCTTGGAAATCGTGCCCTTTGAAAATATCTTCCAGCTCTATCTCAAAAATCGTGCCCTTCTCTCTTCTTCAGCTCTCTCTCATTTTTTTTCAAACTCTCAACTCAAGAATGAATTCATGTTTTTGCCTTTTGCTTTCTTTTGCTTCTCAACCCTAGGTAGGTGAAGAGATCTTAATCCAATCGCTAGCATTGAATTAGATCAATGGTGGAAATTAAATGCACACTTTTTATTTGAAAAAATAATTTCCCTCACCCACTTAAATTTATCAAAAAGTGACTTTAATGTTATAAAGTCACATTAAATGCTTTTTAAGTCATTTAATGCAAGTTCACTTTATTTCCCTTCACTAGGTGACTAAAAGGCTAAAGTCACCTAGGGGAACACTTCCCTAGGTACAAAACTAACATTTTACAGTCTGCTAAGGCAACTAGCCAACAACACATGGGTTCCTTAGACTTATCCATCCAAGCCACGCTTGCATCAAACACACAGTCAACCCATTTAATCAAACCCAGTCATACACAACTGTTGGATATGAACAAAACGTTCTTGGGAACCAAAATAGAAATGACAATTAGGGAAAACAACCCAGCATGAGGACATATGTTTTCAGGAAATGTTCTTGGGCTTCACAAAGGTAAAAACGGCCTCATCAAACCCTCAGACTGCAGATTTATTCCCCCATCCAATGGGAATTACCAAAAACGGGATTTGCAATTACAACCGGCACAAAAAATGGGGAAAATATCCCTCTAACATAAATTCGATTTTCCAGAGTCGTTTATGGCCCTAACATGGCCAAAACGAACTCAATAACACCCAAAATTCGTGGGTCTCTTCTCCCACTCGTTGGCAACCAAAAAATGAGTTTCCCAGCTTGGAGAAAATAGGAAAAATGCAGAAAACGTGGAGGAGAACTCCCAGCTTTCTCACAGGGGAAAAAACAGCCTCCTCAAACCCCAAAATTGTGGCTCCTTCCTTCCCATTCATCCCAGCAACACCCAAAATGCATTCCGAGTATGGAGAAGGGAAGGAAACGGCAGACAAACCGTGGAGGAGAGAGCTCAGTCTCTTCCTACTCCCTGAGGGAGCCAAAACGCCATGAGGATGGGAGAGAAAATGAAAGTCATGGGTGCATCATGGCTTGGGCATGCCTTCCCAAGATTTTACTTGTCCCACAAGTAAAAAACACACTTTCCAAAAATGGGTGACCTCCCAAATTCGAATTTGACCTCCATGCCTTTCCCCTCCCAAGGAGATAACTTCTTCAACCACTTTTAGATGACTGGGCAGAAAAAGACAAAAAGGGTAGTTGACAACTTTATGGGTTTTACCTTAGACATTTAAATTTTCCCCATAGGTTCAAGGGTTTGATTAATTCCCCCTCCCTATTCCTTGTGAAATCATGCCCCCATATCTTTAGCGTTGCAGTGCATAGCTAGTTGTGGTATTTTTATTAATTTGCATTTTATATGATGTCTCAAAACACATTGTGCATGGCTAGCACATAAACCATCGGCATCGATTTTAATCACCAAAACATGAAACACTAAACCCATGGAGGGGCCTTTTCCTTGAGCTCCACACCATAATTTAATACAATATTTACATCATATGCAATTCAATACCATGGGGTCAAAACCGGGGTGTTACACAAACACTTTTAGATCTTTTAACATCTCTACCAGATGTATCATATGAAAAATAGAAGGGGGATATTCCATATTACTCCACTTAGAATGCACCAAGTATTTGAGACCGAGATCTCCAAGCCAAGTATGATTGAACTTAAATGGATAGCGGACCCTTATTGTTGCATAAATGATACATGTGAGAACCCACAAATTGCAACCCCAAGAATGGAGTTGAGTGTTAAACAAAGAGTATTAAAACCATCCCATCGCTAAAATTATATTGGAGTGATACGATGGGTATGCTACATTTTTTTCTCATGCTCTATCCATTATATTCTAACAGAGGTTTGTAATTGTTTTATTGGGATTTGAGCTCATATGAGATTTATTTTATATCACAATGCTCAATCATACTTTAAATTTTGATTATAATTATGTATGTTGGTCTCAAAAACACCAAAATATTTAACGTTACAATTGCAATATGCCTAGAGGGCTAACAACCACAAATTTGCATCAACCATGAGCAAAGGCGTGCATCCAACTTGGAAACAAATTTGTTTATCAACTCTACAGAATAGGGACATGGCAATGGATTCAATAATATAAAAAGAAATCTTCCAACTCTTATATGACAACCAACACAAACTCAAAACCAATGGAAGAGTATGAGTTCTTTCTTTTGTCTGTCATATATCATGTAAACCAAAGAATGCTCGAATGATATATTTTTTGGAAAAGGCTTACAAATGATGACAATAGCTTACATGAATGGCCCATTCCCCTGTACATCAAGCTTCCCTCGTTTGACTATTGGTAACGGAATAATAAACTCTATTTTATCAATAAACCAATGTAATAGAAACAAAAAAATCGCAAAGGAATCAAAGTCTTTTGTCAAGGTTTTGATAAGGTGGCCATCACAGTGATCTTTAATGTTTATGAAATGAATCTACTGATAGTTGCACACTTGCAAGTTCATGCCAAAGATGTATGATTATGAAGTTTCCAATCCCAAACATCCCTCAACTTTTAATGAATCCTATAGAGGGTCCATGCAACCAAAATATACGAGAACCAAAACCCTAAAGAGGAAAAGGTGTCCACGGATGTTGCATAATATATAAAGGCCCAATAAAAACCTTGTTTATAGTAATTTTTACATGAAAAAAAGATCCACCCCCCAGCTACTCAGAAAATTGGAAGCAACAACTTACATGAATGCCCCCTTCCTTTATACAAGAAGCTTCCCTCATTTGACTTTGAGTAATGGAATAGTAAATCCTATCCTATCAATATACTTTGTAATAGAAACAAAAAAAAACTCACAAAAGAATCAAATTCAAAGTACTACAAATAGGGATTTCCATCAAGCCATAAAGCACTAGAAATTTGATGGGTTTATTTTGAAAGTAGCACCTTGGGGAAGCTAAAGCTTTGAAGATATGGAGATATTTTAGAAGGTCATGTATAACCATGAGCTAAGTTAGTGGAAACAATATTTTATTTCTCTTCAATTGGAAACCGGAATAGATTGAGTAGTCGAGTCAATTTTCTAGCTAACATCGCGTGCAACACCATTATTTTCTCACCTGGAAAAATCCCCATTTTTGGCACACACCTCTGATTTTGTTCAACACTTCTAATAATGGACTACTCGTGTAGGGTTTACTTACTTCCAAGTATGACTAGAAATATCATTATCGCCTTTACATTCATCATTGTTTGTCATTTTCATTTTCATGTGATTGTCCATTGTACTCAACTTAACTGAATTTTTGCAATTGATCATTCTCATCAATCAATTGCCCGTTCCCCATCACTCCGTTTAAGTGTAGCACTCCACTCCCCTTGATGACAAAGTTAACAGATGGTATTGACACCACACAACCAATTCAACAATTAACCATGCATGTGGCGGATACCATGCATTGAATCGGAGGAGTAACCTATTAAAACAAGCTCGGGCAATATCCATTTCAATAACAACTCTTAATGTAATGGACACGACCAAAAATATCTCACTATTGATGAACCTTATTTGTAGGATTGAGAAAGATAATTAAAAGCAACATTAATCTAACACCTTCAAACCAAATCCGAAATGATGACAACAATAATTTAAAGTCCTTAGTGCTCTGTCAAGTCAATGTACATAAACAAATGTGCAGAGGGAAATATTAGGAGACTACAGTGGATGTAGGTTGGTGGACGCCAATAAAAAGTTGGAAGGGTTTAATGTGACGAAAATGGGGCTAATAATGGATTGCCATGGCTAGGTTGTTTATGGCATACTCAGGTAGAAATTGAACCAGACAGACTCACTCTTTTGAGGTTAAATTTACCCGTCTCTCACAAATTTTGTCACTCAATGTTTATCCATAAATCATTTTCTAATCCTTTGTGGCTCTTTATTTTATTTTTAGTATTGCATAGAACGCCAAAGTAGCCTAACAACTAGCATTCATCCACCCAATACTATGAAAAAAGAAGCTAAGATTCCTACATCAAGATCCTACGTTTTGAAGGCTGAAAACAATTGAGTATCCTTATTTGATCTTACCCAAAATGTTTGACGACGATGTTAAATATTTTTCCAACACACAAAAATCAAATTCTTGAAACATTTTTCAAATACACAAAAACAGCGACATGAAATGTTTTTCAAAAATTAAAATAAAATCTAAACAACCATATGGTTAAGTTTGGGGTACAAAATATGAAGAATGATATGAAACATTTTTCAAACACACAAACCCCAAAATTAAAAATGAGGTAAGAGAAGTTTGAACTCTAGACCTCAACAAGCTATGAGACAAAACGTTTTTCAAAAATAAAATAAAGAAAAACAAAACCAAGGATATGATTAAGCTTAGGGTACAAAATCTGAAGAATGATATGAAGCATTTTTCAAACACACAAACCCCAAAATTAAATATAAGGTAAGAGAAGTTCAAACTCTAAACCTCAACAAATTATAAGACAACAAGCAAATTTAAAAATAAAATTAAGATATAAAATGTGAAGAATGATATGAAACATTTTTCAAACACATAAACCCAAAAATTAAATACAAGGTAACCAGAAGTTTGTACTCTATACAGCACCTTCACCCTCACCCTCACCCTCGCCCAACTATGAGAAAACAAGCAAATTTTAAAATAAGGTGAAACATTTTTCAAACACACAAACCCAAAAATTGAATACAAGGTAAGAGAAGTTTGTACTCTATACCGCACCTTCACCCTCACCCAACTATGAGAAAACAAGCAAATTTTAAAATAAGGTGAGAGAGGCTGGAACTGTCGACCTCAACCAGCTAGACCTCAACCAGCTATGAGAAAAAAAACAAATTCAACCAACTATAAGAAAAATAAACAAATTAAAAAAATAAAATACAAAATCTAAATAATGATATGAAACATTTTTCAAACATACAAACCCAAAAATTAAATATAAGGTAAGAGAAGTTTGTACTCTATACCTCAACCAGTGATGAGAAAAAAAAGCAAACTTCTATGAGGAAAAAAACCAAATTTAAAAATTAATGGGTGAGAGAGGCTGGAACGCTCGACGTCAACCAGCTATGAGAGAAAAAAAAAAAAGCAAACTTAAAAATGGGTTGAGAGAAACTGGAACTCTCGACCTCAACCAGCTACGAGATAAAAAAATTAATGGGTGAGAGAGGCTGGAACGCTCGACGTCATCCAGCTATTAGAGAAAAAAAAAGCAAACTTAAAAATGGGCTGAGAGAAACTGGAACTCTCAACCTCAACCAGCTACGAGATAAAAACAAATTTTAAAACTGGGGTGAGAGAGGCTCGAACTCTCGACCTCAGGATTACTCAACAAGCTATGAGACCTACGCGCTAACCAACTGCGCCACCACCCCCATTGATAGCTTGAATATACTCAATTTGTATTATCAATTTGCTTTAAGTTTTAATACTGAGTTCGGTTGTAAAAGTCTTTTTGGGGTAGGGCAACACTACCTGCAAAAAACGCATTCTGAAACTCAGACCTTCCAGCTTAGCGGCAACATCGAAATGGCTTCTTGGCATCATTCGTTTGCCCAACAAAGATGAAAACTAGTTTCTTGTTCTTTCAAGAAGCACGAGATAATATAAAGGCCAGACTAAGTTAGAAAGCATGATACAGATTTTTTTATTTTTGGGGTACTTTTTCCCAGATGATACAGAGGCAGTTGATCCAGCGATCGACCCGATACTTCTTGCACGAGGTTGAAAGAATTCTCCATTAATCCTAAATATTGTTTGGTAAATACTAAATAGTAGTTGCTGCAGGTTACAGGATATACTAAAGCTAGTAAAACCCTTTGACCCTCGACAGATTAAACAGAAAAGCGGTCGCTAAAATCGTCGGGTCTTCGATACTTTCTGGTATGCTAATTTATATTACAGAGGCCCTTTGTGTTTGCGACTAATTAATAATAATTTGATGGGCTATTTTATTATACGGGAAAATCTAATAAAAAATGGGGTGAGAGAGGCTCGAACTCTCGACCTCAGGATTTCTCAGAAGCTATGAGACCTACGCGCTAACCAACTGCGCCACCACCCCATTTGTTACAAATTTTTGATATTATGTGTTTAGTGAAATGCTCTATGGTAGATTTTACTTGGTGGTGAAAACGATTTTAACCAGACACAGTTAGAATAGCATATAACGTTATTCGACAGAATAGACTTTTTTTCAAGCATTCAAAATAATAATGGAAATAAGAACTTTGTAAAAAAAACTTATAGGATTTATTTTGGATTAATATATTTGCAAATATTGTACGTTAACATTTTACAATATTCTGTTGAAAAATGTTAATATTGTATAATATAATTTAGTTATTGTAAAAATATTAAAAGATGTTGAATCTAATTTTTATTGAAATTATAATTTTATTAATTTAAAATAAAAAAAATTATAAAAATTACTAAATAATATATATAAATAATCAAACTTTCCTGTAGGTTAAAGATTAAAAAAATGCAAATGCATTTCATCAGGAATAATCCAATAAAAATAAATTACTACGCAATACCATTTATTTGGATAAATTTTATATTTACCGCTAAGTAAAATCCTTTTGAAACAAATGGCAAATTAATAGAGCCAAAGTGTCTATCAATTATAAAAGTTAAACTTTTATGTTGTAATGTATAACTTATCTTGAACGCGTGGTAAAGGTATCTTTTCAAAAGATGGTTGTCGTGAGATAATTTGTTTTTAAATGAAAAAAATGTGGTTATGATTGTTTATCTTTAAATGAAAAAAAATTAAAAATCTATATATAAATAGATGATTGTTATAGATAATTTGTTTATCTTTAAATAAATAAATAAATCATATATAAATATGGTTATTTAACTTGGTTCATAATTTTTGTTTATTGTTTTTTTTATACAATCAAACAATATCTCCTATGAAGGATTACAGAGGAGACTAGTTGGGGATTGTAAATGTGTTTGTGTCTGTGTTTCTCAACAAGTTATTAACATTGCCAATCCTCTAAAGATGAAGAAAACATATGAGAGTATAATGATTGTGTGTCATAACAGATTGCTCGTTGTTGCAATTGATATGTTGTGTGTGCTTCAATTTGCAGAAAGTGAACATAGGTTTGCTCATGTAAATGCAAAGTTTAGATTGATTTGCTACTCATGTGTCCATGCATATAGCTATTTTTTGTGCACATGAGATAAATGAATAATAAAGTACATGTAAAAACTTTTTATGTCGTTGGTGTAGACAAGACACTATAAAATAAGTTGCATGTATTTTTTTCATGGTTCAAAAATAGTTTGATTGTGTTGTTGCATATTGACCCGTAATCACTCAACCTATAGCCAACATTATCAATGAACATGGATCTTTTGTTTCCTTTGATTAATGTTGTCTTGTTCAATGAGACTTTGCTCTATTGTTTAGTGATTTGAAACTATATTATAACCATTGTGATACATGTTCTTTGAGCCAAATTACATGTTGCTTCAACAATCATGTATTTGTAAATTAGTGCTTAAGACTATGCTTATGCTTAGATTCACAAACTCCTATTGTGTTAGCATGTTTACTTGGCATTCAATAATTTAATACAACAAACAATTCACAGTGCACAACCAAGAAAAGGCATTCACACACTAAATCTGAATTTGCCCCAGAGAAAAATGCACTGCAAAAACTTCAACAAGAAAGATAAATGCTTTCTTAATACTTCAATGTACAAAAAATTACAAAGTTGTGTCTCTCTTGGAACATTGTAAAATACAAAAACTTATTTACATAATATATTTTGCTCTTTGCATCTCTATATATGATCTATTGGTACTCCTCTCTCTCTTGAAAATATACAGTGGAATAAATACAACCCATCAATTATGGAAGTGCTTCCCTCCTATATTCTTCATCCAATCTTACAAGCTACCAATTGTCTACAGAGTGAAGCTCCCTTTGGAGCATCGAAGATATACAACTTTAGGTGTTGTTAGTCTCTCATACCATGTTTATTCTTCCTCCACCCTCTCATGGACCTCAAAAAATCCCCAAAACACCAAGAAAACAAACTTGATTGTTTTTATGTGTTGGTAAAGAAAAGAAAAGGGAAGGAAATTTTTACTTAAATTTGGGGGCAAGTGGGATAGGTGCCATCTTCCTAGAATAAACTTTGGCTCCAATTAACACCATATGGCTAAAAATATGTGTTTTCCTAATGGGGCGTTAACAAATTTTTAGCTAAAATTTGGTGGACACATGTAAATACATCCCAACTTGACATAATTGACTCTATTAGTTTATAGTATAACAACACTTCCTCTCCCGATGGTCAAATGACAAGCTCTGCAATCTAAATTTCATTAGATTTTGAATTCATTGTCAATATATGGCCAAAATATAGTTGATCCAACCTTCCACTGGTTAACTAATTAGGCATATGCCATGTGGCATTATCCTTTTTTCTATTGCTATCTTGTTGGCATCCACTTGGCTAAAGTGGATTAAAATTATTATAATGAGTTCCTATTAAATGATCATGACCCATTATCAATCATAATTATCCAATTAAAAGAACCTTTGTTCTTACATACATAGAATATTGTCTTTGAACATTGTGGAATTGTCATTTCCTTATGTAGATAACACATATTATAGCTCTGGAACAATGACATCCTTCTTTTGGTCTCTGTCTTACTCTCTTATAAGCATTGAGAAAATTATAGCAAATAACCTTTTGCTTCCAACCCATTATTCTTCCTTTTGGATGTGCAAGTGAAACTACAAAAGGTGTGATATTTTTGCTTAGATACGATTTCCTTACCTTAAATTACCTCATCTAGGGGTTGTCTTTTAGAATTCATAACTTCTCCTTCATCATTCCTATTGGTCGTCACAAATGAAAGGACTAGTTCATACAAAAGCTATGAATCCCCAACCAACAAATGAAGATACCGAAAACTAAAATATTATTATAGGATAAAAACTAAGTGCAACTCTATTGGTTCCCTTACTTGGTCTTCTATCTATTACATGATGTTAACTAGTCCTAAAAGATTTGTTGATGCCATATGTATTCACCATCATGCAATAGTATTTCAAGTATGTTGTTAACACTTAAATTATGCACACATGTGACATTTTAGCTAATCTTCATTAAGACATCATCAACATATAGCATGCATCCCATTAAAGACATCCTCATTAGATCCAGAAAGCAGTATGAGTCAAAATTTCCAAAGAAAAATCAAAAGAAGAGGTTGCACGGCTAAATTCCTATTCACTCGTGCTACAACGTGTATTATCAATTATGTGCTCGTGCTAGCGTAGCATGGATTCTCCTTCGAAATATATGTGACTATCAAAATGATGGGATCTCATCTACCCATCGTGCATTGAAGTCTCATGAAAACTCCTTCACCAACAAAAATTTGAACTTGTCTCTTCATATGATGGGGGAGCATTGAATAACCCCCTTTTTGTACCTTAGAGTTAGTTCATGGGGTGATGGGGTTCACACTTTGATATAGATGTTTCCTAGCCACCTCTTGGCCAATAAAAAGGATCTATGGGCATGCATCTAAGAAGGGAAAATTAGAGCAAGGTTATACTATCGGAATTGTGTTGAGGCTTCCTCATAACTCACCTCTTCCTCCACCTTTTGTCATTTCTCAAGCTCCCTTTCCACCTTCCTCCAAGGGGCAAGTGTTTCCTCTCATTGTTCTTCAAGTTATTTAGCATTTAGTGTGGACAAACAAAAACTCCCTAAGGGATATTGTTGGATTACCTTGAAGCCTCCATCTCCTAGGTGACACATGTAACAATCTTGATCATTTGAAAATATAACATTGGTTCTAACTGGCATCTTCTTGTTGTTGTAGTTTACATATATTCACTATTTTTATTTTATTTCATGTTATTTGCTTTTATTTTGTTTTGTTTTCTAACAAGAGCTTGTAGGATTTATTTGGGGTTATCACAATTTCTCTATAGCACAATATCAGGCCTTGGTAGCAACCTCTGAGGCCTTCATCCCTCACATGGGAAGGGTTACACTTCTTTGTGCAAATTTTTCCACAACAATATTTATGGCTACTCCACTACATTTTTGTTTATTTCTTATTAACTAGGTTGTTGTCTACTAAATAGCTAATTCTGGGTTATTGGGTTGTGCAGGAGAACAAGTCCATACCCTCCTTTCCCAGAGGTCGGCCTTCTCTAGGCCGAGATTGTTGTTTACAAATTCATGTGGAACCTAGTGCCCTTTACCAGGTCTTACAAACATATGTGCATTTACATGCAAACTTCTCCATAAAAAGTGTCTTCATGGTGACTACACCATCACCATCCGTTGTTTCATCCTCTCGTTTTTCCATGCTCGCTTTCTTGCTCATTTTTCCATGCTCCTTCTGTACCTTCATCTAACCTTATCATTGGCATCCATATAAAGAGGAATCCATAGACCAGATTACATGGGTCCTCAACCATTATAACCGCCAGTTCTCTAGGAATTCTCTTCACATACATGACTCATTAATCTTGGTCCCACAACTAATATTAAACCATCTCACATTCCTCCCCCAATCGAAGACTCAACCTCTCTGATCTACATCAAGCCATGCTATAAGTTCACCTTCCACCCTCGTACCTACCTAGTGGTTCATTCCACCCATGATGCAACATCCCTTCTCTGTTCATAAGAGGGATACCTTATGCTTCTAGCACCCGAGGAAATTACATTCTAATCGAGAACCAAAAAATACTGTTAGGGTGTCGGGTACCACCAAACATGCACCCCACAATTAATTCAAAAAACCAAGTACAACACAACAAGCACAACTATATGTCAAACCATGGCTCCGATACTAGTTCTTAGAAATTAAGAGAGCATCAATAATAATAACCATATGTGAGAAAATCATAAACACAAGCAATCATTAAATATAGACACACAATGTTTACGTGGAAAACACAAAACTAGGAAAAACCACCATAATAGATCTATTATCTCCCTTGACCTAAACTGGTCAAGTCGGGCCAAGTGAGCTAGCCACCACTCACCTCCAAGCCACTTTACAATGGAGCCTCCTCAATCCTTATAAAGGATTTTTACATGCAATACCATGGGACAATACTATGCGCCACCAAATAGCATTGGCCACCAGTGCCATGGAAAAATACCATGGCCTATAATAAACCATGTGCTAGAACTCAATCACCTTTGACTCATTCTCGAGTCAAGGTTAACCCTAACAACTTGACCATTCGACAATCTAACATTGGTTCTAACTGGCATCTTCTTCTTGTTGTGGTTTACATATATTCACTCTTTTTATTTTATTTCATGTTATTTGCTTTTATTTTGTTTTCTTTTCTAAAAGGATCTTTGATCCAGAAGGATATTGGTGGCCACCCACCTATTCCTCTTGGACCCCCACCACTGTTTCTTTCAGTTTTTCAATTTCCTTAATTGTAGCACAATTTACTATCTTTGGCAGTTTTCGGGTCCTAAACTTCCGGAGCCGTTTTGAGGCCCTAAACGAAGTTTTTTTGGCATCGAATGGTCCGATATATATGAGTCTGTTCCAGGCTTAATATTTGTTGTTTATGGATGTATTCCTTAAACAGATCTTTCTAACGATGTATCATGCGCGTCAAATGGAGGTAGTATGCTAAAGTTACGACCCCGGGAAATTGATGTACCAAGTTACCCAACGGGGCCCACATTAAGGCGTTTCACCTCCTAGGGTTAGGTTCTTAGATGTGTATGGTTTCCATTGTTTCTCAATAATATATAGGCCTTCGAGCCTCAGTGTAACAGAGAGTTCAAAGGCATGTAGCCGCCACATCTCTTCTCATAGATAAGCTACCAACACTCTAGCTAGTTTATTTCCATTCTATATGTAAACAAGTTTCAGTTATTGATTAATGAAATGAAGTGTTATTTCCGCTGCATATTTGTTTCTATGGTTATTTGTGTATTCTGTTGCATTCCTACATAAATCTGAATCAATGGTATCAGATCAATCTGCTCTTTCTCGATCCGTCTTTGCATGTCCCCAACAAGGGCAGGGTATAAAGAGTTAGGGCTCGATCTGGTTGAACCTTTGCAATATCAGCCTCGCAAATCCCGACGGCCACCCATGGGGGATGAAAAGAAAGACAAGGGCGCAGAATATCCTATCAAAATGTTGCTCAAGGAGGCCCTTCAAAAACAAAGGAACGCGATGATGGATAACTTCGCCCAGATCCTTCAACGACTTCCCACTGGCGACGCATCTGCATCTAGTAGCCACTCTGGAGGTGCAACCCCTTTTAAGGTACAAGTAAACTTCAACATTCCCATATTGGATGGTTGAATAGATGCAGATGCCATAGATAAATGGTTGAATCTATTAGAAGGATATTTCTTGGTTCATGACTTTTCTGACCGGGAAAATATTACATTTTCTCTACTCAAAGCCGCCCCCCATGTCAAGGACTGGTGGGAAACCTGCTGTGAGAGAAAGGATGAGGAGGAACCCTCTCTATTCTCAGCCGTACCCACTTGGAATTCTTTCCGAGATGCCACAAAGGGACAATATTATCCAATGGGGAGCTATGAGGACAAGTACATCCAATGGACTACACTGTGGCAGCAAAGAGATCAAGATGTGCATGAGCTGACGAATCTGTTCCATACCCTACGCACCAAGTTGGGTATCAAATATTCAAAGAAACATTTGGTGCTGAAGTACCATAGTTTTCTGCACATATACATTCAGGAGGAAATGGAGTTCCTCGACATCTCCTCGCTTGGTACGGCATATCAGTATGCTGCCAAAATTGAGCAAAAATTCAAACAGAAAAAGCGAGACTTTGGATCTGCGAAGCAGAAGCAAGGGAAAGGTGCCCCCAAACCGCAAAACCAAGGACACAGCCAAGGCATGGCAACTCAAGAAAACTTTCCAAAGATGCAAGCAAAGAGAAACACTGCAAAGTCAAAGAAGGAAGCGGGAAAGTGGTGCGAGTTCCATAATAGCCCTACTCACAACACAAGTGAGTGTCAGGCTAAGTAGTCACTGGTGGCTGAGATAAAGGCTTCTAAATCAGATGCATACTCTAACACTGAATCTGAACCCGAGAAGGGGAATGACAGAGGGAAGAATATTATCAATGCAGATCCCAACGCCACCATTTCCACCACGAAGATCCAAAAGGAAGAACCAGAAGATTCAAAGGAGGAGGAGCGTCTTTTCCACTCCCAGATGTGGGTAAAGGGTTCCTCGCTACAATTCATCGTCGACAGTGGGAGCCAAAAGAACCTAATTTCAGCAGAGGTCGTGAAGTGTTTGGGTTTGTCGACCACAGCACACCCACAGTCGTACACCATCGGGTGGCTTCACCAAGGATGAGATCTTCGCGTCAGCCAGCAGTGCCGACTTCCCTACAGCATCAAGCCCTTCACCGATGAGGTATTATGTGATATTTCTCATCTTGATGTTTGTGATGTATTATTAGGTCAACCATACTTATGGAAGTGACATGATGTGTATGAGTCCCGGCCTCGCACTGTTATTATTACGTTGGGAAATAATTTGTATAGGATACCAGAGGTACCACCCCCTACCACTATCTCTTTGGTTACTGCAAAACAATGTAGTAAGCTCATTTCCAAAACCGGGAAGTTTGTTTTCTTGATAATCCGCCCTCAGGGCAAGAAGAAGATCATGGCCACAACCTCCAAATAGGGCCCCTCTGCATGACAACAACAAATGGACAAGGTCGTGGAGGAGTACCGGGACATATTCGCCTCACCCACCAAGGTGCCTCTCCATTGTCAGGTCAAGCACCCCATCAATCTGACCCCATGTGCGCCGCTGCCCAATGGACCGATCTATCGCCACTATGTTCTGGAGAATGATGAAATCAAGAGGCAAATTCAGGAGCTGCTGCAGAAGGGTCAGATCCAGCCAAGTTCATCACCCTGTGGAAGCCCAATCGTGTTGGTATAGAAAAAGGATGGGACTTGGAGACTCTGTATTGACTATTGGGCACTGAACAAGATCATTATCCGGAATAGGTACCCGATCCCAAGGATTGATGACCTCCTGGACCAGCTTAAAGGGGAAAAATATTTTAGCAAGATTGACTTAAAGTCTGGGTATCACCAAGTACCAATCGAGCTGGCCAATGTGTGGAAGACTGCCTTCAAAGCCAAGGAGGGCCTTTTCGAATGGTTGGCCATGCCTTTTGAGCTGACGAATGCTCCTGCAACCTTCATGAGACTGATGGATGACATCTTGCGGCCATTCACCAACTCATTTGTAGTAGTGTACATGGATGACATCCTGATCTTCAGCCAGACTTGGGAAGAGCACCTCCACCACATCCGACAGGTCCTCCAAACATTGCGGTAGCACAAGTTGTGTGCCAATTTGGACAAGTGCACTTTTGGCATGACATAGGTTTAGTATCTAGGATACATTATTGATGACTGTGGGGTACATGTGGATCCAACCAAGATCCAAGTCATTCAGGATTGGCCAGCCCCAACTACTCTAACAGAGCTTCGCAACTTTTTGGGCCTTGCTAATTTTTACCGCAGGTTCATGTTGGGATTCTCTCATATCACTTGGCCCTTGAGTCAAGTCACCAAGGGAGGAGCGAAAGAAAAATTCTTTTGGTTAAAAACTCAGCAAAAGGCGTTTGCAGAATTGAAACATCGCCTCTGTTGTGCCCTAGTTCTCACATTACCAGACTTCCAACAACCATTTGAGATCGAGACAGATGCCTCTAACTATGCTATTGGGGCAGTCCTTACTCAACAAGGGCATCCAGTGGCATATCACAGTGAGACACTGTCAGACACCGTCCGCAAATATCCCACTTATGACAAAGAGATGTATTCCATTGTACAGGCTTGTCGGCAATGGAAGCATTACATTTTGGGGAAGGAAACGATCATCCACACAGACCACCAACCCATGTAGTTCATGCAGACACAAGGGAAGTTACAGAACGATCGCCATCAGAAGTGGTCCACATATCTACAACAGTTTCATTTGAACATCAAGTACAAGAAGGGAAGCACCAATAATGTTGTAGACTGCCTCATCCGACCACCAATCATGGCGATAACGACCGTGCTCAAATCTTGTGGGCACAAGACTTCTGATTGGCCGCTTATCTACAAGAGTGATCCAGAATTCAGCCACACATACTAGACGCTCTTGGAGGGAAACCAAGTTCCAAAATTTCACCTCCAGGATGTACTAATGTGTCACATGGGACACTTTTGTGTTCCTTCAAGTGAGCGTGCCAAGATGATTTGGGAAGCACACTATAGTCAGGTCGCTAGGAATTTTAGGGTCAAGAAAACAGTGGTAGTACTGCAGAAGTATTTCTATTGGTTGAACCTTCGACGAGATGTCAGGAAGTACATCCGATCCTGCACTGCCTGCGCCATTGCCAAACTATCCATTAAGAAGCAAGGCCTCTATACTCTGTTGCCTACCCCTAGTTGACCTTGGGAATTCATCTCCATGGATTACATGTTAGGCCTTCCTTCTACTAAGCACAGCAACGACCGTGTGTTTGTGGTTGTTGACAGATTCTCAAAGATGGCCATAATGGCGGCCTGCAAGAAGAATATCACAGCAGAAGCCACTGCTAAACTCTTCTTTGAACGAGTGTAGGTACACTTTGGTATCCCACGGTCTATAATCTCAAACCAAGATAGCAGGTTCCTTAGTACATTCTGGTCTAGCCTATGTTCAATGCTAGACACCAAGCTCACAAAGTCCACAGCTTTCCATCCCAAGACTAATGGCCAGACAGAGGTCGTCAGCAGGATGATCGTACACATTTTGTGCATGTACAACTCAAAGCATCCACGCACATGGGATGAGAGCCTCCCCTATGTACAACACAGCTATAACCGGTCCCTCCATAGCTCAACCAACCACAGCCCCTTTCAGGTGGGCTTGGGATTCCAGCCACTATGTCCCATTGACGTAGCCATGCCATTTGCAGCTACTCAGGTTGATTCAGCTCATATCCAGTCTGAATTTTCCAAGGCAAATAGCTTCATTGAGTGCATTCAGCACATTCGCCAATAGGTTCATGACATATTGGATAGATCCAATGCTAATTACAAGCAGCGACATGATCAACATCGGGTGCAACACAACTTCCAGGTGGGCGATAAAGTGTGGCTACATTTACAGAAGGAGCACCTCGTTGGACCCCACCGCAAGCTTTTCCCACTCCGATATGGACCATACACCATCACCAAGGCTATTAGGGACAATGCCTTCGAGCTCAGTTTTCCACCATTCCTTGGTCTGCACCCAGTGTTCAATGTGGACCACCTTCGGCCCTACTTTCCACCTCTACTGGACACATCAGACGTGGCAGAACAACTCACACCAACAGAGTTAAACCTCGACTGCATGGAACAAGCCACAACTGATCGGATTATGGACACACAGATCAAGAATACCTGCCAGCAAAAGATCCTGCTATATCGAGTTGTCAAAGTAGGCCAACTCCTTCACCAGGGAAAGTGGCTCACCGGGGACCAAGTTCAACAAAAGTTTCCTCATCTCATGGAGGAACTCAATGCAATGGAGACCATTGCTTCTTAAGGGGGGAGGAATGATCCAGGAGGATATTGGTGGGCACCCACCTATTCCTCTTGGACCCCCACCATTGTTTCTTTCAATTTTCCAGTTTCCTTAATTGTAGCACAATTTACTATTTTTGGCAATTTTCGGGTCCTAAACTTCTAGAGCTGTTTTGAGGCCCTAAACGACGTTTTTTTGGCATCAAATGGTCCGAAAAATACAAGTCCGTTTCGGACTCGATGCTAAAGTTTAGGACCCCAAGAAATTGATGTACCAAGTTACCCAACGAGGCCCACATTAAGGTGTTTCACCTCCTAGGGTTAGGTTTTTGGATGTGTAGGGTTTCCATTGTTTCTCAATAATATATAGGCCTTCGAGCCTCAGTGTAACAGAGATTTCAGAGGCATGTAGCCGCCACATCTCTTCTCAGAGATAAGCTACTGGCACTCTAGCTAGTTTATTTCCATTTTGTATGTAAACAAGTTTCAGTTATTGATTAATGAAATGAAGTGTTATTTCCGCTGCATATTTGTTTCTATGGTTATTTGTGTATTCTGTTGCGTTCCTGCATAAATCCGGATCAATATTGCAGGATTGATTTGGGGTTATACCATTTGCTTTATAGCACAATATTGGGCCTTGGTAGCAACCTCGAAGGCTTTCACCCCTCACATGGGAAGGGTTGCACTTCTTTGTGCAAATTTTTCCCAATAATTTATGGCGACTCCACTACATTTTTGTTCATTTATTATTAATTAGGTTGTTATCTACTAAATAGTTAATTATGGGTTATTGTGTTGTGCGGGAGAACGGGTCCATACCCTCCTTTCCCAAAGATCGACCTCCTCCAAGCCGAGATTGTTGCTTACAAAGTCGCATGAAGCCCGATGTCCCGTGTGTGCTACTCACGCTCATTTTCCTTCAACAACTGCACTAATCGTGCAGTTAATTGGACCTCCTCTTGCATGGTAAGTTGCTCTCTGCTCATGCAGCTCTGTCATCTTGTAATTGCACTACAACACGTTTGTATTCTAAATTTCCGTGCTATTGTATTTTATTTTTATTTTTATCTACTTTGCACAAATCTTAGAGTCCCAATGACTACTCACTATTGAACTATAATTAAAATAACTTGCAATAGTTGTATTTTTCTCTAGTAATTAGCCCACTTAGCCCCAGATTAGGAAGTAAATTGGTCTTCCCTGGAAAACTACTTAGGTAAAATACTTTGAGGATTTCAAAGGGCCTCATAGTTATCACCATTATTCAATAGATCTCATGTTCTTTCCTTACTTATTGTTGGCCCTAGGAAATTTTTGGGAAATTTTGGGTACCAGTTTTGAAGAAATGGTTTTAGTGTGAACGGGGTTGTGGCGAAGTGGTTCGTGGAAGTGGTCAGCTCCGAAGAAGCAGTCGATATTTCAGCAAAGTCAGGTTGGTTTAGGAAGTCCAACTATAGATTTGGTTAATTAGTTATGAATGTTTTTCCACTAACATTAATGGGATTGGGTTGTGGGCGCAGAATGAAAGATTGGAAAGAGCCTATAAATATGTAACGAGATGGGATTTTTGGGGTTAGATTGTTTTGGGGAAATTGATATAATTTTGTATTCCATAGTGGAGATCATGATGTATTGTTTTGTATCTGTCGAAGTGTTAGATGAAGAGAGTCACGAAAGTGATGGATGATCTGTAGGTTGTGTGTGCATACATAAGCGTTCTTGTTGTGACTCTTTAATAAGAATGAACGCTTTATGGTTTTTTCCCATCCTAGGTTTCCATGTTAAAATATCTGGTGTCAAATATGTATGTTATGTGTGTTTACTATGTCTTTGTTTACTAATTCATCAATCGATAAGTACATGTGATGAATGAATGAAGTAATGAATGAATGAGATTTATGTTGTTGTATTCATGGTTAGATATCATAGTTGGATGAAATGATCTATGTCGAAGTGACTTACCTGTCGAAGTTTTATGTACTCAAAGTTATATTTTTTGTAGTATGGAAATGCTCCCCTTCCTCGATGCAGAAAGTTGGATCATGTAGTGCCCATAGGTGTTTCGGGTGAGACCTCATCTGCTCTGCAGGTGTTTCTTAGAGGGCTACACCCCTTTTGGGCCAGTATCTTGGGTGTTTTTTGGTATGTTGTTGTGTGGATCTAGGTCAAGGTAAGATTGTGCCAACACTTCTCATAGTTTTTGGCAAGGTAGTGTTACTCACTTTTGCACACAAGCAAGGACCTAAAGATTCTAAACTCCTAAAGTATGTTCTTCACCTAGCACTCCTTGTGAACTTGGTGAATCGAAAAAGGGGGAGAAGTATGAAATACCTCCATTGCACACTTTTTACTTCATGACCATTTTTTATCAAAATTGTTAGTTGCAAGCACCTTTAGTATCTTTTAAGTTGAAGTTCAAACTACATTTGTATTTACTTTGAGCTCTTTAGTTAATTTCAACTATCAATATCATTTGCTTATTACATATGTGTTTCCACTAGCACAAAATAAGAGAACTAAAGACTCTCTTGATTTTAGTATGCTCTCCTTCCCACACCTTGTGTGACTTGGATTTAAAAAAAAAAAGTGAGAGTGTGAAATACCTCTCTTACACACCTTAATTGAATTGGACCCTTAAAATCAACAATTGAAATTCTCAACCAACTAAATTCCTCCATAGGAGGTCACAAGAAAAATTATAGTTTGTTTAGGATTGATTGGGCCAGGGATCCAAATAATGCCCACTAATCTTCTACACTTTGTATGAAACAATATATTGTTGACTTATAGGGTACTTTCAAATCATTTTATTAGCAAGTGTCAAAATACAACCCAGATAAGAAGGCGTGGTTCCCCAACGTGAAAGTCAAGGTATAGCTACCCTGCTCTCCCCAAAGAGTCACTTATCTTTTTCTGGGGATGACACTATACTTCTCAAGCCAAACCACTTAACGCAGGTATTTGAGTGGCTAAACTTAGGATATCCCTAAGGAGAAATTGTGAGTGAAATTGACTCTTGAAGTCATATATTGTGGTTGGGAAGTGTTTCCAGCGCTTTTGGAACATATTCCCATTTCGGGTATAACTAGATATTTATTACCTTCACTAGTCAATCGTTGGGAGGATCCCATTACCACCATTGGTTGTGCTTTTGGAAGGCTCGGTTAAATTTGAGGGATTTTACATTATTTTATTTTTAAATAGATATTCACATAACTCATAATTAAAAAGAAACTACATGTGGGATCACTTGCACTAAAATGACTTAGTACATATTACTCACTTTGCACCATTTTACATATGTCGTGGTTGGCATATTTTTGCATTTATTTAATTGTGTTAATTCCCAACATCATTCTGATTTGTCACACACAAATTCCACCATTGAGTACCAAAAACAGCTAAGGAAGTATTGTAGATTGTAAGGCCTCTCCCCTCTATCTAGGGGTGTTTTTCCACTCTTTCCTTGTGTTTTACGAGGGAGGAACTTTAGACGACGCATATCCCTGGAAACATTGATAGGATATTTCGAGTGAGGCTGCTCCTTTCTTGACTCATTTCTCCCCTCAAAGATAACTTATATCCTTTTGCTTCATCCTCTCACAGAAGAAGCCACTCTTCATTTCCACCCCTTGGAGGAAATTCACCCTTTTCTTATCCCTCTTAGGGAGAATTCCACATGTCATCCTCTTCCTCACATGAGAGATAGAGGTCACTGCCACATACTCCCCATTCTCCCCCTCTAGAAAACAACGCACAACATATGATGGCGACACCAAACTCCAACCTACCTTTCATGGCTAGCTTGAATCTCCTTGATATAGCTAAATTGATCAAGGACCCAATAACACATGATCCAACATGCCCAAATATGCCTGATAATATCCCCTAATAGAAACAAGGAGACAATCCTACAAAACATGTCATGTCTTTCCACTTATGGTGTTCCTCCAATAACATAGTGGATGACTTAGTAAGACTTTTCCTATTCCAACGAACCCTTACAAGAACAACTACAAAATGGTATGTGATTTTACAAAGGGAAACCCATGCCACCTTTGGGACGATAGTCACTACCTTTCTCACCTACTTTCAATTTCCTACAGGCCATGACCTCAACCTCGAGATTGTCATATATTTTTCGACAGAATACCTCTACCCACATAGAAAACCAAAACCTTGAGTGGTGTAGATGATGATGAAGTCACAGATGACTCTAGAAGTACAATATCCTTTGACTTTGAGGTCGACCAATGAGATGATGACAATTTATATTTTTTATTTAGTTAGCATAAATTTTTAGAAATATTATCATTCCCTAAATTGCATGTTATCATGTACATCAAATCAATTAATCAAGCTACGACATCTTTTTTTGTGAGAAGTTGCAACAATTCATGAAGTATTTTGTTTCTTGATTATTTAGTAACTTCATTAGATGTTATATCTTCAAAAAACATTCCAATATTATTGCAAATCTCTCTACTTATGAGGACAAGGGTAGTTATTCTCTTTACTTTGAAGTTTAGTAATGTTCATATTGTTGTCTCCCGTCTTCGTGCCTTGTTTGGTAATGATATACAAATTTTTAATTTAGAGCTTCATGCTTAGGTACACCAAACAAGATATTAACATTCTTCTTATTGACAATTTTTCCAATGATGACAGGGAAATATTCTAATGAATGATCACCCACCCCACTTTTTGTACAAAATTTGAGATATGTCTTGTCCTTCCAAGGAAAGTCATGACTCAAATGTTCTTCACTATAGCATATGAAACGTCAAAACTTCCTTTTACCAGGAGGATTATTACCTAGATTATTATTATATATTCCTTGACCATTGTGACCACCTTGTTGGTTATAGCCATTGTTTCATTGTTCATTGTTTCAGGAGTATCGACCATTCTAGTCGTTTTAGTCGATTGTATGAGATTAATAGCAACTAGTACTTTTGCACATTCTTCATATTCAGCGCACATTATTCAGTACTATGTGAATTATCCTGACATATGCCACACCATTTAGGTTTAGCATTATTTGCATTGTATGGACAATATGCCCTAGCGTGAGGCTCAAATCCTTTCAATGTATCCCAGTAGTAACTCATGTGAACAACTCGATATTTATATGGTCTTATTTTGTCTAGGAATTGTCATCGCTAATCACACCAACAATTATCTTTGGTATGTCCCTCTGCAAGCATGTTGTACACCACAATCTGTTATGTCGCATAGTAAGTTCTCATAGGGATATTTACATGATTTCCAATTTTTCTTCAAGAATTCTATCAACATGTGCAATAATTAATACGTTGTCAGACTCAATATTTTGGGCTTTCTTTAAAGCATCTTCATATATAGTGAATTCATGCAGTCTCAAAGGGGTTATATTTTTCTGTAGGAGGCCCACAACGAACCACTAGATCAACAAATTTTCATCAACCCAATATGATCTTTGGCTGAGTAAATATTTGAATATTTTATCATACTCTTAAATTGTTTCACTTGTCATTTGTGTAATTTATTTTATCTTTTTAGCAGCTAAACATCTGTTGTATTGAATCCAAAAAAACGTTGGAAAGTTATGCTTTATTTCGTTCTTTATTCTGGCTTAATTTTCATAGAATTGCATGTACCAGGTGAGTGATCTTTTGCACAAGGAACCAACAAACTATGTCATTTTTCGATTCTCATCATGAACAATAGTAGCTTCCCACACAATCTCACAGAGGATTCAATGTCTTATGGCATCTTCATCTCCCTCATATATTGGGATGTGTACTGAATTATGAAAATCCATACTAGAAAGATTTTGATTATTTTCTAGAATGAAATTACCAATTTTAGAAGCACTTACTTTTTCTGTCGAGTTGTGTGCCACGATAGTTAAGTTTCTTCTACCTAGTCTTCATTCTCAAGTCGGATCTCCGATGGACTTTGTGCCTCAATTGATAATGTTGATAGTAGGAGGTGCTTTCATGTGCTCTAAATAGAATAGGTGAAAATTGTTTCTTCAAAATTTGGGTGAAAAGCTGATCCAATTACCATGAAGCGGCCTTGGAATCATTAGTCGGTCGACGATTCATCCATAGTCATCTAGTCAGCACCATATGGTATTTTGGCCAGCTCCAATTCTCGTGTTACACTAGACCATCTATCTTACACTTGGGCAATCAGTTAAAAGCATCGGGAGTGGATCTACAAAACTTTTGGACCTTCCTCCATCGGCTGAGAATCTTCAACCAATGTTGACGCCTAATCCTTTCTCTCATTTGGTCAAGTTTCTCTCAACTTAGATAGGCCTTTTGGTTTCTTACCTTCTTGAGCAATTTCTTCATACTCCTCTTGTTACAAAGCAAACTTAGTATGTCCCTAAGTTCTTCCCATTTTTTTTGGTCATTTTTCCCTTTTGATTTTCTGAATACTAGTTTTCTACTTGTGGTTGGCCATCTAATTTTCATTGATTCGTACTTGACCTTTTGTTAGCTTAATTCCATTTTCATTTTGTTGACCAATATTGTATCTTCATTCATTCCATGTAGATAGCAACCCGCCATTTTCAACCTGACTACTAATGGGTGACAAGTGAGGGTTCAATAGCGATGCTCATTTACTTATCAAATAATCCCACTCTCTTTCGTCAACGAAGCGCTCCCTGCATTTTTGCATCTTTTCCCAATTTTAGCTACCAGGTCCTAAAGGAGGTCAAGGTTCAACTATCTAGACAACTGATTTTTCAATTAAAAAATTATAAAACAGATATGGAATCATATAGAAAAAGCTATCATGGAAGTCATTATAGAACCTAGTTTTTACATCGTCTAGCAGGGTTCTTTCTTCTATGGCTTGTTCTTCATAGAGATCATTAGTTATCTTCTCGACCCACTGATGCAAATTTGTTCATCCACCTTTACAGAGTTTTTGGATCAATAATATTTCATTCTAACCTTTTATGTTAGACATGAACATTATTGCGAAATTTCTTTATTTTCTAAGGAACGGTCTCTATAAATTGATCATGAGATTTTCTAAAGAACTTTTCTCTGGATTTTGCAAGAGTTTACTTGTTCATTATGTCATAATTTTAAATGTAGTTTGCAATTTTTTTGCTCCGCCACTCTCATATTTTCTCCTCACTCACCATTTATGTACAGATGTTCATTGTTTGTCCCGGTTCTATACTACTAACAACAGAACCAATGTTGTAATCTAGAGGAGTACATGAGGTTACCAATAGTGCAGTATAAATAGATAAGCATACAAGAACAAGAATACATAAAGAGAGCAAGAAGGAATAAGAGTAATGTCACACCAACAACAATTCTTCTATTATATCAACATGACATAATGTACAAAAGGGGTTAATCATACAAGTTCAACAACCTATATTTATGCAGTATTCAATCGGTTAGATAGATATAACAATTAATTGTCTACTAGTCAACCTAACCTACTTGACTAGACTGGGATGACCATCAAGTGATCGATCGAGAGGAACTAGTCAACTCGTCGAATAGACTCCTCCAACATGTGCCATGAATTAACTATAACTTTATCTTCAGATAGTTTGAAAAGTAAACAAATTGCAACAATTTACTAAAATTCGACCCAAAATTACCTTCAAGAGAAAGTTTTAGAAGTTTGCAAAAAAACGCTTCAAGTATTAATAATCCCACAATAATAGAGTACATACTTTCTAACAAAAAGACCTCCAAGCATCTTCTAGTGAAAATATTCAACTTGAGCAGCTACATAAAGCCCACTATTGTCCACCTTCTTTGTGTGTTTACTTTGGCATCCCCCATTCTATGGCTACCATGGTCTCTCATTGACTAGGAGATTTCCATGGCCACTTCTATAGCTATTGTTGCCTCCATCAATACACACTAGGTTTTTCTATTTATACCTATTCTCTTTATTCAACACATCCAACTATTTATTTACCATTTTTTTTAGAAAATCAATTCGCCATTTATATTTGGATTAGTACCCAATTCACCATTTATGCCTTGGATATACATATATGAATCTCTGAAACCCATTTCAAACTAAGAGCATGATCCTCAATCTCATCAAAAGTATTGTATGCAATATTTTCCTACAAAAGGTCTTTGATTGAACTCTCATTACCTTCATTGTTGATTTAAATTCTTTCCACCAAACCAAAGAAATGACTTCTTCAGAGCAACGATGGGTGACTAAGTAAACCCCTCAACTATCATGTCCTTAATTCATTTAGTGCAATAACTCACTCATGAGATAGACGGAGGGCACATTGACCAGATCCACATTGTTTGAAGTTGTCATTCCTCTTCTACTTCTTCCAAAACCCCTCTCCTACCACTAAGGTAATCACAATACATGACACCATATCTCAGGAGGAAATGCATGGTCGAAATCTTAAAGGTGGAAGATGACAAATGAGTAACGTGGTGGAATTTTACTAGGTAAAGTGGCTACACACATTGCAGCTTTTTGCGCCGAAAGGCGCTCTACAGCCCAGTAGGGGGAGATCTTGTAACGTTCAATAACGTTCCTCATGTAAATGTCGGCTATAAGTATTATGAGGGAGATGTTGTAACGTTCCTCATGTAAATGTCGGCTATAATTATTTACTTCTATTTACTTATGATTTTCGATTATGAGGGAGATGTTGTAACGTTATGTAATGTTCCTCATGTAAATGTCGGCTATAAATATTTACTTCTAATTACTTATGATTTCCGATTATGAGGGAGATGTTGTAATGTTATGTAACGTTACTCATGTAAATGTCGGCTATAAATATTTACTTCTATTTACTTATGATTTCCGATTATGAAGGAGATGTTGTAATCCTCATGTAAATGGTTGTTATTGCCAATGAGATTTAGAAGAGGTTTGGAATAGTTGGCTTGAAACTGTCTACCTTCGTGTTGCAGGACATGTTTGTTGAATTTTGGATCGACGTACACAGCAATCTAAGATCTTCCAAACAAATTTGATCTGAATATCCCTCCATAACTGTGTAATTTGCATTCACATTTCACATATAATTGGATTAGTATATAATATAAATCTTCCCAAATATACTATGGCTCAACATCAATCTATGGAATGCGAGCCAATGTAAAAATTAGCTTTACCTTCGCTCTCGCTCTTGAATTTACTAGTGTGGTTGATGAGTGGAATTAATTCCTAGGAAGAAGCTAATGTTTTCTCCAATCAATGGCCATCCTGTAGAACCAGGCGAAAACATGTAGCCTGGACTGTCGACCCTCCACAGTATTTTGTAGAGCTGAAGCAGTAAGAACCCCAACACGAAACATACCAAACCGACTACCCATGAATATGTGAGGGTTTCCGCCATGGTCACCAAGAATATCTAAGATTCTGAAGCTTTTTGTCCACTTTCATATTCCATTGTGCAGAGTTGCCCCGCCTCTTGGAATGGATTCCATTTTTTGTTTTGTTTGTTGATGACTGTACTTATTGTGCGAAGAAACAAATAAAAATAAAATAAAATAGTTCTTTATCATTTTACCATGAAAAAATAATAAGACATCCATACGAGGTAAAATGTTAATGCTCTAAACAGTGCAACATAAGATTCAAAGCAACGTAATAATTGCTTATTATTTTATTTATTTTATTTTCAATGTTCCAGATGCTTTTCATAAATAAATTATTTTCAACGTTGAAAATGATTTTCATTAAAAATAAAAGCCAAAAAGTGGCACTTAGATAAATTAAGATTTTAAAGATAAATGCATTGCTAAGATTTTAAATATGAATACATTACTATGTAAATCAACCTAATAATAGTTTATTATTTTATTTATTTCATTCTCAACTTTTCACAATGAATGGTCACAATAGAGCCTAGGATTTGGATCTACGCTGGTTATTTGCACAATGAATGGTGAATCTAAGAAGAGTGCCAAAAAAACACGACCTTGCTGAAAAATCGCCTTTAACATAAACATGCTTGAAGTTTTATTAATTGTAAAGAAGTTTGTTTGCAAGTGGTAAGCACCATATTAATTGTATGTTAATTATTGTCATGAAATATCAAATGAAAATATAGATTAGAAATAAGATTGTTGAAGGACATGCCACCTAAAAACTTAGAATAAAATATATCATACAAGTGAAAAACCATAATGAACGTATAATTAATATGGTTCTATGCATACTAAAGGTGTTTCAATTACTATAATCCTTGGGAAAGGATTAATAATGTTGATTTTCCCATATTATTTTTTTGGTATTTATTATACCATTTTTTCTTCAAAAATGTTGGGTTTGTGTGATTTCTATACAGTTTAATATTTTATTTTAAATTAAATGCATTCATTTTTGGGCTTTATCACATATTAAATTATAAATTTATTTATATGACTATAATTTTTTATTAGTGTTATTTCTTTTATAACATTAATAAGAGATAACATAGTTATCTCGTGTTTATATTTCAAAATGTGGTTCACCATTTGTTAGAGGGCTACTCCACGGAAAATTCCAATACCTGATATTCAAACTGAATCAAGGTATGGTCAACTCATCAATCACAACATTCATGTCACTTACAAGAGTAGAACCTGGGTGGGGAGGGTAACATTCATTCCTCCCAACCACCCAAGCTACATCCATTTGACATCTCGTGTTTATATTTGTATGTTAGTATAGCTTTGAAGCTCCATTCTAGCTTTATGTTAAAGATGGTAAACAAAGATATCTTATGCTCTTTAAACACGTAAAAAAAAGTCATACTAAAAATAAGTTTATGATTTTTTTAAAGTTTATTTTAATCAATTGTCGTCATTTTGTTGGATACTTTGTTAGTTTCATGCCAAGAAGAGCTCACTTCAAGTCCCTTTAGGTGAGGTATATTAATTTGTATCGATTAGTTTGGGTGTCATTCATTATCATGGGAAATCATTTCTCGAAGTTTTCTTTGAAAGAAAATTCCTAAATTAATGTATTAGAGATTTCTTTTGTCATTAACTTCAATATTTGGAACCTCAAGTTAAATATGATGTTGCTTCATGGTTTCTAAGAAAGCATGCATAGTAATTTGGATAATATTCTTTCAATTTTACCACATTATAAATATTATAGAAGTGATTATTGAAGTTTTTATTTTGAGTATCTATAAGGCATTTGAACTCGTGACTTTCCATTTACAACTTATCATCTCAATTACTAGTTGTCAATTACTCTAACCCTATGGACAAAGTGATTATTGAAATTAAATATGATAGAAGTTTATGTTTTTTAAGAGAACACGCATAATATTTTTTGATAATCTTTCAATTTTACTATAATATAAATAATATATCAAGTTTCCTTTTTTCCAAAAAAATACACATAATTTTTGTTCATATATAGAATGAAAATTATATATTTCAAGTACAAATATCACTTCTATATAAGACTTCCCCATTTTCTATATAAACATATGGTTCACTAAAATGGTAAACAACAACTTCTTTCCCCACTGAGGGAAAGATCCTTCTCTGTGAAACAATATTATCCACTAAAAACTCGTTTGAAAAAAAAAACAACAGACCTTATAGACTTCACCCATGTTTCAAGTATAAAACATGATGGCTTCCTAAAACTAGTAACATTAAAAAAAAATTGAAAATTAGAAAAAACGATCCATCTCTAATATTTATCAAAATAATTTGACTTTCATTTAAATATTAATCCTCTTTAAACATTATGACACCCAAAACACTAAGTTCCCTAAAATTATGTGTGAATAAGATCTAATCAAAGCTAGAGCTAATCACTTTTAAGTTGTCTCTCAAAAGTCTAAGCAAAGCATTATGAAGTTGAAAAAGTCTAGACATCCATTTTCTTACTAAAAGGTAATATCAAAATTACAAAATTCTTGAAATATTTAAATATGTGTGAATGAGATCTAATCAAAGCTAAAGCTAATCACTTTTAAGTTGTCCCTCACAGATCTAAAAAAAGCATTATGAAGTTAAGAGGTTCTAGCCATCCATTTTATTGCTAAAGGATAATCTCAAAATATCTAGATTCTTGAAATATTTTTGTCCATAGCACTTTTCATGGTAACTTTAATACCATTAGTTCAATTGAGTTATTAAATCTAACACATAATCGTGCCTTAAATGTTATGTAATGATCATTTTTTTTTTTCAGATGGAAAGATCCACGAGAAACCCAGCAATACTTCCCCACATTTGTGGATGGTAGAGGTGGTAAACCGTCAGCCATCCTAGCAGAAGGCCTAACCCCAGAGGACTCAAGGCTCGAACCCGTGACCTCCCCCCAAACCGAGAGAGTGGGCGCACGTCTTACCAATTGAGCTAACCCTTGGGGCTTTTATGTAATGATCATTTAACAAGTACAAGACTCCTCTAGTACCAATGAAATTTAGATTACTTCGTAAAGCCCGATCAAAGAATCCTTAACAAAAGGGCCTATCTATTTGAACCTTATAAATCCACTTCGGAATAGTTTTAGAGTTATGTGTGATGTACTTCAGACCCAATGCATAAATTTTATTAAAAACCTAAAAATCTGCAATAAACTTGTCCTAAGAAATGGTTGATTTTTGGGCCAATAAGATACTTGGTCGGGTGACCAAATAAGGGATAGATTTGAACTTAAATAATTCTTTTTTGAAACCATGCTTGCAAACATTCTTTAAATTGAATTGCCATACCACGCATTATCCACTATTGTAATATTTTTAAGCTCCTTCAACTAGTCCTATGACTATAGGTAGCGTATAAAGAGGTGAAAATCCGGATCATAGGTCTTGCCCCTTCACTGGTCTACCCTGTTGGTTTTTTTTATGGATTTGCTGCTAAAGGCATCGGCGGGGCTAGGATTTATCTTGCTATCAATAGTAATCATTACTTCCATATCAAGCTGGGATGCAGAGGGAGTACCAACACAAGGGCATAATTATTATCTATGTGGGCGCTTATGCACTGAGCTACGTCTCTGGGGCTCCCATCATTACAAATCTTTGGAGATTCTTTTGTTATCATCAACTGGGCATTGGGAAAGGCATCTCTGTCATGTATTTCTTTAGACTACTGGTGTGTGGCCATAAGGCATATGATGCCACTCTTTCTCATATTAGACATGCAGCATATTTACAGAGAGCACAACCAGTGTGCACATGGCCTCTCTAAGGAGGCCCTGATTTTGGCCCCTGGCCTTTGTTATATTTCTGAGTTTTACGATGACTCTGTCATCGAGTTTGGTAAATTTCATCTCTTTTAAGTCTGTTTCGGAGCTGGGCTCCCTTTATTTTTGGGCACTGTTGTTTTCTGTTCTGACTGTGGATGATATGTATCATGGACCTCCTTGGAGGTGCCCTCTGTTCGCCCTTTGTGCTCTCTGGAAATATGTCAGGATGTCATAGAGTACCTCCTAGGTCTCTCTCTTCCATGCTGAGTATTGATCATAGGACAATATATCTCCTTGTGCTCTTTGTTGGGATCAGTAGCACATGTATTGTTGCTGCCTATTTTGGCCACACACCGGTATGTAAAATGCCCTTTGATTCTTCATGAAAAACAAGGACAGGATTTTTTCTTCTGAAAAAAAAAAGAGGTGAAAATCGTTTCACAAGAATTCATGTGTACCATATAAATATTTTCACTTTCCTCTTTCTCAATTGTAACATATCCCAAGTTAAAACCTCTTTCTCTATGAAAAGACATAACAATTTTGATCGAAAGTTTGAATAATCAGGTCGCAAGGCGAGAAAGACTGCGACAAAAAAGGAGAGAGTAAGTCAAATCTGGGAATTCGACCACGGTTTCAGGAACAACTAAATGTAAACAATGTGTTAAGTTAGACAAGCAGTCTATTTCGGGAATGGGCATGAATGTAAATTAGGTCGATAGAGCCTTTATAAATGTAAAGGGATTTCTTGGGTTAGTTAGGAAACCAGTCAACTATTAGTTGAGAACTACTCAACGGTTAGAAGAAGAGTTGTGAAAATTATATGAGGTCGATCCATAAGCTGTATGTGGATGACATATATGACTTAGAGGCCTATATGAATAATGTGATCCCAAGAAGAAAACTAGAGGAAGAGGAATACGACTGAGACTAAGAAGGCCACGATGGGACGTCAGGATGGCGAATGATAAGAAACAAGAAAAGAGATAGACATGAGTGCATGAGAAATATAGAAGAAACTCATCCTTTGTAAAAAGATCTTGAGATATGTCTTCAGGTTGTGTGCACAGACCAAAATCATTCTAAACATTACTCATGCCAGATGAAGAGTGCTTTTGTAGTTTTTCCCGTATGGGTTTCCACGTTAAATCTATGTGTCTATGATGTATGTTTATATTGTGTATGGATAATTATGAGTTCGTCGTAACTACTATTTATATAATACTGGGGAATGTCAATAACAATTATGGTAGACATCATTTAGATCTGTATATTTTATATGATGTGTATGTGTCAACGAATCAATCTTCTTTACATGTTGTGTATGTGTCGACAGTTGTACATCTCTATGCTTCGTTCGAGTGGTTTGTTAACTGCAGAAGCCTGGTTCTCACAATCCCCATAGGTATCTCAAGTGAGACCTCACTTGTGTCGTAGGTGTTGCCGAAGGAGTTATACTCTGTTGGGTCAAAGCCTTGGGTTTTGTTGGGTGGGAAGGGAAAACTAAACCTGGGTTAGTGGAATCAACGCCAAGAAATAGTTATGTTGTCAGGATGAGGATCATTATGAAGGGGGCATATTTTGCCACCCAACAAAGCCAGAGATCCAAGATTGGATGGACTACAAATAAAGAGAATTTGCACAAGAAGAGAGTAAGGGATCACGACTAAATCCAAGAGAATGGTTGGAAAGGTATATTTCCTCAGATATTCATGAGATTTTATTTTGTGATTTTCCTATTCTGCTGCATGAATTGTTGGTGAATCTAGCAACTCAGAGGAAAAAATTTCCAAGGCAGAGAACCCATAGAGTGGACTCCCCAGTTAATCCAACGGTTGGAAAGAGTCAGTAATCCTATCTCTAGGGTTGTCCACTTATAGGTTGATAGCATTTTGGAGGGATATATTACTGAGATTATAGTCGACACTATAAAATCATACAGTAACACAGAAAGAGATTTCTTCCAAGAACCTCAAGGTTGCTACCTAAAATTTTTAAAACCGTGGATAAAAATGTTGTTATGTGAAAGGGATCCTGAGGATGGAATCTAGCAAGTAAACCATTATTCATGGAGGACCTGGGTGATGTCACAAGAAAGGATTGGACAAGATGGATAGAGTAAGATGAGATGTTCTTAAGCAACAATGAGAATGAGCAAAAGGGTGGTCACCTAAGGAGTGGAAGAAGATTTCGGTCAATAAAAAGAAGAAGGATTGCGACAATAAGAGGAAGTTTTATTGTGACCGAAAGAAGGGACTACAAGTTGGCACCACATCTCGATATAGAATCTTGCAATGAAGAGGAGGAATATCGGCTTATCTTTGAAGAAGAAGAGGAAGTGTCAGATCTAGACCATGACTATGACATACCCACGACCCCGCATACATCTCCAGCATATGAGGTAAGATCCAAAAGTGCACCGAACTATGAATTTTCAAATCATAGTAATACTAATAGTTGATATAGTAGTCAGGGACTTACTACTAGTGTAATGTTTAATTCAAATTCAGTAATACCCCAAGTACAAAGAATGTCTGGGAGTGACATAAAGTTGCCTATATTCAACGGGAATGGGTTGGAATACCTTGAGCAACATTGGTTATTGTGTGAAGATATTTGGACAATGCAACAGGTCCAAGATGAAGCTATAAAAAGATCCTAGATGATCACAACCTTTAGAGGTTGTGCTCTTTATTGGTAGAAGAATTTTTTTGTACTTCCTACAGGAATCCCTTAAAAGTCATTAGATCATATATGAACTTGACTAATAGAATAATTCAAGAAACCCAAGTTTGACTCTTGAGTCGCAATGTATCACAAAATTAAAAGAAATCAGGTAATTATCGATTGAGTCTATATGGGACTTCTACCAGAGGTTAAAGACTTTAATGGCTAAGGTGAGTTTCCAGATGTCTGACGTTCAGCATAAAGAATGGTTTATTGATGCAATGCTACTACATATCCATGTTCCCCTGATGCAATAGAAGATTATTTTCCAGAGGGAATCTCTTGAACTTGCTATGAAATTGGAAGCTTCATCGATTGGAGAAACTAGCGCGTGAATGATACAAATTCAGTCGCAACTAGCCAATCTAACTTTGCAAATACTATATATTAAGAAATGAAAAGAAATTCAGGAGCAAGTTTGGTGTACAAGATGCAGAACTAAATACCATCACAAATATTCATGTCCATCTTTCTTGAATTATCTTGCATTAGGAGCATCAAACCCAATAAATTCACAAGGAATGCCACGATGTCTAATTTTCCAGACAAGAGGTCATCGATAAAAAAAATGTTTGTATCTACAGAATATAATAAGTGCACTCGCCAGCTTATATTATAAATTGTGTCGATTAGTGGGACATGATGAGAAATATTTTCGAGAATACAAGTTGTTGTAGGAGAATACAACCGACACATATTTGATGAAAAAAGATGAACAAATGTAATATGAGCGAGCTCATGCACAATACCATGAACCAAGGCCCTTTTAGAGGCCGAGGACAAGGAGGAGGATTTGGTCATAGGAGGGGCCAAATTATTTGTTATAATTATGGATAGTCGACACATTTTTCCTGAGACTACACTAATCCTACATTGACATGTTCATATTGAGCATTGGACCATACTATCGAAGAGTGTCTGCAACTGATTACTAAATGGCAGACCAAAATCACAGGAAACCAGAACCAACCTCCAAATTCAAACCAAAATATTTATACCGATCCTCGAGAACCTAATATTGTTTTCGTAACAAGAGGAGGAGCTGCGACTGGAGGTGTTCAAGGAGCACCATGGGTAAATCGGAGAGTTCGACTGACGACACAAAAGAAAGTGTCTTTCGATGTCTAGAAAGGAAAAGTGGTCTTCTTTGATGCAAATGATGAGTTCATCAACAAAAATCATGCGTCGGCATCTACTAATGTCTCAGTATTGGATTATGTACCGATCCTATAAATGCACATAAGTTTTGATCGTGCATTCCAAAGAAAGTCGTCATAGAAGGTAAGCAAGTTGAATAATTTCTTTAAAGGTTGTTTAACGCTTATATAATATAAGGATACTTTGGCAAAACTATCGGCTCTAATAGAAGAACCTCATCCAAGTATGAGACCAGAGAAAAACTTTAACCATATTGGTAAAAGATAAATGACTAGTTGAGAGTTATGAATGAATGCTCAGATAGGTTACTATGTGTTAGGTATAACTCCCAATTCAATATTATTCCAATGCCAATGCATATATTTATACATTTCAGGCGGTGGTTGAGATTCCGACCGGCCTATCCATATTCCTACGTAACTGTTCAGCTTCCTATTCTTTATTTATTTATTTACAATATATAATCCCTACGGATTATATTCTAACAATCCCCCTCTTAATCCGAAGGGGTGTTCGTAAGTCCAAGCATGTTTCTTT
>LPNX010934451.1:22481-73923 GCA_001517045.1 Pseudotsuga menziesii | reverse complement strand
TCTTCAAAACAATCTTTTCTAAATGTCATGTGTGATGTTGCACCAGTATCAAGCAGCCAACAATCTTTGTAAGATGAAAGAGAAGTCATTTCATTAATTTCAAGATTACAATGTGCAACAATACAATGAGCAGAATCAGAAGATTTAGTAGCATCTTGATGTTTATTATCATCTTTCTTTTGGTTGTGCTTGTCTTTGATGGAGTCCCACGAAGCCCAACACTGATCTAATGTGTGCCCAGTCTTTCCACAACACTTGCACTGCAAATCTGATCTTTTGGTGAAGTTGTTTCTGCCCCCTCTGCCTCTGAAGTTTCTTCTTCCTCTGCCTCTCTTGCTGCTTTCTCCTTTGGGATGATCTTTGGATTGGTCTTTGGTATGGTTCTTTGCTTTTTGAACAAAGCAAAGTGATTCTCCAGAATGCTCGGTTGTCTTCTTACCAAAGGCTTTCTCTCTGTCATCTATCTTCTCTACTAGGGTGTCAAATGTTAGTGATTTGAACTTGTCACTAGCTTGCAATGACTCAAGATAGTTGGAGTGAGTAGGATACAAAGATTTTACAAATGCTGCAAGAGGAAGATCTGGTTTCATACCAGAGGCTTGAATCTTGTGCATGATGGCTTTGATTTCAGAGGCAACTAACAAGGGATCATTATCTTTTACTTCAAGACTGAATAATTTTAACATTAATTGAATAACTTCCATTTCAGAGTGTGAATCATACAGTTCTTTTAATGTTTTTAGAGCTTCAAAGCATGATTTTGCAGGCAATATGTGTTGGCTCACCTCTTCACTGACTGTGGCAGTGATTACTGCTAAAGCTTTCTTGTCTTTTGTTCTCCAAATGGCCTTCTCTTTCTCAGATTCTGGAGGTTCAGGGTCTCTGGTTATGGTCTTTCCGGCTGCTGTCTCTATTGTGGTGCCTTCACAAATGTCGTTCCAAAGGTCATTGTAGATGAAGGCAGATTTGATCTTCCTCCACCATTCTGAATAGGTGTCTTTGCCAGTGAGAGTGGCACCAACTATAGATGCTATAGATTGCATCTTTTACAACTGTTAGAGTAATGAACTTAATATGACAAAGATAAATAGAGAAAAACAAAAACCTTGCAGGTCTACAGTCTCTGCCAAGGTGATTTACAATGTTAATATCTCAACTTCAAGTTTTAAAAATGATACAATGACAGAAAAATATTACAACCAACATTCAACAATTATCTCAGCTCTTCGCAGATTTCAAAATCCAAAACTTTATGCAGTCAACATCATGGGCAGTCTCAGCATAAAATATACCACGCAGCATGTTCATTCTCCTTTATTTTTCAGGTGACTGATAGGATAACACACAATTGAGGCAGTCTCCATGCTATTACAGCATTCAACGCAGTCTTCAGCAAGGCTGCAGTCTCCACGCAGGCAGCAATCTCTTCACGCACAATATATAGTGGATATATATCAGTATTCAATACATATATCAGTCAGCCTTCAACATATATCAACGCATATATCAATGCATATCAACGCATATCAACGCAGTCAGTCTTCAACATATATCAACGCATATATCAGTATGATATATCAGCACAATAGAGAAAGAGTCTTCAATATATCAGTTAGCATATATATATTCTTCAATATATCAGTCACTTCATACATTATTCTTCAGCATAAACGCAACATACAATATTCTTTAATACAAAACTTCAGCATTCTTCTCAGCTTCCACGCAGGCAGCTCTTCTCCACGCAGCAGAACGTAGCACACGCAGCAACTCCACGCAGGATGGTTTCTTCAAACAGTCTCCACGCAAATCTATGAGAGCGTGGTTATATATTAGGGTTAGGTATAGGTATAACAGTCTTCAAACAAATTGCAGCAGAATATCAATACACAGACTGATATCAATACACAGCAGAATCCTCAGCTCCTATTCATTGTGTACGCCAATATTCATCTTTGAGAAAAATTCACGTCCTAACTTTCATAAAAACATGTTCACAACAAATGATCTACAACCTACAGGAATTTTGGTAGGATCGATTGCAATTCTGGTAGCATTGTTTGGACTGTCAGTACCATTATCTACAATTCTCATAGCATTATTTACAATGACTTCCATGCTTCCGAATCTAACCCGTTGAATGAGAAACTTAATGGGAGAAAAATCAAAAGTCCTGCCACGCTACTGCTTCCAAAACTAGCAAGAAGTGCAATGAAACTTACAGCGATAGCTCTGCAATAGCTTTGGATGGTGGTAACCAGTCTAAGAAGCCATTCGTTACTTTTGATTCAAAACAGAAGGGCCTCGCCCACAAATTGAAACCCTAAAAGGGTGTGGGGATCTGATGGTGTGGGAACACACGAAGCAGATGCATAGCAGAATGTAGGTAAGAATTTAGGGTTTGCTATTACCAACACACAGACACGCATAGATATGCCAGGCCTAAGTTACACTAATACCACTCCCTCATGAAATCGCAGCATCTCCCATAGGTAGAAGAGGCAAAAGAGAAGAGAATAACGCATACAAATGAATGCACTGGCAGACTGACGGAGTAGGCAGTCTGGCAATGGACTGGCAAGCAGAATGCCAGGACTGAAATGCAGCAGGAAGGAGTTATGGCAGCGCTCTGATACCACTTGTTAGTTATAACTCCCGATTCAATATTATTCCAATGCTAATGCATATATTTATACATTTCAAGCGGTGGTTGAGATTTCGACTGGCCTATCCATATTCCTACGTAACTGTTCAGCTTCCTATTCTTTATTTATTTATTTACAATATATAATCCCTACATATTATATTCTAACACTATGATATGGATTTAATTATAATGGATTTGGGTCAGATGTTAATATTTTAACAAGACAAACATGGGAAAGTATGGAAAATCCAAGACTGGTATGGTCTCATGTTCAGTGGCATTTAGCTAAACAGTTGAAGGTATTTCCTATTGGTTGAATGACATGGGTTCCTGTCCAGGTGGAAGGACTCTAGAACTACGCAAATTTTGAAGTCATAGATATTGTCGATCATACGAATCTCTATCCCACACTTATGGTGATCTACTGGGCTATCAACAATCAAACAGTCATCAATTTCAAAAGGAGAATATTATCATTTGAAGATACAAAACTACAAGTGGTTGTCCCAATTGATCCTCTGGAAGTCCATAGATATGTCGAACAAGTAAATAGAAAAGGATGAGAAGGATATATGGATAATATTTACAGTATTTTATCTGTAATGGATGACTACATCAACCCGGTAGTAGATGGTAAAATAAGTTGGAAAATTATTAGTTCAATTTCATCAGACACATGAGAAGCTCTAGAGAATTGGTAGAAATGACTACATGAAGAATCAATGCGAAAGTGTGAAAAAATCACAAAATATTTACGACGGGCAGGTACTGAGGTATGTGATCTACCTACTTATGAAAGATTACCTAATTTAGACACATTTCTTATAGAGTTTGAAGAAAAAGTATTGGAACCTCAACGGTGTTAGCGTTGGATGTTGCATTGAAAGCTACACCCGCTAGGTGGTGGGTTGCTTATAAGCAATCTATTTCAGAATGGTCCCAATGTTGACGGCTTCTAGAAATAATATTTGGAAAAAATATTTCTTATACTTCCTAGAAATATGCGGGTTTTACGAATCATGTCGACCACATTGAAAATTGTTGCGTGACATGGAGGAAATCGTCGTGACATGAATGGGTTCATCAGTTCATACATACTTTGGACATGATATGAAGAAACGAGTATACACGGTTGAGCTGCAACGAGAAACTGTAGAATGAGAAGAGATAGCCACTAGTTTCACTCATACTTTTACCTTTTTTAATGACAATATGACTACTGATGTTTCTCTATAAGCTATCGTAACCAAGATTTTTGAATACATCCTTATTCTGATGTCAATTTTTCCTCATAGCAATGCGATAGTTTAGGATTGGATGGAAACATAACTAGTGATCTTGAAGATGATGATCCATTTGATATACATATTATTAAATCTAAAGGTAGTTGAGCAGTGGAAGGACTAGGTTTATCAAAAGATAAATTTATGAAGCCTCTCAAAACAAAGAAGGTGAATATCGATTCTCCAAAGAACCCAAAATTTGCTAATATTGGGGACTATTGGGATGATGAGACAGTAGGGAATATTATAGACTTATTGCATGAATTCCAGGATCTATTCCCAACTAAGTTCTCAAAAATGAAGGGGATTATTGGTGATATATGAGAAATGAAGATACCCCTGAAGCCTAACACAAAACTTTTTAAGTAGCGGTCGTATAGAGTACATATGATATATAAGGAGAAGGTCAAGATAGAGTTAGACAGAATGCTAGGTGTGACCATTATAAAACCTGTCAAAGAATAATAATGGATTATCCCTATGGTTGTTCAAGACAAGAAAACTGGTGAATTTCGTATTTTTGTCAACCTGTGGAAACTAAATGATGTCTACCTGCATGATCCATTCCCTACCCCATTCACAGATGAAGTATTGGAGAGCGTAGGAGGGAAATAAGTGTACTCGTTTACTGATGGATTCTCTAGGTACCATCAAATCAGAATTGAAAAAGAAGAACGGTACAATAAAACCTTTGGGGTTGATTCCAATATACAATAGTGCCCTTTGGACTCAAGAATGCCCCTGCTATTTTTTCTAAAATAGTGGTAGCTACTTTTAAATTTTTAATCCATAAATTTCTTGAAGTATACTTTGATGATTGGAAGGTATATGGGCTAGTTGAAGATCATATTTAAAATATTATAATTATGTTGGATTGGTGTCGATAGTTCCATATTTATCTTAATTTAAAATAGTGTATTTTATGTGCTCCTTTTGGTATTTTGTTGGGTAATGTAGTCTATCGAGGCGGAATATTGATGGACCCTGCCAAGATTGAAATTATTTTCAACCTACCAACACCCACATCAGTTAAACAGTTAAGAACTACCTTGGGGCATATGGGATATTACAAAAAAATCACCTGGGGTTATGTCAAGGTCACAGCTCCAATGGAAATATTGTTGAAGAAAGATGTTAATTCCAATGGAATAAGTAGTGTCAAAAGAGTCTGGATATTCTCAAAGACAACATGGTCTCGTCTCTTATATTGGTATTTCCAAACTAGAAAAAAGAATTTCATGTACATGTCAATGTGTCGTCTATAGTGCTCGGTATCATATGTACGCAACCAGGTGAGGGCTCTCTTGATCACCCCATTGCATTATCTAGTAGAAAATTGTCAACAACAGAAAGGAACTATACCACTACTGAGAGGGAGGGACTTACTATGGTATATGCTCTACAAAAGTTTTGACATTATTTGTTGGGTGGTCATTTCAAGATGTTTATAGACCATTCTGCATTAAAATACTTGGTCAATAATCCAGTGTTAGGGGGGGATTTGTCAATGGCTTCTAATATTCCAAGAATTTGATTTTGAAAGTATTGTCAAGCCAGGTCGACTGAATTCAAGAACTAACCATCTGTTGAGATTAAAAAGTGGAGAAGAGCCTACTAGTCTAGATGATAGTATTCCCCACACACCGTTGTTTGTAGTAAAAATGATTGATGATCACTACAAAGACATCGTACATCTCTTGACTACGGGATATGCACCATAATGATTTAGTACAACATACAATAAACAACTAGTCGTAAAAACTACATATTTCTAGCTAATCGTTGGGCAATTATATAAGATGGGACCAGATGAAATACTTTGTTGATGTGTCTTGGAATATGAGCGGTTGATGGTGTTAAATGAAGCACATGCTAGTGTCGCAAGAGGCCACTATGCAGGAAAATATATAGTGGGAAATACTTTACAGGTAGGATTATGGTGGCCTACTCTTCATGTAGATGCTAGAGACTATTGTCACAAATGTGATAGTTTTCAAGGAACTGGAAAAATGTCATGGTGAGATGAAATGTCTCTATAACCACAAGTAACTTTGTAGGAATTTGATAAATGGATTGTTGACTTTGTGGGTCCCATTAACCCACCAGGAAAATGAACAAGTGCATGATATATAATCACTCTGAAAGACTCCTTAACCTAGTGGGACAAAGCAGCACCAATTAGATATTGTACTACTGTGACTGCTGCAAGATTTATATTCGACCATGTCATGACTAGATATGGATGCTTGAAAATTCTAATAAGTGACCAAGGTACACATTTTGTGAGTCGGCTGATTGAAAAAATAACCAAGGAATTTCAAATTCAGCACTGAAAAACAAGGCCATATCACCCAAAAGAAAACGATGTTGTCGAAGCGTTTAATAAGATATTAGATAATTCATTAACTAATATCTACAATGGTTAGAGGGATGATTGGGATCACAAGATAACCACATTATTCTAGGCTTATCACACAACATGAAAAACGTTGAAAGGACAAACTCTATTCAGATTGATTTATGGACAAGAGGTCGCCATGCCACTAGAATATATTATACCTAGTCTCCAAATAATTGCGATTACTGAGATGAGAAATGTTGGGTTAGTAAAAGAAAGATTGTCATAGTTGGTACAGTTGGAAGAAGATTGATTCATCACAGGTTATCATCAGCATCTCAAGAAGGAGCGATTGAAGGCTTGGCGCAACCGCCATATCAAGTTCAAACAATTTCAGATAGGTGATTTTGTCCTCCTATATGACAATAAATTTCTAAAACATCCTTGCAAGCTCTGAATGCACTGGTTGGGACCAATGCTGTCATTCATATCACTAATGGTGGTGCAGTCCAGTTACAAAAATTAGACAGTACACCCTTCGATGGTTTGTGAATGGAAGTTGATTGAAACCTTATTAGGATAGTCGTTCTTTGTTCAACTAAAATTATAGTGGCAAAAAAAATCAAATTCTTATATATACAATTTTGTCGCAAGTTTCCATATTTGTCACAAGTTACTAGATTTGTCGCAAGTTTAAAATTATGTTGTAGACTATTCGTCTGTCCCAAGATAAACTTATGTCCCAAGTTACACTTGGAGTGCAGTTAAGTTGAAGTAGTGGGATATTTCTACGACATGATTTTTGGTGACATATTCCATTAATCCCTAATAAATACTTGATTTTATAAATGGTGAAGTGATGGATCGATTGGTGGTTTATCAAAATGATGGGAAAGATTTCCTCATGTGACAGAATTAACCACCACCTTTTTTCATTTAGTGTATACCTACATGAGTGAAATACTTCCTACATGCAGAAACCTATTTTATCTTTGCGCAAAATTCTATTGTTTCATCGTATCAAACTGTGAAGACTCATGAGCCAAACTATTTGTTTGCAAACTCTTTGAATCCAAAGCCATTTTATTTTTATGGAAATCCATGTGTCGAGTACCAACACAATTCAAGTATCTAGTATGGAGGCCCCCCTTCCATTCCCATTATTTAAGAAGCTCCAAAAGTTGTATCACAACTGGTGCCGGTCAATCCACTATGAAGAAAGAGAACGATTGGTTGTGTCATTTTTCCTCAATAAAGATTCAAAGATACCAACAATGTCGAAGGATCGAGATCTGGGTCAGCGACAATGTTCCCCAGATACATTCCACCATGAAAAGATGACGCTCCTAATGTAAGCATTCGCAAGAATTCTAAGTACCCGTTGGTCAAGCCAACCATCCTGAAAGGCATTTATGTTACGAAAAACATTCTGCCAAACCTAAAGAAGCATACATTTGCATATCATGATTTGAGCAAGTTTCCTAAACTGAACATGTCATGGTACATGACCTCTTTGTAAGTTGTCAAAGGAGAACCTATTCAACTCACTCACAACTCATTCCTATATAATGGGCTCGAGGAATAGAAAAGTCGGGCAACTTGTCACTGATGCACATGCCCCATTTTGGTCACACAACAAAAATCAATGCATGAGTAAAACAAATTTTAGTTTGCTTCCATGGAGGTTGTCTCCGACTGAATCACCACATTTTGGTGGATGTCAACCTGATTTCTTCCATCATTGGACTACCTCTTGCAGGGGTCAACCCAAATCCCTTATTTATGGAAAAGGAGCAGTATCCGGGCCTAGTCGACTAGATGAAGGAAAAGTATAACTTTGAAAAATATAAGAGGGGCTTCTCTATTTCCTCTATCAATGACATAGGTGTTCGATTCACAGTAAAAGTGCTCTCCAACAAGCTGCTCAGAATTATGCGACCGAACCAATGCACTACCAGTACCATTGCTGCAACAAAGAAGTGTGTTGCGGGCATGCAAATGAATTGGTATATGTATCTATTGAACAAAATATTAGTCGATGTCATCGAATCCCAAGAGAAAGGTAATCCCTTTACTTATTCATGGATTCTAATTTTGATATTTTTTTTGTGTGGGCCGAGCCTCCAAACCACCAAGGGATGGACATGTTTATTCCATGTCGCAGAGGGCACTACCAGAACCTATGGTATGAGAAGAACAATCTGCGTTGATGAAAAAAAATTATTTACATGTTGATGCACTGAAGCATCACATTGGGAACCAATCATGCATTGTCGCAGAGACTGTCTAGTGGTACCGAAATATAGTAATATTTTTTGTCGAGGATCACCTCATATATTTTCAACCATGACAAGACCACAAACATCAATGGTTGAGCATTTATTTTCAGTTGATAGATGAATACATTGATATTATCATTTGATACTGGCTCGAAGAATGGATACAACCTATCGGCAATAACTAACTATTTGCTAAAACTGACCCGAGACAGGACAAAATGTTGAGAACTCAAGGAGGATATCAAAAGGAAGAAGAAATCCCACCCAGATCCCCTATGAAAGCAAGGAAGAATCCAATGCGACCCCAATGAATCCTAAACTGGGCAATAAGAGAAAAATATCTAAAGAATCAAAGAAAATACGCAAGAAAAGGAAGGCTAATAAAACCTACGGAGGTGGTGGCATTATAGATGTCGACTATAATCTAATTGTTGATAGAATGGCAGAAATTGCTAATGAAACTCACCGGAAAATCGATGAATGAAATACTGACTTGGTGGGAGGAATCACTAATTTATTGCAGACTCTCTGTGTTGTAGTAAAATAAGTTAAAGTAGTGGTCAGTCGAGATCCATCCTAGTCGCAGTTGCAAGAATTCGGTCCTTCTAAGGATCAACCAGTTGAAGTATCATTAACACAACAACATAGAAAGGTTCAAGTGTCTCCTAAGGCACTTTATTTGGGCACACTGAAACATAACAATATGATCAAGGACATTGGGAACGTAAGTGTCGACCTTTCTGAAATCCCTATATTTCTTCTACACAACATTCAACATGTTGCAGTAGATGAAATAAAGGAAAGAGAGCATGTGCCAAGTTGAAGAGATGAAGCAATCAAAGAATATTGTCACATCTGTCTAGACAAAACTGCAAGAGATAGAGCAGAATACAGAGATGGCAGCAGGACAAGCAAATACTGGAACAAGTTTTTGCGTTTGGATACCATGAATTTTCAGAAGAAGCAATTACATCTAAAATTTTCCCAGGGGCTCAAATTGTTCATCCTAGGGAAGTAGCTGCCGAAATTTGCCAACGTATTTCAAAGTTAGAAGAAAAGTTGCCTCCCGGTACACCCCCCTGAAGTACTAGAAGAGAGACAAAAGGAAGTAAGTAAGAATGTTCAGAATATTCAAGAGGTCAACGCACTTTGTGACAAAGCATATGCACAGGTTTCTCATTCTTGGAAATCCTTGATGGATTATGCAGAATTGGAGCAAGTAACAAAGAAGCTTCATACTGCGGAGGAAAATTTGGCAGACTTGAGAAATACATTGAATAAATTTTCGTCGATCGAAAAAATGAGCAAGGTTGTTGACTTGAAATCATTGCAGAAGTAGGACGCCAAAATGCAAACACAAAAACAACACCGAACTGAACATGTTGCAGAGCTCCAAGGCGAAGTATAACAAGTTATAGGGACCATCCACCCAGTCCATGAGTGGGTGCGACAGGAATTGGGAGTGACAGAAGTTGAAACTTTGGAACCTATCAATTCTAAACTTGAAGAAAAGATTTAGAAAGTTAAAGAAAATGTTCAGTAACAAGCAAAACAAGTGATGAAAATATGTCATGAGTTTCAGGATAAACTCGATGTGACAGAGATATCTGGTTGAAGTGGCTTGGGATGAGCCACAAGTGAGTGTTGGGGGCTTGTTGGCCCTAGTAAAATACATAATATTTTTTATCAGAAGTTTGAAGAATCTAATCGCAAGGCCAGAAAGGCCGTGACGAAAAAGGAGAGAGTAAGTCGAATCCAGGAATTCGACCGATGTTTGAGGAAACACTAAATGTAAACAATGAGTTAAGTTAGACAAGCAGTCTATTTTGGGAATGGGGATGAATGTAAACTAGGTCAATAGAGCCTTTATAAATGTAAAGAGATTTATTGGGTTATCTAGGAAACTGGCCGACTGTTAATTAAGAACTAGTTGACAATTAGAAGAAGAGTTGTGAAAAGTATATAGGACAATCCATAAGATGTATGTAGATGACATATACGACTTAGAGGCCTATATGATTAATATGATCCTAAGAAGAAGACGACAAGAAGAGGAATAAGAATGATATTAAGAAGGCCACGATGGGACAGCGAGATGTCAAATGTAAAGAAACAAGAAAAGAGATAGACATGAGAGCATGAGAAATACAGAAGAAACTCATCCATTGTAAGAATATCTTGAGAGATTTCTGCAAGATATGTACGTAGACCAAAAGCGTTCAAAACATTACTCATGCCATATGAAGAGCACTTGTATGGTTTTTCCCATATGGGTTTCCATGTTAAATTTTTGTGTCTATGATGTTTTTTTATATTGTGTATGAATCTTTATGAGTTTGTCACAACTGATATTGATATAATACTTTGGAATGTTGATAACAATGATGGTCGACACGATTTAGATCTGTATATTTTATTTGATGTGTATGTGTCGACAGATCGATCTGCTTTACATGCTATGTATGTGTTGATGATTTTCCATCTCTCTAATTCAATCGAATGGTTTGTTGATGTTGCCATGAAGAAATACCCTTCTATAACTATAGAATCTTGGTTCTCACAATCCCCATTGGTATCTCAAGTGAGACCTCACTTGCATCATAGGTGTTGTCGACAGAGTTATACTCTATTAGATCGATGTGTTGGGTTTTTTTGGAGAGGTAAGGAAAACGGATGCTGGGTTAGTGGAATCGACGCCAAAAAATGAGCATTATTTAAAGGCAATCATATGAGAACTTTGTTTTTTTTAGACTTCAACTTCCATGATTGATTCCACCAATAATATGGTACAATGTTTATTGATCTAAACATTCTTTTATAACCTGGTTTTACAGAGAATTGTCCCCCTATTTTATTCTTGTCCAAAGCTAAATCATTAAGTTCATATTTCAATTTGATATCATTTTTCCCAACATAATTGATAACATTATTCCATTCATTTATCCATCTACCTTCTAGCCCCAAAAAATTAGCAAATCACCATCCTTGGTTACAAATGCTAGTATTGGATTTGTATGGTAATCGAATCAATGTAAAGAAACACCTTTGATGAAGAGAGTTAATAGAATATTTGTTTAATAAAAACACACCCACACAACCTAGAAAAACATCAGTATGAAATCTTCATCTTGCCTCAATGCCAACCTTTTTGTTAGGAGGTGAATTCAATAACCAGATATTTGACATTTTCATATTTAGTAGTACGATTATCCACTTGCATGATTCATATGCATCGAGCACTCTTGATGGGTTACAAAGAGGGCCATCCAAGCCCCCCTACCCGTAGGTGTGCGTCCCCCAAGGTAAGAAACTCTAGATCCTTCTAGTGTTCTTAAATTCCTTCTAGAAACTTCATATGTATTGTATAAAAGGGGGGTTACCCCTAGCTTTGCATCACAATAGACGAAAGCATTATAAGTTTTTTTCTTAGTAATAATAAAATATCAAAGTTGTCATTGCCCTAGCTTTACCTGCACACAAGAGGGTTTCCATGTAACTCTAATGTTTTATTGTTATTGGTGTTTGCTTTTATTTTTTATATTTTTCTAACATCTGGTATAAAAGCCTAGAAAAATTAGAGGCATAGGGTTTTCTATGAGTGGGAGTTGCAACAATGTCATGAACTTTAACCAAGTTTGAATTGATAACTTTGATTCAATAATTTATCCCCATGGAAGATGAAGGTGGATGACTTATTGGTTCAAAACGACCAAGCCTTAGCCTTTAAAGGGGCTGGAAAAAAACTAAGTAACGTGACAGCTGAGGAGTGGATAAAGTTGGATAAGTAGGTGGTTTTTGTTACATGGAAATTTCATCATCACCGTGATCATGAAACTTGTTTCCTTGAACCTTCCTTAATCCCTAAAGTACGTATGCCAAGTTTACCTAGCAGATGAGGGTCATGAAGTTATGCCCTCTAGACAAACTATTTAGTAGCACAACTTGCAACATTTCCTATTGCACAATTTTCCTTCTGACAACATGAGACACTTGCGCATGTTTCCTTCATGTAGGCTGCAACACTATCTATTTGAAGGAAAAAAGAGAAGTTTTGATAGACTTCTAGAAAGAAGCTCTCGTGGAGTCGTATCCTTAATGACTAAGATGGATCTCTACTGAATTCCTTACCTAATGGGATCTTCCCTTAATTTTTTCCCCTTATCCCTCATCTCCCAACTATCAATCTTATGCTATAAATACAAGCTCACTCCTCATGGGCCGGGCATGAAGGAAAAGAGTAGCTAGATGTTGGTGGAATACTACTATAGTTTTCTTGAGTCTCTCTCATCCTCTTGAACAAGGTGGTTCTTTGAGGCAAAGTTTCATTGGAAGGATATTCAACACCAAGTATTTGGTTGTAATTATTTCCTCTTATTTAATACATTAATGCATTCCCTTTCTCATGTATGATGTTTATTTCCATTCACAACATTTCTCCTTGGTCATTTGGTTAGGTTGATTAAATTATCTTGTAGCTAATTTCACTCTTGTTTGTCTTGGATCTTTTACAAGATTATCCATTCAAGATAAAGAACAAGATTGGAAGATCCTCCTCGGAAAGGACAACCTTCAGTAAAAAGGTATGTCCTTCTCCATTCTTAAGCAATTTAATTAATCTAGAGAAAGGTTTGTGTTATGTTCTCTTTTGTTCTAGATTTGAATCATTCGAACTAGGGATTGCAATATTTTCCCACAATGATTGAATAGTTTCATTAACAAAATTGTTTCAAGAGGATAAGAAAAACTCAAGAAAACTTTAGCAGTATTCCACCACCATCTATATAATCATTTTCTTCATTCCCCACCCATGAGGGGTGAGATTGTATATATAACACAAGATTGATAGTTAGGAGATGAGGGATAAGGGGAGAAAGTTATGGAAATATCCCACCAGGTAAGGAATTCATCTGAGATCCATCCTAGTAGGTAGGGATAAGCCTCCATGAGAGATTATTTCTAGAACTCTCTCTAAACTTCTATTTTTTTTCCTTTGAACAAACAGTGGCATAGCCTGCATGAAGGAGACAATAGGCAAAAGTGTCTCATGTTGTCAAAAGGAAACCTGCAACAATAGGAAATGTTGCAAATTGTCCGAAAGGAAGGTTCAATAGTGCTACTAAATAGGATGTATGGATGCCATAACTTCATGACTCTCATCTTCTAGGTAAATTTGTCATAAGTACTTTATGGATTAAGGTAGGTTTAGGGACACAAGGTTCATCATCATGGTGATGACGAAATTTCTATGTAACAGTTTCTACAATCTGTCTTTTCTTAGAAAACTTTTTCTTGTTTGATGTTTCAAAAGAAAATGCTATGGAATCCTTTTGGGATAAACTCGAAAGTTGTATGAGACTAAATCGACAACAAATAATGTTTTCCTAAAAAAGTTGCTTTATCATTTTAGGATGAAGGAGAGTTCAACTATGGAAGATCAACTGAATGAGTTTAATACCCTTATCGCTAAATTGATTTTGGTTGGTGTAAAGGTGGAGGATCGGGATAAATTAATCAATGTACTATGTTCCTTTATAGATACTTGGGATCATTTGGTGATGACCATCAAGAACTCAACATTTGGAACTTTTAACTTTGACAATGCAATAGCCACTTTGTTGGGAGAGGAGTTGAGGTGAAAATAATCTCTAGAACCCTCTACCAATGAAGCCTTATTTATGTGAGGCCAATCTAGTGAAAGGGGTCAACAAGGTATATAGCGTTGCAGTCCAGATCTAAGTCCAAAGGACACAAGCTGAAAGGGAAGTGTTGGAATTATGGGAAATTGTGGCACTCAAAGAGGGATTGCTGGCATCTAAAGAAGGAAAATAAGGATGTCAAAACAAATCAACTATCCAATGAGGATAGAATAGGAGATTCAGAAACATCAACATGTGAGGACTTATGTATGAATAAAAATATATGGATTTTATATGTTTTGGACTCAGGCGCATATTTACGAATGTCTCCACATAAAGATTGGTTTGTCAAATATTATCCCTATATTTACAAGAATATAAACTAGGTGGGGAGAATAACACTCATGTTATCACTCGTATTTTTACCCTTGGTTGTGTGAGGATAATTCCAAGGTAACCACAAAACCAATCTTTAGGAGGAATGTTGGATTCTTTCCTACTAGAGAGGGATCTCTCAATAAATAAACACAAGGGCCAGAAATATCTTCAAAGAAACAATTTTAAGGATTTCAATGGTTGAAACAAGTGGCTAACATTGGGCATGGAGTCAAAATCACAAGCTATATATCAATTACAGTGCTTTGCAAAACAATTTTTTCATAGAGGCAGGATCATTACTCTTTTACAGTTAGTTTGTTGATTGTCTGGTGGTAAAGAGGAAAAATAAACAATCCATTAACATGGGTATCCAAAGATGAATCCAATATTAACTTTAGAGGAAAAAAGTTTGGGGATGCTTGAAATCAAAGAACCAGAGCATAAACATATAAATTCTAATTCAGTATACACTTATCCAAGCATGAAAGATAAAAACATGAATAAGACAACAGGAAATACATTCACAATAAGGAAAGGAAGTACATACTATAATAAGAACAACACAAGAATCTCTAACAAAAAGTTTGTTTGGCTCTGCAATTTTATTAACTTGAATACTCTGTTACAAAAAGGTCTCTCTTTCTCACGGGTTCCAACCCTGATTACATTACAAAATGTGATTTTATACATCAAATCTCCTTGAGTTGATACCTAACTACCTATTTTCTAAAAAATAGGCATTTGTAACTACCTTATTACACATGTCCAATAACCTTAAAAAACTATTCCTATCTTCTAGGATACAAATCTAATCTACATACTAAAAATGGAATTAAGTTGAAATAAATCAAGAAAAGGCTACCAAGTATCTTGAGTTGTTGACTGTGCCCTACTGATTATGTTCTTGAAGTCCTGAAAATGCTCCAAAAAATTTGATTTAGATGCATTGCTTTCATTCTTGTTGTTATTTTGAAGCCATTGAGATGATTTTGTGGCATAAATAGAGATATGATTGCTACATATGTCCCAACCTTATGACTCATTGCATGTTGGAGCTGCTGGAATTAAATTTGTTTGCTTAAAATATGGCAAGGAATCTCGATCTTTTATCCTCTTAATGCTTTGTTTCTCTGAAAATTGCATGCTCAGACACCCGCACTTAAGTATTGATGATTCAGTGCCCTAATTTGGCACAAAACATGCTTAAATTCCAACTTTGGAAAAACTTGTACTACAAAATTTTCCACATTTGGTTTTATGAATTTCATAAAATAAATTCAAATTAAATTCTTAAACCATCCACCATTTTAGAAATGCATGCCTTGTTTTGTTTCTTTATTTTTGCATTTTGAATTCATTTGTTTATGGATCTCAAAAAATGAAATTCAAAAACAATTTCCTCAAATAAATGAAAATCCATAAACAATTTTCATTTCCTTAAGAAAACCACCCACTAGTTCTAAATATCATGTCTCGTTTTTCGAGATCTTGAACTTTGAATTTAATTGTTTAAATGAAATTCAAAAGAAATTTTCCCAAATAAATGAAAATTAGTAAACAAATTTCATTTCCCTTGTAAAAACCATCCATTGCTTTGAATACCATCTCTTGTTTTGGATTTGGAGCACGTGCATTCGCCAGGGATGAAGTTTATAGCATAAGGTTTAAACATTAGGAAAATTTAGTGTACATAAGATTTTATAAAATAAACTTAATTCCGTTAAGCTAAAGAGTGGTTTGAGAAAATGGTCTAGCTCCTAGTGGAATAAAAATGGGAGTGACACGTAGTAAAAAGTAAAAAACCATGGTAAAATTACCCTACCATTTCAAAGAATCAACCTTCTAGCTAGTTGAGTGAACGGAATAAATGGTGGTCGCTCATCCAAACTTTTGATTTTTCTAAATATTAAGATTCTTGCCAACACCATATCACTTTGGATTTAAATATTAATATAAATATACAAAATATTTATATTAATAATAAACCTTTTTTAAATTTTCAATAAAGACTTGGGTAATTTTGGAGGTCGCGCTATCATTTTGTCTCTTGGCCAAATTTAGAGCTCTACCAATTCACTAATTTGCTCAGCTAAATATAGAAAATTTCTCCATTAGCTCTTATTCATAGCCTTAGGTCCCATTATAAACCTTGATCCTTTAATTTACCCATTTTCTTTTTATAATATACCATAAGGTGGTTTCATGATCACGAGAGGCGGTTTCTCCCTACCACATTTCACCTAGAGGAATGTTCCTCCACCCAACACGTGGAAGGCGGTAAAAGTTTCGTTGGGCCACGAATGATATTCTTCACGTGCATGTTGTTGGTGTGGACCCTCCTCCACCATTAATATATTTAACCTTTAATTACCTCTCGTTGATCACATCCAACCTTTAATCTTCCTCATATGTCCTGTCTCTAACCCTTTACCATCTTATCCATTAAGCAACTTCCTTTGTTGGATTCCCTGTCTGTCGTCGATCTTGCAAACTCTCAAATCCAGACCGTCAATTATTTTATAATGTGTTTTAAGGAGCTTTATCAAGTATTTTCATTCATTTTTAACATGGCATGTGGTCATATGAAAATTTTCCCTCCTTTTTAGCACCTTACTTATTAACCCTTAGTCACATTAAAAAATAAAATTTGAACTAGACCATATGTTTTTCCCTCAAACCTCTTCCAATCCATTCAAAACAAAATCTTTGTTAACAACTAGCTCCAATTGGGGATGTTATCCTCCCTGTGAGGTAGAAAAGAACCCATATACCAAGTGCCCAATCCATTGAACTATTCCAAAACCTTAATCTATAATATGTTCCAAACTCTCAAAACTTTGCAACCTTACTGAAACCCAAACTACAAACTGAAAGTTGTAGTGAAAAATCAACTGCTGAAGACCAAACCAAAACTATTGCATCCTTTGCACAGGCTGGAAATTTAAAATAAAAGCAATTTGTTCAGTGCTAAAATCAAACTAAAACTACAAACCAAACTAAAAAGGATGCTTGATATTCAATCTTATTGCACACACTCCTACTCTAACATGCCGAAACAACTGCAAAATCATGTGATAACAAAGATACAATGCAACCAATCAAGCAAATGGCCACTTGATTGAAGCTCACATTCAGCTTATCCAAACATAAATAAAAATTTAGGATCTAACAACTCAACATACAACAAAAATCCATACCCACAATTCATGAATTGTGCAAAGTTATGCTTCTCTAGTGATTGCAACATATTTGCAAAAGGGTCTTCAAGACCATGAAGAATCACTTCTTGTTAATGACCAGAAAAAAGAATTAGGATTTCTTCATTCTTATTTGATGGTTGTTGTTCCATTTCATTAAACTCAATATCATTTTCCAAGGGAATAGAAACTATCTGTTTGTCTTCCTTATCATTCATAGCACGGAAAATATTTGTACATTCTTGAAAAACTTGAAATGCAACAACCACCTTTTGAATATGAGGAATATCCTTTTGACAATCAAACAATTCTGAAATTATTTTCTTGAGAGAGGTATTTTGATTAGTAACATCTTCATGTTCAAAATGATGCAATTCCACAACTGCCTTTTCAATGTTTTCTTGCAACTCATGATTATCATTTTGTTTAATAATGTATCCTATCATCACCATTATTACCTTCATGTGACTTTGTTTGAAAAGTGTCATACACCAGTGTGTTGTTTTCTTGAAACTCTAAAATATATGTTGACTTGTTGCTTTGAGTTTCCATATATGCAACTTCAAAATTTTGATTCTAACACACTTCATTTTGAAATAAAGTTTCAGAAAATAAATGGTCTGAAGAGAAATTTGAATAACTATCCTCATCCTTATCTTGATCATTTAAAATTTGAATATCTTCATCGAACTCATGGGAAGGAACATGAATGTCTACATCAAGATGTTGGTGTATTTCATTTTTAGCCAAAGGGAGTGCTATTGTTTGTTGGAAATTTTCTTGAATATATTTACAACTACTCTCTAACATTTCTTCTTGATGTTGAAAATAATCTTCATAAAACTCTTTAATTTCTTCATCACCATAATCATCTTCCATGTGTTGCATAAAAATTTTAAAATTTACTTGACAACAGTTTTCAAATAGTGATAAAGATGGGTAACTTTCCTTATAATTTTTGTAAAATGTTGAATGAAAATCTTCGAGCAAATACAAACTAGCAACTGATTTCTTTTCATACTCTAACACCCTAGTTTTGACCCCATGGTATTGAATTGCACATGATGTAAATATTTTTATTTGATCATGGTGTGGAGCTCAAGGCAAAGGCCCCACCATGGATTTAGTGTCGTATGTATCGGCGATTAAAATCGATGTCGATGGTTTATGTGCTAGCCAGGCACAATATGTTTTGAGACATCATGTAAAATGCAAATTAATAAAAAATACCACAACTAGCTATGTGCCGCAACGTTAAAGAGATGGGGGCATGATTTTACAAGGAATAGGGGGGGGCATTCAAACCCTTGAGCCAATGGGGAAAAGCCAAATGTCAAAGGGAGAACCCATAAAACTGTCAACTACCCATTTTGTCTTTTGTGCCCAATCATTTAAAAATTGGTTGGGGAAGTTAATGCATGGGGGTGGGAAGAGTATGGGAGTCAAATTCGAATTTGGGGAGCCACCCATTTTTGGAAAACGTGTCTTTGAATTCTTGGGAAATTAAATGATTGGGAAAGAATGCCCATCCCATTATTCACCCATACATTTTTCTCTCTCACGCAGTTGGAGCTCTTATGCCCTTCCCTTCACATTTTTGTGGTTGTTTCCTCATTCCACAACTAGGAAAATCTGTTTTTGGTATTGTTCAGTGAATATAAAGAGAATATTCATGTTCTAGGGGATTTTAGAGGTCATGTTTGCCATTCTCACGCAGCTGGAGTTTGATGTGCTCTCCCCTTCACGTTTTCTGCATTTTCTCCATTTTTCTCCATGGCTGAGAAATTGTTTTTGTGTTGCTGAGTGCATGGGAAGCAGGCTGAGAAATTGTTTTTGTGTTATTCATCAAGCTTTATTTCTAGTATTGTAGATGGAACATGGAAACGAGGAACAAAATCGATCTAATCAATAAATCATTCCAAATAATTAGAGTATATTATCCGCTGCAAGTGATAAAGAAATGGAGCATGCAAGAAACTCAAGCAATGATAGCAATGTGGGCATGGATGATGGTCGATATAAACAAACTTTTGCATTTTGGAATGTTTCTCTATAAAAATCACACATTTTGTCTAACATAGATATATTGTCCCAATATGCATGGGAATGAGTTACCAATAGTTATAAAAATTATTTAATCACGTTTTGTTTGTTGTGAACCATGTTTTCCCATTTTGTATGACGAAGGGTCCCTTATGATTATATATAATCAAAATGGGTTTCTTATTCTATTACAACATATGTTCTTATAAATGTTACAATGTTGATTATTATGTGGAAGATTTACATTATTATAATGAATGGAGGAGTAATCAACCAGTATATTTGTGTGATCGATACAATATGTTAATGAAATGATTATATCTAAACACATTAATTAAATTTTATAAAAAAAAAGTTGCATATGCATACTTTTGAATTTGAAAATCAATGTTTCAAAACTGACAACTTCAACCTCCCGTGAGGCTAAACAGAAAGAGGTAGGAATGTCACCCTATGGTTTAAAGCCTTGTTTCAGTAAACATTAAGCTTTGACAATCGAAATCCTAAGCTTGAGTTTCTAATAAAAAAATTAGAAAAATGGTTCAATTTTTTAATGTATCTTGATGATTTATAATTTTAATATTTCATAAAGAATAATGCAAAACATAATTAAGTAAGAATTCACAAAATCAACACATAAGTAAAATAGGACTAGCAGAACCATAATCTACAAAATGTTTGAAATAAAAACTAAGTAAACTTCTTAGGGTCCAAACATAGGCTCAATAAGGGTGATCAAGAAAACATTGTGGTTTGATACAAGTCGAGCATAATGCCTTTTAACTTGAACAATTCTATTTTTTAATCAAAGAACAAGATCCTAGACTATAAAAAGTTTTAAACACTTTCAAAATTCCTAGTACAAGAGGAGATATGATATTGGTGTAACTTCTACATGGTAACAGGTAGTAATAACAGGGGATGAGTTTCAAAAATCATGGAATTCATGTAAATGACTCAAAACAATACTTTGCAATGGTAGTTTACCAAGAATAGTCATATCTTCAACTCGTTGTCAATAATGTGCTTTCACCACCTATAACAAGCAAGGATCTGTGACGCTTGTCCTATAAGATTCTTTTCCACCATTGATGATTGAGAGATGAGTAGGGATAAATTAAATAACATCCAAGATAGTTTCAATGACTAGTAACTAGTATAATAGAGCTCTAAACAATTATAGGAATATATTATACGCAAAGGTAAACAAGTATGAGTATATAACTCATATGTTGGGGCAACAGGTGTGGGAGGGGTGCTCATTGACCCTGGAGGAAACATTGTTGAAGCATTCTGATGGAGTCTTGGAATAGAGTCCAACAATAATGTTGAGATGTTGGTGCTTTGGATGGGGACTAAGGTGTTAATTTAGAACAAGATCTTTGATGCCATAATTCTTGGAGACTCTCGTACTACAATCAGAGTTGTTAAGTTTCGTTCTCCTCTACACAATACTACCTTAGAAAGGATTCAACTAAGAATATGGAAAACATTCGATGAATTCCAATCAGTTTATCTCTATCACCTGTTAAGAATCCAAAATAAACATGTAGACTCTTTTTCCAATCTTGCAACAAATAGAACTGGAGGAAGTTTTCAATCTCAAAACGGTGAGGTGTAATATGAAGCCATTCCTTAAGATAATCAATTTTATGGTTAGATTGGGATCTAAATTCCCTCCCAAAATCATCAACCTAAGGTTGGAAGTCTTTATTCACACATTCCCACCAAACATAATCATGAGGTTGTGGGATAGACACGAGGGGAGTGTTTACATTCTCAAATCAAGGATGGTGGATCTCTCGCTCATTAAATTGCTTGCAATGCTTAGTAGTTGCACAAATTCTTCCATGAATTTGTTCAAGTGTAGGAATATGATGACAGTTGATGGGAATGATGAAAGGAAATCTACAAGTAAACTTATCACCCACTCCCACGCTCAAAATGGCCCTTCCCTACATCGTCTCTCATGGAGATTTGAATCTAGGTACGGGTTCATGTATAACAAAGGCAAATTGAAAAGGACGGTCATAAATGGACATAATGACACAAAGAATGGGCCTGCTTTATAGATCGGTGTTGGGAGACTTGTTATAAATCCATCCCGATCCACTAGTAGAAAGAGAGGGTTATGGTTTGAGTTTTGATGTGAGATAAATAGAGTGTGCTTTGGTTTCTTCGTGGAATATATGGATAGGGATGATGGAACGCATGAATGCTTTTGTTGTGTTGAATGTGGGATCTGTAAATTAAATAGAAATATGCAAAGGCTTAGTTGGAGGCTTAGCTAGATTGAGCATGATGGGAGAATGATATAAAGACACAAGGAAGAGTGGCAGGAAGAGGATGAACAACAAAGGATGGAGGAGAAAAGGAATTTTCAGTTTCAGTTGGACCTATTAGCAGACAAAGTGGAGCATCAATAGGATAAAGCTGATGAAATGAAATACAAAGTGGAAACTATAGAAAAAGAAGTTGCATTCCTTAAGAGGAATTTTAAAGAGAAAGAGGAGGTTGAAGCATCATCAGCTGCACCTCCCTAAATCAAAATGGAAGACCAAGTTCCTTATTTAGTTTGGCTAGGAAATTTTGTAAGGAAACATAATCCCAGGGCATTAGAAGTATATTTTAGTAGACATAATAGAAAGCCTGAAATTTTGCAAAGTTCCTTCAAGCTATATATGGATTTTCAGTCAAGATGCCTTGTTATGATGCTATGTATTTTTGTTTTGATGAGGATTTTTCCTCCTTTTTACAAATAATAAAAATCTAATCATTCTGGTAAAAAAAATATAACAACTCAAATACTTAACTTGGTAGTAGTATTATCACATTATCCAAAGGATTGAAATTCGGTGACGTAGAACAAACCCGAAATAAAAATTTCAACAAATGATATAAATGAAAAAAAAATGAGCAATACGATGAGTACAGGTGGCAGGTGGTGAATTAGGCTACCAACTTGTGGTCCTTTATAGATTAGAAATCATATCAATGAAATCTTTAGAAGAATGGACATCATAATGGAAATCTTTAATACTCTCACATATCACATACGTTAACGTGGAATTCATAACATGTAATATGATGTCCATCATTTCACTATATGCAAAGTTTATCGTTTTCTAGTATGCAATCTATTTATCCATGATATCAAGCACTTAAATTGTGATCATCATAACATAATTGTAGTTCATGTCCTCGTCTCAATGCATCATCAATATTGTCAAGGGATATTGTCTATATCATAGAACAAATCACACAACACATTATCATCAAGATCTATTAAATTGATTCACTCAATATGCAAGATTATTGTTCCCCTTATAACTCTTTCCACCTTTAGACTAGACGCCCCTTTTCTATGATTCAATTTTATGGTTGTGATGCAATGAGAAAAAAAGTCAAGAATTAGAATTGCAACCATGATAGTGGTCTCTAATGCGGGATTAACCAATATTTGTCTTTGTCAGAAATGTCTAGTGTTTTCCTTTATAGGAATAGAATCATTAATTATATTTGGGTCAAATCCATGTAAGTTGGTATATGACCATGAAAAGACATCACAAAATTCATGAAATTGTTTAGTCAATTTATGTTTCTCCAAATCTGAATATTGGGCCCCCATGCTTAAGATTATAAGTTCCTCCTCTATGCCAATGTTAGTCGAGATGGTATCCCCAGCTTTCCTCTTTGAAGTTTTGTTTGTATCTTGGTCCTTATTTCTGACTTCACTTATATATAAAGAGTCTTCTGGAGGAATTAGGCCTTTGGGAAACTTGTTTTCTTTAAGGAAAATGATTTCAACATTATTCACATATTTGTTCATCAAGAAAGCACAAATGCATTCATCATCGAGAAAGCACAAATGCATTCATCATCGGGAAAGACTTGATAGGACTCCATGTTATAAGGAATGTGGGGTCTGTAAATCAAACACAATGGTGCAATTTGGTCTATTAGAAAGCAGCTAGCTATTGGGATGCACTTCATAGGTAACTAATTTATCATCAAGAGATTTCAACTACCCATGAATATAAGTAGATGGAAAGATAGAAAACTACAAAGTTGATCCCAAACTAGTTGAGTGTATTATTTCAACAATTTATTACTTGGTGTATAGGCCTTTTAAACCACATTTATAATCTATTAAACTTGCACAGTGATCTAGGGACTAAACACAGTCTCATCAATAGATTAATGACAATAATTCATGAAAATGGTGAAAAGGGGCTATAGAATGAGTAGCCGCACTGTATATTCACAAAAAGAATGAGTAATACAATACAATGTCATGCTGCAAGCATGAATGACAAAGCAATTCAAATTCCTAAGGAGGTCATTCGAATTGAATGAGGGAATCTAGCTTAACTGAATGTAAGCCACAGTCAACACTCAAGTTAACCACTAATCAAAACCCTAATTGACTCAATTGAGCCCTAACTGAAGTCAGAGTGCAATACATGACTGAGTCTTAACTGAAATAGATCAGACACATGTCACATCAAGCCAACCATCAAGTGGTAGCGCTTCAATGACTCCAATGAACCCCGATGAGGTTAACTGAAGTGTAACTGAACATCAGAAGTGGTTGGAGGCACCCCTGTTGACTCCAGTTCATTAAATAATCAATTTAATGAAGGGAGGCGCCTTCACTGCCCTGTTTAACTGATTGTAACCATCAGTTAGCAATAAAGTGCATTAATGACACTCAGATCACCCCCAGAGTGCTCCAGTTAGCCTCCCTGAATGTAGGAGAAGGCTAAGTTAGCCTCCTTGACTGAAGGTAGGCATGGGTGTGATCTAGCTAATGACATTTAATGCTCCACTGATGTCAATTAGGTCAATAATAATTAGGATAGTGGTTTAACTAGGCCAAATTGACCAAAATGAGTGTGTAAGGTGGTAAATGTCTCCAACATAATCAACTCATAATTACCAAAAATTATCAAGTGTTTGCAACCTAAATTTACAACACTTACCAACCCTAACATAAGAGCTTCAAATTAAGTAGTGATGTACAGGTGAAGTTAATTCTGAAGGAGGAATTGTGAACTTTTCCTTAAGGGAGGATATAACGCAATTCCTGCTTCATTGCCTTCTAAAAAACAAGTACCATCAAGTGCATGTGCCAGAGTTAATCGTTGACATCATCAAATGGTATATGAGGGGATAATCATTTCTTACAATAAGATGGAATATACACCGAGCTTGAGCTCTATATAGTTTATGTTAGGCATAGGAAGATTCTCAATGTAAGGAAAAATTCAATCTTCTCGATAAGCAATTATGTTTTTGGGACCTTTTTTAACAATCACGTGCATGCCATCTATAAATATATATCCATTAGTTAAGGATTCCCAATCGTGACAAATGATGATTAAGGAATTGCTTACACCCATATCCATTAATTGAATATTGTAAGTTGTACATATTTTAGGATGGGAGCAAAGGACGAGATTTACATCCTTAATCTCTCCAATGTTTCCTTGCCATTGTTTGTTAAAATCCAACATTTTCCATGGGTTTCCACTAGTGCAAGACAAACCAAGTTGCTTCATTATGACTTTTAACATGACATTGAGCCCACTAGATCCTCCATTAACTAGGTAACAATGTGTGATATTGTTGATAATATTCATAGATACATAGAAAGGATGGTTTTTGACAAGTGATATAAATGGTGTAAAAAGTAGGACATCATTTCCATGGGTTTATTGCTCAGTTTCAGTAACCATGTTGGTATTTGAGGTAACAAAATGAGCTTCAGTGTTGGGTTGATAATTTCCAACGAGGAAAATTTTGATATTTTATTATTTCTTTGGAGTGGATTCCAAGTCCAACAAGCTGGCATTAGATTAAATATTGTCCAATTCATCCATCCAATATATTTTATTTCCAAAACGGAGCAAGTGAGGATGAAGATTATGACAATTGTGTGTCAATGGAAACTTGCTTATTATTGTTTCAAGTAACATGTGAACCTTATTGTTTTGAAGTAGAACCATTGGGATTTTGAGCAACCATGGTTGTTTGAGGACCACCTCTATTCTTGTCCTGATATGATTAGTTCCTTGTGTTGATAACCTTGACATAATTTTCATCATCCTAGTCCAAAGTGGTTACAGTTGAGTCAAGCCTCTTCCTAAAATTTTTGTCTCTTGCACTCTTTATGAGTTCATGAGTGTTCCCATCCTTACAATCTTCACATAAAATGCACCATGCTTGAGAAAGGATTTCGATCGGGTGAGATCAAAGAGAAGATTATTCTTAGGATTCGTGAGCAGGTAGGGCAATAATTTTTCTTTCAAAAGACAGCATTCTATTAATCATGTATTGAATTAAATGCAAGACAACTATCATATGTGCATGTTTTCTTAAATCCTCAGCATGTAACTATGCATGAGTTTCCCTTTGCTCTTGAATATTGATGTTTCCAGAGATAACCTCCCAATACCTTTCGAGTTGTTCACCTGATTATGTGGTCTCAAATATGTAGAAAAATAAGCAGGATGTTAGGTTTGTCTAATTAGATGGTGGTACATGAATATTTGACTAATGAGTATCACCTAAGGTCATAAAGAATAATGGACAATATCAGTCAACTTGTATCTCAGGCCAAAATTTGAGCAAATATCTGAACTTTGGTCATGTTATTAGCTTGATTGGACGTAAAAATAATAGTTGATATAAGTTGACTATCGATACCAGATAGATGGAAAAATTGTTCATTAACTCATAGTTGAGCTAAAAAGGTTTTAGTCATGAAAACAATATTAAAGTAGGTTAGGTAATAATAAATTAACCTTGAAAAACTAGAGTATATAATCATAAAAATGCTATGAACGTAGGGAATTGTTCTTCCCTAGTATGGCCACCATAAATATGTTGATTTCAAAAATTAATGTTTCAAAACTGACAACTTCAAGCTCTTGTAAGACTAAGTGGGAAGAGGTGGTAATGTCGGCCTATGGTTTAAATTATTTATGCACATTAAGCTTTGAGAGCTCAAAGCCTAAGCTTGAGTTCCTAAAAAATAATTTTTTTAAATGTATTTTGACGCTTTATAATTTTTATATTTTGTAGAGATTAAAATAAAACTTGCAGAGCTACAATCTACAAAATGCTTGAAATAACAACTAAGTAAAGCAAAAAATGAAACCATGGTTTTTTTTAATAATTTTTCAAAGGAGCTAAGAAGATAAAATAAATATTTATCAAGATAAAAGGAGATATGAGCCAATAAATGATCGTGATATCATTCACCTACATCAGATGCAAAAACAAGTAATTGATCCCCTCCACAAGCAGTCATGGTTATCAGCAGATGATCTTGACCTATCTGACAAGGAGAGTTTTATATGGGACATATACATATAGTCTCTCTCTGTTAGCAATGTTTTCCTTGGCGACAAGAATGATGCTCTACTCTAGGTAAAGAATGCTAATGGTGGTAATTATGTCCCCAGATTGGGGTATCTGGCTATCAGAGAGGAGGAAGACCCCCCCCCCCCACCCCCATGGGATGGTGGTGCAGGAATATCTCGAGACTACATTTCCCACTTAAAAACAAGTTTTTCCTTTGGCTTGCTCTTGAAGGAAAGGTACCTATCTAGGACGTATTGACTCACAAGTTTAAAATTGGTCCTAGCAGATGCCCATTATGTGCATCAACATTTGAAAAATGTTTCCCATCTCTTTATTTCTTTCCCATATATCCACGATATGTGGTGACATCTCACTTTACTCATAGGTATAGCCTTTGTCTAGAGAGGCATCATGTTAAGAACCCATGTCAACCCCCCTCTTTATTTTGTTAGTATATTTTGTCGGATGCATATGCTTTGTAAGTCATCCCATTAGTATGTTGTATTATCCCACATTCATGGGGAGTAAGTAATAGTTGTTAAGTCATCTAGTTAATATGTTGCATTATCCCACATTCATGGGGAGTAAGTAATAGTTGTTAAGTCATCTAGTTAATATGTTGCATTATCCCACATTCATGGGGAGTAATAACTGTTTAGATTAGACTTAGTATATAAGTATGTGTTGAGGCTAATGAAAGCATCGAAGAGTTATTTTGTATTGAGCTTGCTCAAAGGAGGTTGCCCCCTCGAAGTGGCCTGCGATTAATAAAATCTCTTCTGTGATCCATAATTTCTGCTATATCGTGCATTCTCATTGTTTATTGCGGGAGGTTCTCCACATCTGGTATTAGAGCACTTTCTTGGGCTCGTTGGGTGGAATTTCTAGAAGGAAAAAAAATTATGTCGTGCTTCCTAGCGTTGTGAGCCTTACAGTTGTTCTTCTTCTTGCAGTGTTATTATTCATTCCGATCAGGGAATAAACCCTATCCGCTTAACTATGGGAAGTACTTGGGCATAGCCCTAAAACTCATTCTGAGGAGTACCACAAGAACCCTGAAGTAGCTAGCCATTGAGAGGACCTTCCAAGCAAAAAGGGCAACAAACCCCACCAAATTGACTAGATTCCCATCCATGAGGAAAACCAAAGATTTGTCATTTTTGGCCAAGCGGTTAGCAGTTTTACCCGCGCCGTGAAGTGAGGGGTACTGCCCCAATACTCAACCTTGAGACAGCCTTGGTGGTCAAGTGACTACCTTTGAACCATTAGGAAGCCGAATATACCTGGGGTCCCTATCTATTTACAATTAATAACGTGTAGAATTCCAGAATTGCCATAGGTCATTTACTCCATTTCCTGTTGATAAAGCACAACTTTCTAGCACCGCCACAGATCATTTCTTCAGAAAAGAAAAAGAAAAAATTGCTTATGGTTGTCACCCGCGCCGGAGAAAATAAACAAATGGAAGAAGAACTTGTCGCCATCAATTCCAAACTTGAGGATCTAGATCAAAAAATTCTTGGCCTCCATCTTCAGCATTCACCCATGAACAACTGCCACCAGCCTGAGTCTTCTGCAGACACTGGGTTCTCATCGTCTAGCAACTTCCGCGGGCTGAAGCTGGATTTTCCTCGCTTCAATGGTGATGATCCGACTAGATGGATTTATAGGGCAGAACAATATTTCATTCTGCATAACACTTTTGATGTCAATAAATTCCCACTTGCATCCTTTCATTTGGAACATAAAGCACTTCAATGGTTCCGTTGGTACATCAAGGCTCATGTAGAGCCAAACTGGACAGATTTTTCCCAACTCCTTTTATAGTGATTTGGCCCTAGTGCTTTTGATGACTTCACAGGATCACTCACAAAACTTTGCCAAACTGGCACTGTGAGAGAGTATCAGACAGAATTTGAGAAACTAGCCAATCACACCGAGGGATTTCCTGATGCATTCTACCTGAGTTGTTTTATCAGTGGTCTAAAGGATGAAATACGATCTGAGGTTAAAATGTTCTACCCCAACACAATGATGGAATCCCTAGGGTTGGATAAGCTAACAGAGGACAAGATCAGGGCTCAACAATGCTCCAAATCCACTCTTGTACCATTCAGACCTATGGTTCCCCAAAGAACCCAAAATCCACCAGCTCCTAGAACCACTCCTATCAAGCATTTGTTGGAAGCATAGATGCGGGAACATTGGGAAAAAGGGCCTTGTTATAATTGTGACGAGAAATTCACCCGGGGACATAGATGTGTTGAGAAAAAGCTCTATCTCTTGGATGTGGATTCTCCACCCACACCTGAAATTTTTTATGATGCTCAGGATACAATAGATGATGATGGTGACATTCAACAACTTCCTGCTCCAGATGACCAACCAGAGATATCTCTCCATGCCTTAGCCAGAGTCACCACCCCACAAACCATGCAAGTCAGGGGGTTCTTCAAAAAGCTCTCTCTTACAATACTCATTGATTATGGTAGCACTCACAACTTCATTGACCCGAGGATCGTCAAACAGGTTGATTGGTTTATCCATCCTTGCTCCATATTTGAAGTCATGATTGCCAATGGAGGCACCTTACCTTGCAAAGGGAAGTGTCGTAATGTGTGCATATGTATGGGGGATTATAACTTGTGCTCTGACATGTTTTCCTTTCCCTTAGGCAGATGTGATGTGGTTTTGGGCGCTCAATGGTTACGCACACTTGGACCCATTTTATGGGATTTTGCTGAACTTTGGATGCAATTTTCAATCAATGTTACCAAACACACATTGCAGGGCTTACAACCAGGTTCTCTCAGCCTCATTAGTTTGCATCGAATGGAAAAGCTTCTTAAGAAAAGTTCACATGGTGTCATCGCTTAGCTCCATTTTATTCAGATGCAACCTTTCACAGTCTCAACTACTCCATTGGATCTCCAACAAATTTTGGATCAATAAGCATGTGTGTATGCTGATCCAATGGGATTACCACCTTCTCGACCCTAGGAGCATCATATTCTGCTCCTTCCTGGAAGTTTCCCTCCCAACATCAGTCCCTATCGCTACCCATTTCACCACAAGACAGAAATTGAGATGCTTGTTCGCGACTTACTAAAGCAAGGTGTTAATCACCCTAGCACTGGTTCCTTCTCTTCACTGGTCCTTCTAGTCTGGAAAAAAGATGGGTCATGGCACCTTTGCGTCGACTTTCGAGCACTTAATCACATCACAATCAAGAATACGTTTCCAATTCCCGTTGTTGATGAGCTTCTGGATGAGCTCCATGGTGCTCATTTTTTCTCCAAGTTGGATCTTCGTTCTGGGTATCACCAAATTCGGGTCCATGCAGATGATATACCTAAAACAGCTTCCACGCACATGATGGCCATTATGAATTTTTGGTTATGCCATTTGGCCTCACAAATGCCACTTCCACATTCTAGGCATTGATGAAAAAAATCTTTCGGCCCTACTTGCAAATTTCATTCTGGTCTTTTTTTATGATATCCTCATCTATAGTAAAACCTGGGCTGAGCATCTCCAACATCTAGATCTTGTACTGCAACTTTTCTATGATCATCGTCTCTATGCCAAATAATCTAAATGTGTTCTGGGGCAGAAGGAAGTAGAGTCTCTTGGGCATATTGTTTCATCACAAGGTCTTTGTGTCGATCCTGCCAAAATCGATGCCATGAAAAATTGGCCACATCCTCAAACCTTGAAGAGCCTTCATGGGTTTTTAGGACTTACTGGCTACTACTATAAGTTTTTAAAGGATTATGGGAAGATTGTGTCTCCATTAACATCTCTACTGAAAAAGGATGCTTTTGCATGGACACCTGATGTTGAGAAACTGAAACAAGCTATGTGTACCACACATGTTCTAGCTATGCCTGATTTTTCCAAGCCCTTCACTATTGAGAGTGATTCTTGCAACAATGGACTTGGTGTTGTCCTCCTCCAAGACGAACATCCCATTGCGTTCACTGGTTGTCTAGTAATAATTTAGCCACCTCTACATACAAGAAGGAAATGATGGCTATTTTGCATGTCGTACAAAAGCGGCGTCCATACCTCTTAGGGAATCATTTCTGCATCAAGATTGATCACTAGATTCTGAAATATTTCCTGGAACAACGAGTCTCATCTCCAACACAACAAAAATGGGTTAGAAAAATCATGGGTTATGACTATGAGATCACTTACAAGAAGGGTAAGGACAATCTTGTGGCAGATTCTCTTTCCTGCACATTTGATGACCATGCTTCTCTTTCACCTATTTCTATGCCTATTCCAAATTGTTTACAATCTGTTCAGCAAGGCTATGTCAATGACTCTTCCTTATCTCAAATCATCCAACAATTGGCCAGTAATCCTTCTCTAGTACCACATTACTTTTGGGATGGTTCTTCTCTGAGATACAAGGGTGGCTTGGTACTTCCCCGGAGCACAGATCTTCACTAGGATGTCTTCTATGAACTCCATGCTTCTCCAAAGGCAGGGCACTTTGGGTTCCTCAAAACATATGAGCGGGAACGACGTAACTTCTTTTGGAAGGGAATGAAATGGGAAATTCAACATATGGTTGTCGAATGTGATACCTTCCAGTGCCACAAGGGTGAAACTACACTCCTCCCTGGATTTCTTGAACCCTTTCCCATCCCTACAAGGATTTGGACAAATATTTCGATGGATTTCATCGAAGGGCTCCCTAAATCTGGAGGGAAGACCATAATCTTGGTTGTGGTTGATCGGCTCTCCAAATATAGTCATTTTCGTGCTCTCAGCCATCCATATACTGCCTCCTCAGTCGCACAAATTTTCATGGACCAGATATTTCGTCTTCATGGAATCCCTTCTTCCATTGTCTCAGACTACGATGCAACTTTCACAAGTCATTTTTGGACCAAACTCTTTTGCCTCACTGGAACCAAACTGAAAATGAGTTTGGGATATCACCCACAAACAAATGGTCAAACTGAAGTCACCAACAAATTATTGGAAACTTACCTTCGTTGCTTCACCTCTGAACAGCAACATCAATGGGAAAACTGGCTCCCTCTCATTGAATGGTGGTACAATACTTCCTACCATACTGCATCTAAAATGACTCCATATGAAGTTGTTTATGGACAGCCACCCCCAGTGCTCCTTCCATACACCCCCCATAGTTCACCAGTTCAGGCAGTTGACATGGTTCTTTGAAACCGTGATCAAATTCTCCACATTCTGAAAGAGAATCTTCACATGGCACGAAATCGCATGAAGCAACAAGCCGATCAACACCGTTCTGAGCGCACCTTTCAAGTCAGTGATATGGTTTTTCTTCGTCTGCAACCTTCCAAGAAATCCTCCCTGAAACTCAAAGGGCATCAGAAGCTGGCTCCAAATTTCTATGGGCCATATAAAGTCCTTCATAAGATTGGGTCTATTGCTTATAAATTGGAACTTCCTCCTTCTTCTCGCATTCACCCAGTCTTTCATGTCTCTTGTCTCAAGAAAGTGATTGGCACCAACATCAGAGCACAAACTATTTTACCAGAGCTGGATATGGAAGGATCCGTCATTTTGGAACCGAAGGCCATCCTCAATAAGTGCACTCATCAGCTTCACTCTCGGTCCATAACAGAGGTCTTAATTCAGTGGCACTGCATGCAACCAGAGGATGCTACATGGGAACCGCTCCTTCAGATTCGGTTGTAGTTTCCACTTCTAAAGCTTTGAGGACAAAGCTTTTTCTAAGAGGGAGGGGATGTTAAGAACCTGTGTCAACCCCCCTCTTTATTTTGTTATTATATTGTGTCGAACGCATATGCTTTGTAAGTCATCCCATTAGTATGTTGTATTATCCCAGATTCATGGGGAGTAAGTAATAGTTGTTAAGTCGTCCAGTTAATATGTTGCATTATCCCACATTCATGGGGAGTAATAGTTGTTTAGATTAGACTTGGTATATAATTATGTGTTGAGGCTAATGAAAGCATCAAAGAGTTATTTTGTATTGAACTTGCTCAAAGGAGTTTTCCCCCTCGAAGTGGCCTGCGATTAATAAAATCTCTTTTGTGATCCATAATTTCTGCTATATCGTGCATTCTCATTGTTTATTGCAGGAGGTTCTCCACACATCGGTCTTCAACAAGCGTGGCTTTCTTGGACTAACAACAACATATTCCTTCAATATGTTGTTCTCCTGGCATTCATTATATGGGGAGCTTGGATATCCAAGAACAAGGCAATTTTTTATGATGTCCTCATTCCTTCTCAGGTTTTTGCTGGCGAAATTCTAGGAATCTTTAATGCTTTTCCTCAAGTTATCTCTTCCAAACCTCCTCGAACCATCACGAAATTTCACTCTAATGACTTCTTTACTTGGGATTTTGTGGATGGTGCCTCACAGGGTAGGCCATGGTCTAGTGGTGCAGGTGGGATCCTTCATCTTTCAGACAATCATTCAATCCACTTTGTTGTAGGTCTTGGATATGTTACGAATAATTCTGCTGAATCCGCAACTATTAAACTCCTCTTGTCACTCTCACACTCACTTGGGATCCTTCACATCTAGATCTTTGGTGACTCCAAGTTGGTTATCGATTGTATGAATCTTAACAAGCCTCCATGGAACATTTTCTTACTACCTCTTTTTTAGGACATCTCTAGGATCAGTGCTCTCTTTCAGTGAATATCCTTCTCACATGTTTTTCAAGAAAGCAATGTTGAGGCAGATCTTCTCCCCAAAAAAGGCCTCCTACTTTCGTAGGGATTTATGGAAAAATGGGAGAATATGCATAGTACTATGAAATTTCTGGGTACGATTTGTTTTTGAATTCTTACCGGATGTGTACAGGATGTATTCACAAGTTGTCATTTTGCTAATTTCCTTCTTACACATGTTTTTTTGAGATTTTTTTTTTTATTTCCACACCATCTTGGCTTATTATTAGAGATGTAAAAGACTACGCATGTATATGTTGTGCATCCCGAACATATCTATATTTTGATAATATATGGCCTAGGGGTCATATGAACAATATGGCTTTATATCAATAAAGTTGTGATAATTTTTTTATGGAAAATTCATCCTTTCTTATCTTTAAATATGACTCCATACATCATTAAACATAACTTGGTTGTTTCCTCAATTCCTTCTAAGGACTTGGACTAGGGACAATTCAAACTATTCTTGACATTTTGTAACTATAAAAAGAAAGTCAAGGAATCAAACAATGAGAAAATGAAACAATAGTTTGGATTTGAATGGATCAATACAATGTGAAGCACAGCGCCTATGTTTGCATATCATACAACATATTAGCTTCAATTATGATTGGACCTTCTAATGCATGATAATAAATAGATGAACAATCTACCTTTTAAATGAAACCAGATTACAGTCTCCCTTAACCATTCTCTGTTACTTCAAGGAACTCCCTCTTGTCAACAAAAGTATCAAATCCAATAGAAACAATGTATGGAGAATGAATAATCAAATTAGGATATAAAACTTTTTTTTAATAGAAACAATAAAATATTTATATATTAAAAAGGGTTGTGCATAGCCATCCATAACATAGCAAAAGGAAACTGATATAAGTAAGCTGGGAGAGAAGATCAGCATAAACTATTGTCCGAGTTGATATCCATCTAAAGCCAGCATGAGAGTTTCTACTATGAACTATTACTGAAGAAGAGTATATGTGTACGAACTGTTGATCAAAATTATACAAAAAAACATAGACAGTTCTAAAGAGACTAATTTGGTTTTCCTGGAAACCCCACAGGTTGGGTGACTGAGAATTATTCCATTGGATGAGCTGCTCCACCAGGGTGGTCTTGACAGTGGCTGCATTGATTCATATGGACGAGCTTCTGCAAGTCTTCCTTGATGAAATTTATCATTCCCATCAGCTCTTTGAGGTCTTTGTCGTGGTCATCTATGCGGGAGTCATGGCAGTTGGTATGATAGGACAAAAACCTCACATCAAAAACCAAGTGTTTTACACCAGAGGTCGTTTCCCTATTGTCTTCAACTCTGACTACAACGAAATTTGAGATCCTGCAAATGTGGAGCTTAAGGTCCTTTTGACTTGACTTGAGGGTTAGTACCCAGATCCAAGCCCCTTTTAGCAATTTAAAGGACTGTGAACTGAGAAGAGAGGGTCAAGGTCGATAACTGTGAAGCGAGGGCCCTAGTTGTCGACGGAGGAGCAGGGGAGTGGGCGTCAAAAGAAGATACAAAGTGTTCGGCAACAGGACCTTCGACACAATACAGGTTGTTGACGACAGCTAGTCCTCCGTCGATGAGCGAAATGCTACTAACGTTCGACCTTCCAATAATGGACACTGAGCTAACAGTCATGGAGTCTACGAGAGAGAGTTCAGAGCCTTCAACAGTGGATATCGAATGCGAATTTGAGAGGGAAAGGGTGGTTAAGTGGAGATGAGGAGCCATTTCGGAAGTGCAAAAGGATCTAGATCGCACCATGGGAAAGGATGAGGAGTTACGATGCATGGATGGAGGAAGCCACACATCAAATGAAAGGCCATGAATCCGGGCGAGGAGGGGCATGTTGGACGAGGCGACTTGACCCATGGGGAGAAGGGGTGAGGGAAAGAGGGTGGAGGTTTAGGGAATGAATTTGTGGGAAACCCATTGGTCATTAAAAGCCAATGAACCTTGAGGTAGGGAGGCCCCCTTATTGGCATAGTTGTAGAAGAGAATGTTATTCGATCTAAGGATCTAATAATAGGTGATGTGGTGAGGGAGGTTTAGATGGGATATCCTGTCATAGAGCGCATCTTGAGGATGACTTGATGAGAGTCCCCAAAGACGAGAAGATTTGAGATGGATCCCTGATCTATCATTTCTAGGCCATGTAGGAGCGCCAACCATTCCGCCTCGTTATTTGTCTTGGTTTCGAGGCCCCAAGAGAAGGTCTTCAGAATTTGTCCTTTGGGATCAAATATGGCACATCCCGCACCTTCCTCCCTACAAATTAGGATATAAACCTCACACAACTCTTAGCATACATTATCTTTTAAAAAAAAGGCTTTTTGCTTGTATTATTAACCAATATGTATACTTTAGCTTGAGAGGAAAAGCAGTTGCAATTGCCCCTTTTTCTTTATTTAAAAAATAAATATAACAATATGTTAGGGTATGTAACATTAGAGGATGAAGTATATGGGCTTCTTATTAAAGGGAATTCTATTTTCTATTCACATATGTTGTATGCAAGTCAAGGATAAGTATGATTGAACATTATATAGAGTAATCACATCCATGATTTACCAAATATAATATTATGCAAAGAACCAAGATTTCTCAAGTATGCATCACATTACATATTTCAATATGGCAAGAAGGGTTTTAATAATATTTGGATTATTTTTAGGAGTATACATTTTTTAGGGCCAGGTATAGGAAAATGTTACAAGGTATGTATGTAGAAGGCACTCACAAATTTCATAAATTTTGGAGTGGAAACCTTGCTTGGATTGTAACTTTTGCAAATAATCCCAAACTGATTTTGCATGCTAGCCATAAAATTTTCTTTATTTAAATCACACATCCAATATTTAGTGTTTTACAAAAGGAAGACACCTGCCAAGGCCCAAATGTAGTATCAGTAAAGGTGATCAATAAAACATTGTCAATTGATGCAAGTGGGAGCATAATTTCTTTTAAATCAAGCCATTGTATTTTTTATTAAGAACAATCATGAACAAGGTCTTAGACTGTAATAAGTTTCAAACACTTTCAAGATTCAAGGTATATGAGGAGATATAGTCTGGGTGTAACTTTTACATGGTAATAAGAAGTAACGTTGGAGGCTAAGGTTTGGTCAGCTAAATTGATTTAAAAATCATATAATTCATGTAAATGACACCAAACAATACTTTACAACAATAGTTGGCCAAGCATAGTATACCTTCAACTCATTAATGGTCAAACAATGTGCTTTCACCACTTGTAATAAGCAGGTTTTTGTGACTCTAGTCTAAGAAGATTATTTTACACCGTCGATGCTTAAGATATGAATATGTGTGATAGTTTTAATGGATTGTAATTGGTATATAGTTTTAATGTAATTGTTGTGGTACCTAAGAAACACAACAAAGGAAAAACACAAACATCTTCTATCCTAATTTTTCCATGGTGTCTATTTGCTCCATAATAAATTATATCCTAATTTTTCCATGGTGTCTATGTGCTCCATAATAAATTAATTATCAAACCTAAGTTTGGAATCAACTTCAAGTCTTAACCTAAAAATACAAACAACAACAATTATTTTGATTTTATTGTTATACTAATATTTTTATGTGTGTGATTGACATTTAAACTTAATATGTTTATGTGTGTGATTGACATTTAAACTTAATATGTTTATGTGTGTGATTGACATTTAAGCTAAACGCGCCTTGAATAATGCACATATGCTATGATTAGTTTTCATCAAATAAATTTTTGGACAAAGATTGATTTGCTCCACTAGTTTATATATTATAAATATGTAAGTTTGATTTTTATTGAGAATCTTTTATTAATTATTATTATTAAATAAGCAATTTAATCAAAATATAAATATAAATATATAATAAAAAATTAGTTTATGAATATGTTAAAAAATAATTTGAAATTAAAAATAATTAAAACCATATTAAATAATTGAAATGATGTTTTCCTCTATTAAAAATAAATTGTTATAACAATGCAACAATATATAATAATGTAAAAGACAAGAGTCACGTGGTGGCAATGTCTCTGACCTTGCCACATGCTTTTGTGAGAAGAGAAAATGTGATAGGAAGAACAAGAAGACACATTGCAAGAGCAATTTGAAGGAGCATTTTAGCAATGCAACACTGCTAAAGATGTGAGAATTAATTTTTTCCATAACATAATAGCATAAAACTGTGAAAGCAAGGAGAAGAAAATTCTGTCATTGGACATTGGAAAACATGCATCAACTATGGCAATACAATGCTATTTGCAAAAAACATAACATTGGATAATTGCAAAAGCTAAATATTTGGGAATACTCGTTGGATATGTAAATGTAAATGTAACTTTCACATCCAAACACTTTGATTGGTTTTTGATGCAGGAGCATCCAACTTGAAGTTCATTGACTGACGAATCAGCTTAGCATCTAGCTCAAAGTTCATTGACTAGTGAGTCAGCTTGCCTCGTAATCCAGTTCTAGATGTATAGGGTTTGATGACAAGTAGATAGAATTAGTTTTAAATTTTTAATAAATGGCAATTTTCCCTTTGTTCTCCTTGATCCCTACATGGATTTCTCAAGGATTGATCTTTGTCGATAGGATTTTCTTTTATTAGGTTCTCAGATCCAACTTAGTCGGTTCTGACAGGTTTTCTGAGTGTTATAAATTAATTTGAGTGTAATAAATCTAGCAGAGAACAGAGAGAGATATAGAAGGAGTGAAAGATGAGAGAATAAAGAGTGTGCGTAGAATGAGTGAATAAGTTGAATTCTTTGTGTTTGAAATTCTGATCAAGTTGAATAAAGAACAGAGGATTACATTTCGTGTGTGTTTTGATGGATTCTTGGTTTTATATAAATCTGTAGAGATATGAATTCATCCTGCGCTCACTCCATATAATTCTGTGCATAAATTCTTTAGTTTTTGAGTTGCAAAGAAATTGATCCTTTCAGTGATCAATTTGGTGAACTACGAAGAAAGATCTCAGAGAAGATCGAACAGTGAACAAAGATGACGACAAAAATCAATAGTTATAATATGTTCCGCATCTGGAGATATTTCAACGACCGAGAACTAATCTACAAGAATCAACGGTGTGGAAGACGACGAAATTGCGGAAGTCGGGAAACATGAAAATTGTGGGAACTCAATTTTCGCTAAGTAAAGTTCTGCAACCTGCAACCCACATGTGAGATAGACCGTTGCGGCCGCAATTAGTTGCGGAAGTTCAATTTAAAAAGTTGTAAAGTTGCATCTTGCAACCCGTAGTGTTGCGGAAAAGGTGTTGCTGAAAGGGGTGTTGTGGAAAAGGAGTTGCGGGAAACGTCTTGCAAAACGACGTTTGCAGAAAAGCTGAGTTGCTAAAAGGTGGAAATTGCATAAGAACGATCTTGTGGAAGGCCAAGATACATGAGTTAAAGCTACAGAAATAAGATTTCAATTAGGAATTCAGCCTGTTAGTTGAAGTCTTGGATCTATGAGGTATGTTAGTTGATCTTTGAGGCCATCCCAGCAATGGAACTACTCCTGGGCGAGAAAATAATTTTTCATTAAGTCTTTAGGTAGTACATTGTACTTGGAAATTTCTTGCTCTGTCATCCAGGCTACATATTCAGTAGGTTGATTTCTCCATTTGACCAGGTATTGAAAGAAGGTTTTATTCCTGATCTTCCTTATGATTATTTTGTCAAGGATGTCTTCAATCTGAGGTTGTTCTTTTTGTGAAATTTGTCCTTGCCAATCTATAGGTGGATCATCTCTATCTGAAGTTACACCATCTGGTTGGATACCTACATCTCTAAAAGGATATAAATCTGAAACATTAAAAATTGGTGAAATATGAAGGTAAGAAGGAAGTTCAATTTTATAAGCATTTGCAGAAAAATTCCTTAAAACTTTACAAGGTCCAATCTTTTTAAGCTTCAACTTATTATAAGTTCCTTTAGGGAACCTTTCCTTTTTAAGATAGGCCATCACTAAATCTCCAATCTGAAAATTCACTTCTCTCCTCTTTAGGTCTGCTCTCTGTTTATACTTCTTCCCACTTTCCTATAATATCTTCTTGATGTTTTCTTGTAGCTCATGCATACTAACTGCAAAGTCTTCACCCTCTGCACTTCTCTTTTCCTGTTTTGCCAAATCTCTAAGTTCATATATACCTATTGGATGCATCCCATAGACAATTTGAAAATGACTCATACCTATACTTCTATTGGGTGAATCATTGTATGTGAACCGTAGCCTGAGCTAAAGCTAAGTCCCACTGTTTTGGATGTTCATACACTAGACTTCTCAGTATATTTCCCAAGCTCCTATTTACCACTTCAGTCTATCCATCAGTCTGAGGGTGATAATCAGAACTAAAATTGAGATTAGTCCCCAATTTCTTCCATATATTTCACAAAAAATGACCAACAAATTTTGTATCTCTGTCAGACACAATACTCAAAGGCAAACCATGCGATTTTACAATTTCTGAAAACAATAGATTAGTAATGTTTGTTGCATCATTAGTGTGTTTGCATGCAATGGAATGAACCATTTTGGAAAATATATCTACTACAACATAAATTGAATCATGACCTCTCTGAGTTCTAGGTAAACCTGAAACAAAATCCATGCTTATTGAATCCCAAGGCCTAGCTGGAATAGGTAATGGTTGATACAATCCTGTGTTCTGGATTCTCCCTTTTGCATGTTGACAGACTCTACATCCTTCAACAAATTTCTTCACATCATGTTGCATCTTTAGCGAAAAATATAAATTACTCACCAGAGCAAAATTCTTGTCTTGCCCAAAATGTCCTGAGAGACCTCCACTATGTTTTTCTTGAATTAAATTTTCCCTCATTGAACATATTGGAATACACAACTTACTGTCTTTGAACAACAATCCTACCTGCATCATATAATCTAACCACTGGCTTCTGTTATGGGTAACTGGATTTTCACAAGAAGCATAAATCTCCTTGAAATCTACATCCACTTTATACATAGAAATCAAATTTTCAAATCCTAAAGTATTGATCTTAACTTCCTACATTACCAAACTTATCTTGCTCAAAGCATCAACAACTTTAATAGACTTACCACTTGTATGTTTGATAACGAAGATAAAGTTCTCCAAAAATTCTACCCATTTAGCATGCCTCTAAATTAATTTAGGCTGGTTGTTGATGAATTGCAAAGCATGATTGTCAGAATACAAAACAAATTCCTTGGGCATTAAATAATGTCGCCGCTTTTTAAGAGCTTGCACAACAAACATATAATTTGTTATCATACGAAGAGTACTTTTGTTTAGCTTCATTCAACTTTTCACTGAAATATGTCATTGGCCTCTGTTCTTGACTTAAAACTGCTCCCACTGCTATTCCACTGGCATCTGTATCCACTTAAAACACTTTATCAAAACTGGGCAAAGCCAAAATAGGCTTCTTAGTTATTTTCTTCTTCAATAATTTAAAATTTCTATCAGTTGATTTGGTCCATTGGAAAGGTTGTTTACTTCCTCTAAAAGTATCTATTAAAGGTGCACAATCTGACTGAAATTCTTAATGAACTTCCTATAGAAACTAGCAAATCCATGAAAACTTCTTACCTCATAAGCATTCCTTGGAACTAGCCAATTTAAAATTGCTTGCACTTTATCAAAATGCATTTTCAATCCTTCTTCTGAAACCATGAACCCCAAGTAGACCAATTCTTTTTTAAGGAAGCTACACTTCTTCAAATTTAACAGTCGCTTCTCCTTCTACAAAGTCCTCAACACCAACTTAAGGTTCCTTAAATGCTCTTCTCTATTCTGACTAAAAATCAGGATGTCATCTAGATATACTATCACAAATTTTCCAGTAAATTCTTTCAAAACCTCATTCATCAATCTCATGAAAGTATTGGGTGCATTTGTAAGCCCAAATGGCATCACTAATCACTCATACAGACCATCATTAGATTTGAATGTTGTTTTCCATTCATCCCCTTCCTTTATTCTAATCTGATGATATCCACTTTTCAAATCTATTTTGGAAAAATATTTTGAACCACTTAAACAGTCCATCAGATCATCAATTCTAGGTAAAGGAAATCTATACCTGATAGTGATCTTGTTGATTGCCCTAGAATCAATACACATCCTACATCCACCATCCTTCTTTGGAAATATCATGATGGGTACGGCACAAGGACTCAAGATCTCTTTCACCAATCCCTTCTCCAACAGCTCTTGTACTTGTTGTTTGATTTCTTCATTTTCTAGAGGGGTTAATTTGTATGCTGCTTTTTTAGGTAAACACTTGGTAATTCATACAATGTGATGACTAATAATTCTTACAGGAGGTAATTCACTTGGTAATTCATCCACAATAATGTCAGCATATTCATCAAGCAAAGTTTTAACTTCATCTAGCAAATCATCTAAATTTGTAGAAGTTAAAATTACCTTTGGCTTACCAATAAGAGAAAAATGTAGATCCTTTTCTTTCTGAACTTCCTGTAACAGTTATTTTCCAGACATCAGCAGAATGCTTGATCCTGAACTTCCTTGAACTGCTTCACCTTCCAAGGGTGACAAGGTATGTCTCTTCCCATCTTTCTCCAGAGAATAAGTATTCTTGCTCCCATCATGAACAACTTTCCTGTCATACTACCATGGCCTCCATAAGAGTATATGGCACACATCCATAGGCATTATGTCACACAATATTTCCTCCTTGTAAGTACCAATCTGGAACTCCACATTACACGGCTCGTTCACCAAGAGTTGATGTCCTTTCTGTAACCAGGACACTTTGTAAGGAGCGGGATGCTTCATCCTCTTCAATCCCAGCTTCTCTACCATCTCTGTGAAAACCAAATTATCATTACCACTACTATCAATAACCATTTTACAACACTTACCTTGTGACTTACACCTTGTTCTGAACAGACTTTTCCTTTGAACTAGTTCATGTACCTGTTTCTCTGTCTTCACTAAGACTCTCTTCAACATAAGAGCCTCTCCATCCTTTGGATGATTATTCACCTTTGTTTCTTCTTTTGATTCTTCCTAAGCCTCTATGACATTCACATTCCTCTTACCTGTAGATTTATTTCTTGGACAATCCCAAGACATATGTCCAATCTCTCCACAAGTATAACATCTTACTTCCCTATTTCTACCTCTTCCTCTACCTCCTATAAATCCTCCTCTTTGGAATGATTGATCGCTACTGCTAGAACTTTCAGCTTCATCTTTAGAAGGTCTACCTCCTCTGATTGGAACACCTCTGCCTCTTACCATGTTCTTTCCTCTATTCCTCTGGTTTTTCTTTCTTAGCAATTTCTCTTCTATCTTTAAAGCTACATGATATGCATCTTCTATAGTTTTCAAATTTAATAGTCTAAGTTCATCCTGTATATCAGATCTCAACCCATTGATATACCTATATACTCTTTCTAGACCTCCCTCTGTGTGTCCAGATCTAATATTCAGTCTAAGATACTCTTATGTATATTCTTTTACTGTCATAGCCTTATGTCCAAGGTTCTGTAATTGTCTAAGAAGATTTAACTGATAGTCCTTAGGCATAAATTGACTTTTAATCTTATGCAGCATCTTATCCCAAGAGTTAATTTTTTTCTTACCTCTTCTTTATCGATGGATCTGGAGCTCATCCCACCAAATAACTACATGTCCCTTCAATCTGGTAGCTGCATATCTTACTTTCTTCTTGTCTTCTATCTCTTCAAAATAAAAATATTTATTCAGAGCTTTAATCCAATCCATAAGTTCTTCAACATTTAAGTTACCTGAATACATAGGTACTTATATTCTTGGTCTGCCTGCTTTTCATCAACATCTTCAATATTTTAACTTCATCGAGATCTTCTTCTTTTTCCTCAAAGGATTCGGATTCAACTTCTTCATCACTGTCATCTGAATTTTTTGAATGTTTCTTTCTTTCCATAGCTTCTAACCTTTTCTTCCATCATTCTCATGATTCTTTCCATTTCTGTTTCTGTAGGTTGTCTTCCTCGACCATGTCCTACAGGAAATCCATGTATGTGTCCCCTTCTTGGCGGCATCTTTCTTCACATACTCAACTGACCAACTGAGCTACTACGCAGAATCTTTGTCCTGCTTTTATACCACAATTGATCCAAGACTTCAACTAACAGGCTGAATTCCTAATTGAAATCTTATTTTCGTAGCTTTAACTCATGTATCTTTCCCATCCACAAGATCGTTCTTTTGCAATTTCCACCTTTCCACAATCTCCACCTTTCTGCAACTCAGCTTTTTTGCAAACGTCATTCCGTAAGATGTTTCCTGCAACTCCTTTTCTGCAACACCCCTTTCCACAACACCTTTTTCGCATCTCCTTTTCTGCAACACTGCCGGTTGCGAGATGCAGCTTTACAACTTTTTAAATTGAACTTCCGCAACTATTTGCGTCCACAATGGTCTATCCCACATGCGGGTTGCAGGTTTTGGAACTTGACTTAGCGAAAATTGAGTGCCCGTAATTTTCATGTTTCTTGACTTCTGCAATTTCGTCGTCTTCCACACCGTCGATTCTTGTGGATTAGTTCTCAGTCATTGAGCTGTCTCCTGTTAGATTTGTATCATTTAAGCAATATGATATTAGGATCTTATCTGAGAGAATAACATACACAGCAATAAACACAAGAGACAAGAGACACAAAGAATTTTCCTCGGGGAAACCATAAAGGAGAAAACCCCGCAACTTCCTCAAAGATAGAATGAGCACCAATGGCAGTAGTAAAACCCGAAAACAGAAAAGATGATCTCCACAGCTTGTTCTCTCTCTCACACTTGAGAGAGCTTCTCCTCTCTCACGCATGCGCCCCAATGAGTGAGTGTGTGTGATAAATAGAGAGACTCGCTCTCTATTTATATTCTTTCGTTCACTTAATGTCCACTTCAACATGTCAGCCCCACTTAACAATTACTTACTAGAGCCAACATCTCTAGGAGAGTCTAATAACCCTAGTTCCCCACAAGTATGGGGACTTTGCCCTCCGATAAACAATGAGGGTAAACCTTGACACAATTGTGGGGACTATTACTGCGACTTACAATGGAGGGTTAACCTCAATGACTTTACATGACTTGTTTACATTATTGAATCTCCCGATTGAAACATCGGGGCATGACATGACTCAATTACATTATAGATACTTCCTAGAATAAACATCGGGGTACAATACATAAGATATACAAGTGAATGCATTCCGAAGTTACAAATACATCAAAACTCCCTCTTAACTAGGAAGGTATTCTCTCAACACAATTTATCAGCACAAGTCTTCTTCTCTGTATCATATGGATCATCATCAAGTCATATTCATCTTCAAGTCATCTTCATCGTCAAGTAATCTTCATCTTCAAGTCATCTTCATCGTCAAGTCATCACTGGATATGGATCATCATCAAGTCTGGATCATCACTTGATCTGGATCATCATCAAGTCTGGATCATCACTTGATCTAGATCATCATCAAAGTTGGATCATCATCAAATTTTGATCATCACTGGATCATCATCATCACTACTTCCGCTATCTCAATCAAATGGTGCTATCTCTTCATTGTTCTCGTCACAGGAAGTTCTACAGAGCTGTCCCTTTTTCATGTTGGTTGTAGGCCTAGCCTCCAGGTAGGTCTTCAACGTCTTCAGCACTTATATCTAACCATGGAATGAACCATGTCAGAAAGGCCCACCCAGCACTTACATCTAACCATGGGAGGAACACATCCAAGAATCATGTTAGAAAGGCACGCCCAGCACTTACATATGACCATGGGAGGAACACATCCAAAACCCATGTCAAAAAGGCCCAGCACTCACATCCGACCTCATCTTGTTAGAAAGGCTCTGCACTTACATCTGACCATGTGTAAACACATCACGCCAGAATGGCTCTGCACTTACATCTGACCATGTGTAAACACATCGCGCCATAATAGCTCTGCACTTACATCTAACCATGTGTAAACACATCGCGCCATAATGGCTATGCACTTACATCTGACCATGTGTAAATACATCGTGCCAAAATGGATCTGTACTTACATTTGACCATGTGTAAACACATCGCGCCAGAATGGCTCTACACTTACATTTGGCCATGTGTAAACACATTGCGCTAGAATGGCTCTGCACTTACATATGACCATGTGTAAACACATTGTGCCATAATGACTCTGCACTTACATCCGACCATGTGAGAACACACCGCATCGGAATGGCTCTCAGTCCCAGACTGAGTATTCCTGGTAACTGACCAGGTACCTCCATTCTCCCAGAGAATGGCATTTAGTGCTTATATCTGATCATGTGGGAACACATCCCACAATCACCTCAGAATGGCTCAGCACTCACATCTTCCATGGAAGGAACCAATCCTCTCACCATGACAGAATGGATCAGCCCTTACATCTGACCATGGAAGGAACCAATCCTCTCACCATGTCACAATGGCTCACAGACTCATCACTTCCCCTTGGAGGGAACCTCAATCTGGAGAACACCAAGTTTCTCCCTGAAGTATTCAAACTTCACTCTCGCCAATGGCTTAGTCAACACATCAGCTATTTGTTCGCCCATTGAAACATACTGGAGCTTAACTGCTCCTCTTTGCACCATATTCCTGATATAGTGATATTTGATCTCTATATGCTTTGACTTGTCATGGAACACTGAGTTCCCAGACAACTTCACACAACTCTGGTTGTCACAATATATACAAGTAGCATCCAACTGGAGATCAAATAAATCAGATAGTAGCTTCCTCAGCCATACTGCCTCGTAACTAGCCGAACAAGCTGCAACATACTCTACTTCAGCTGTACTCAGTGCCACACAGGATTTCTTCCTGCAAAACCAGGAGATCACACCTGATCCCATACTAAAGCAACATCCTGAAGTGCTCTTTCAACATCCTGAAGTGCTCTTTCTATCAATGGCACTGCCTACCCAATCTGAATCAACATAACCTTCCAGGTTAATCCTCTGATTCACCTCATACTTGAGCCCATAATCAACTATACCCTTCATGTACCTCAAAATATGTTTTGCAGCAATTAAGTGAACATGTCTTGAATCTATCGAGAACTGGCTCAAGGTGTTCACAGCAAAGCAAATATCTGGTCTCGTATTCGTCAGGTACATCAAGGAACAACTCATCTGACGATACATCATGGCATTAACCGACTCTGATGAAGCAACACTCAATAGCTTCAGGTTCGATGCCATAGGTGTGGTCATGGCCTTGCAATCCATCATCGTGAATCTCTTCAGTATCTCTACCACATACTTCCCTTATCCCAGGGAAATTCCATCTGCATTTTGCCACACCTCCATGCCTAGAAAATAGTGCATCATGCCTAAGTCCTTCATTTCAAACTCGGAAGCAAGCTTCCTCTTCATATCAGAAATAAACCCATCCATACCTGTTACAAACAGATCATCTACATATAGTAGGAGTATCACTGGTTTATCATATTCAACCTTGTAGTAAAGGTTGGAACCTGCTTTACTCTTGATAAATCCCCAACTAGATAGAAATTTATCCATTCTGTTGTACCATTTCCTGGGTGCCTGTTTCAAACTGTACAGGGATTTCTTTAATTTACACACATGAGACTCCCTGTCATGTGTCTCAACTTCAAGTGGCTGCAAATGTCTCTTCGTAGTCTATGCCTTATTTTTGTGCTACGAATCTTGCCTTGTATCCCACGATGTTTCCATCTACTACATGATGGAACTACGAACTTCCCTTCATGTATTGATACTGCATCCTAGACATCATTCTTCTTGAACTGGTCGTCCCTTTCTTCTTGGTTACTTCTTCATAGCTGGAGGGTTCTGCATCAATGATGTCGCTGCATTTGTCATATTATTCTTCATCTTGAATTGTCGTCACTTGTTCTTCGGAACAAGTCTCATCCTTCATTGCTTGTAGGTGATTTTACACGATGTTTCCTATAAGTCAAATGCATTAGTTGTATGGTTAGAAAATTTTTATAAGGCTTATTCATAATGGCAAATTATTATGCATAAATATATGATCATGCAACTATTTTAGCCAATACAACATTCATCCATATCTCACCGAAACTTTTCTAGATGCTTTCCATCTCTACCAGGACAACATTGAGATTGTGCACTAATCCAATATGTCAGCAAAGAGGTTTCATTCTAGATAAGTAGCAATGGAGACTTGTATAGCACCATGAGATACTTACCCATTACATGCATATTAGTAGTATACTGTCATTATTGAAAACATTCTATCATGCATAATACATCAACTGAATATAAACAAATGCATAACAAAAAATATCATGAAATGACAATTGAATACTTATCTTTATTTGTTCCGTGGGTAGACTCCTTCTTGAGCCTTCAGCTTCATCATTTTCTTCATTCATCATTTCTTATCCAAATTCTAAGATGGATAACAGTTTCTTCAAGAGTTGAGTCCTTCGTATTCCTCGTTGCTTGAGGGATCTTCTTTGGATGGTGAGAGCTTGATCTTCAGTTGCTCCCATCTTCTCTTCTCTTATTATGAGTCGAGCTTCTTCTTCTTCCCAGAGTCTATTGAAAGTAATCACTTCCTTCTAGCATACATTCCTCGCATAAATGAATCCCATGATCCTGGAAGTCCATTCAAGGTGGCTATCACCACTTCTGCATTCTCCACTTCTTCTTCTACTGCTACAAGTTGTTCTTTGATTTGAGAGACCCTCATAAAGTATGACTGTATGGTCTCTGCATTCTGGATCTTCACATTCTTCAACTGTTTTCTCAAAGCCATATTCTGATTTATGTTCTTCCCTTCAAATAGCTTGGTCAAGGAATCAAACATCTCTTTCGGTGTCTTTAGGGAAGACACTTGTGGTATAAGGTGATCTGTGATTGAATCGGCAATGATATTCTTGGCCTTGACCAAGTTCTTCTTAAGGAAGGCTTTAGCCTCATCTCCCTCTGGAACTAGAACCTCTCTACTTATGTAGGTGTCCAATTCATTTCCTTCAATAATTAGTGACATCCTATACTTCCATGCTTGGAAGTTGGCAGCCTCACCAAGCTTGTCATCAAGCTGATGTGATAGATAATTTTCAAATGAGAACCTCAAATGAAAATAGCAAAAGATTAGATCTTACCGATTTGAGGTGTCCGTCTTGGTTCCAGAGTTGGTTGATCTAGTGTTTGTCAGAGAAACCCTTATTTTCAAAACCTGGAATATTTTAGATCTGATTGGATAGAAATATAGAACTCTTCAAGGAGATATATCCAATGTACTTCTTTTCTGAAAACAGTGGAGGGAAGCTCTCGGAACGGGAATCCCTAGTTTACCAATTTCTTCTGGAAAAATGCCTGATACTGTTTCTGCGGTCTCTGAAAGTACTACTCCTCTGTGTCTAAATTTTTTTACTAAGGTATCCTCATCTATCCCTGTTCCAACACCACATGTTTCATCAGAATTGGTTTCACCAATTGGGACTTATGAACATTTTCCCAAGGTGACTTGTTTCAGGACTGTTCAGCATAGCTAAGTTGTACAGACTGCCACATGTCACTGTTTCATATTCGGGGTCTAAAAATTCTACCACATAAATTACAATCCATGCCCTTTCTGGAACATCTTGAGAAATTTCATTTGTACCTTGGTATCCCGAGCTATAATAATTCTCCCCAGGTGTCATGTTTAGGGATGAATCCTGGAAGAGGCTGGAACTGTAACTTGGAGGAATCATATCTCCTATAATATAGTGAATCTGAGGCTAAAAGTTGGATACAGTGTAAACCAGGAATTTATCTTCGACCTGTGAAAGTTTTGGCCCCTGAGACTTATGAAATTCCAAGATACAGTGAGTTTACCAAAACTTATCAATTTTAGTATTTAGGGCTTTTTCCAGCCCGGGGTCAAACCAGGGTTTGACTTTCCCAGAGTTATACTCAACCAAAAATCTCGACCCAGGTCTATGAACTTTGATTTTGATGAGGAGAGTAATCATATGCTGGGATCACTCAAAAAAAATTCTTCTGTAAAAAGCCCTAATTTCCCGCACCAAAAACTGAAAATGCCCGGAATCGAATTCCGCTTCAACAGAAAGATGTGCCCTTCAATGAAGATTCAGCCTAGCATAATTTTGCTGATGGATTGTGGAGATAGACCCAAAAAGTAAGAATCCCTAGCTTCTGCAGCTGGACAATGTCTTCTTCTCAGGTTAGCTCTGATACCATGTTATAATTTTATCATTTAAGCAATATGATCTTAGGATCTTATCTGAGAGAATAACATGCACATCAATAAACACAAGAGACAAGAGATACAAAGAATTTTCCTAGGGGAAACCATAAATAAGAAAACCCCGCAACTTCCTCAGAGATAGAATGAGCACCAATGGCAGCAGTAAAACCCGAAAATAGAAAAGATGATCTCCACAGCTTGTTCTCTCTCACACACTTGAGAGAGCTTCTCCTCTCTCACTCATGCGCCCCAATGAGTGAGTGTGTGTGATAAATAGAGAGCCTCTCTCTCTATTTATATTCTTTCGTTCACTTAATGTCCACTTCAACATGTCTGCCCCACTTAACAATTACTTACTAGAGCCGACATCTCTAGGAGAGCCTAATAACCCTAGTGCCCCACAACTGTGGGGACTTTTCCCTCTGATAAACAAGGAGGGTTAACCTTGACACAATTGTGGGGACTATTGACCCGACTTACAATGGAGGGTTAACCTCAATGACTTTACACGACTTGTTTACATTATTGAATCTCTCGATCGAAACATCGGGGTATGACATGACTCAATTACATTATAGATACTTCCCGGAATAAACATTGGGGTACAATACATAAGATATACAAGTGAATACATTTCAAAGTTACAAATACATCAACATCTCCATATGCGGAACAGATTGTAACCATTGATTTCCGTCACAATATTTCTTCACCATTCGATCTTCTCTGAGATCTTTCTTTGTAGTTCGCCAAATTGATCACTGAAACGGTCAATTTCTCTACAACTTGGAAACTAAATAATTTATATACATAATTATATGGAGTGAATGCATGATGAATTCATATCCCTACAGATTTTTATAAAACCAGGAATCCATTAAAACACACACGAAATGCAATCCTCTATTCTTTATTCAACTTGATCGGAATTTCAAACACAGAAAAATCAACTTATTCACTCCTTCTGTGCACACCTTTATTCTCTCATCTTTCACTCCTTCTATATCTCTCTCTGTTCTTTGCTAGACCTATTACACTCAAATTAATTTATAACACTCATAAAACCTATCAGATCTGACTAAGTTGGATCGATGAACCTAATAAAAGCAAACCCTATCGACAAAGATCAATCCTTGAGAAATCCACACAGGGATCAAGGAGAACAAAGGCAAAATTTCCACTTATTACAAATTTAAAACTAATTCTATCTACTTGTCATCGAACCCAATCCATCTAGAACTTGATTACAAGGCAAGTTGACTCATCAGTTAATGAACTTCGAGCTGGAT
>LPNX010934451.1:8406-22328 GCA_001517045.1 Pseudotsuga menziesii | reverse complement strand
AATGCTGCAGTAACTTGGTTATTTTACAGCTTTTTAGCTGGGAGAACTTACTGATAAGTTCTGAGTTAATACTGAGTTGAAGACTGGTATTTGACTTTGTTTCACCTAGTTCCAGCCAGGGAGACCAGAGCAAGCTCGGGGTTCCTGAGAAGTCGTTGTCTGAGCGCTCTCCAGGAGTTGGTAGGGAGGAACATCCTCCCATTGCTGTTGTTGTCCACAGCATTAAACAGGTTCTTTATTTATTTCTTTATGTTTTTTTTAGTATAAATGGATAAATGTTAAAATTATTTACATGCCTGGGTAACTGTTTAGTATCTGTAAAATAAGTATCTTGGAATGTTAGTAGCAAAACCTGTTAGTATCACTGTGTTTTTCCACATCTGGTATCACCAGATAGTACTCTAGCACAGTATCTCAGTGTTTAGAAGAAGTAATCTTCTGAACTGAGTTCCTAATTTACTTACAGTTATCACAAATGTCTTTCTGTTTAATTTATTAGCTATCTTTCTACAGCTTTAAATTAATCTAGAACTATAACTCTGTTTCTCTGGAAATACTAGTTGTGCAAGGAAAGATAGAATAAATATGCTTGCAGTATAAGTTATAATTGTTTCTTCTATCTAAACAAATACATTACCGATAGAAGTTTATAAGTATTTATCAGTTAAGATGATACAATTGCAGAAGTAGTCTGTATTACAGCAGAGAATGCATTTACCCAGTTACACTCATTTTGCTTTCAGCTCGGTTAATGCATATTTTCATAACTGTTATTTGTATTTCAAAAACCTGATAAATAGATATTAATTTATATTAAAGTGTTTATATTGTTGTTATATAAAGTTTACTTAATTATTATATAAGCACTAAAAAGAAATATACAAATATCAGAACCAAATAATAGGTTCAGAACATTAAAGGAGGTAGGCAATGATGAATTACTTTAACTTGCAAACAAGTTAATTAAGAACTGTGATATCATGTATAGTTCTTTTATCTTTTCATTTCTTCTATTTTTTATTTCGCACTTAATTTATAATGCATACTGTAACTATTATATATTATAAATACAGAATATCAGTCTTATAGTATATACAATAAGATCACAGATAGTGTTTATAAATTATATAATCTATCTTTACAAGTAAATAACAAAAATTTACTGATAAAGTAAAAATTATTTCAGAGTTTAATATTCGCTATATTGTACAGGAAATTATTTTAGCTTAATGCTAATCTTTGCACAATGCAAAATGATATCTGTGCATAATAATTATAACTTGTAAAGTTAAACCTCCTTTTGATCACTCGACCTTTATAAACATATTGAATTACAATAATAATAATATTACTAATTATTATTTAACATATAAACAATAATACATTTAAAAGCTAAGCAATACTAGGACAAAAGCTAAGGCAGCATAGTTATTTAATTCACAAATCCTGTAGTATATATATAGTTTGTATATATATTAAATAAACTATTATTAAAAAGTGTTTTTAAACAAATTAAAGACCAAAACTCAAAAAGCATTTTGTTTACCAAACTGTCCAGGTAATTAACCTGTTGTATGAATGTAAGAGGAATTACAGCATTTTTAAACTGCTCGATTCGAGCTTAATAAGCAAGAAAATCACTTATTAAAACAATCAAAATATGTATTATCACTTATAACAACAGTTTAAAGAAACTTTTATATCAGAACTAAACTATATCAATGAGGGACCAAACCCTAGTATAATAAGTTTAAGAAATAAACTGTAATTTAAAAATCTATCAACAAACGACACATGGCCGTGAACAATTATACCTTGTATGGCTGTTTTAAGCCGTATTAAACCAAACAGATTACACAACTTAACACTCAAAGTAATACAGTGCTAGATACAAAAACTGGCAGTGATATATTATTAATTTAAAAAGGAGAAGCGCAGGTAATACAGCGTTGTAATTCCAGGGTAAAAACCCTGACCAACACGAAAGAGAAGTTCCAAAAAACAGCGTTTACACTGTGGCACCTTACGGCCACCCTTCATCATCACTTAAATTATATCTACAGCCTGTGCGTTGTAAACATAAGACTTTGCTCATACAGAGAACCTTCAAAGAGGCAGAACGGTGATGTGGCTGCAGAGAAACATCTCTGCCTAATAAAGAAGTATTTTCTTTAAAAAAAATATAAAAAAAACAATTAGATACAGTAAAGATGAACCAGGGCGACCCCAGGTTTCGGCAGTTAAAAACAAACTTGTAAACAGCCCTAGAACCTGCAAGAAGGAACCGCCATGGATGGAACCGGGCTTACCGGAGAACGCTCGGCTGGTGCTGTTATCTTCCAAGCTATAGAGGAAAGTCGACCTGTAACAGAGTCAGAGTAATATTAAAACCCTATCTAAAATTTGCAGCTTTTATAAAACTTGTTTTTAGTATTAAAAAGAAATAAAAGAATGAACTAAAACGCACCTGTGAGTATGAAGTTGAACGGCCACAACAAACTAGTCTTTATCCAAGAGTTGGGTAACAAAAACCCTTCCTTAAAGTTCTGCAGAGGACGAGCTGGTGAAACTTAAGGGATTCTCCCCATTGAAAGCCCAACAGAAGGAGGTCGAAGGTAACACTTACACGGTGATAGAACAGACAAATGGAGTCCAAAGGCATACCCAAATTCCGTAAACAACTGGAAGGCTGTCAACAATCAAGTTATTTTCAACTCCAACACAGAGCTACAAAAGAGTACAATGGATGGGAGCTTCATTCAACGGCAGAAGGGCAAGAATCGACTAGGGATGAACAGGAGGGTTTGCAGGGCTTCAAGCCCGAAGGCGAGGGAAAGACTAACGAGAGTGATGGTCGAGTCAACCATTTAAACTCCCAGTGCTTGGCAAACAAACCTCCACGACAGTGTTTTAATAATTGCTTGATTGGGTAAAATGATAATGTTTCAACAATTCATTTTGATTGCCAAACGAATCATAACTTAGAGACTTCCATAAGGTCGTAAACCTCGACCTTACCTGCAATCATTGTATACAATGTAATGTGAGTTTATAACATGTAAATAATGCAAGTCAAAACTTATTTATACTATAATGGAATTGCATTGTATTAAAAAAACCTAACATTGGTGTTATATGGTAAAACCATGCACTATGGACCTCGCTTGAGGTTAAACCTTTGCAAAATAGTATAGCAAAAAGAAAAGAACATAATATTATAACAACTATAAGAATATGGTTAAGAAGTTAAGTAAACATGGTGTATAAGATTTAAGGCGTTATGTTCAATTACCTTAATCTACCATCAAATCAATAAGAATAACATTTACTTTTAATGCTAAGTAATGTTCATTTATGGTAATTTCTAGAGAGAGAGACTTTGAACAAATTAAGGGTTTGTGATAACATTATAAACTCCTTTTATTTATAGAATGGCTTGCCCTTTAATGACTCTTATAACTATTAATGCTTAAGGTTAATTAAGTCTTATAATTTACAAATCAAGAACAAAGGTAGACTTTATGAGAACTTCATATTAGTCTTAATTTGTAAGTTGAGTAATATACTTGTAACTACTTTCATGTGCAAGAAATTACAAGGAATAATAAATGATAGCTAAACTAATAACTTATGGGATTTACCATCACCTCTTCCTTGATGTTTATTAAACTGAGAGTTCTTAGTAAAAGAGATTTTGATACTTTATGATAAATTCAAAAAGTATACATGGTAATTATAATTCAGTTATGATCATGGAATTCAAAATAGTTTCCAACACTCCACACTCTTGAAATTTTACTAAGCAAAAGCTTAGCTAGCAGCAAAACCTGTAGCTGCTAGAAGTAAGGCATAATTGGACTCTACTTATGTCATTTTCCTTATAATTGATTCTTGCAGACAAACATGACCTGATTTTTGTATACTCTTCAGGACTTGGCAACCAGTTTATAGGTAAAGAGAGTTAGGATCAAACTTGAATGTAAGCTATGTACTAGATAATAAATAGTATGAATGCACTACAATAAACTCAGTGGTGAATCAGCTTTTCATAAAGATGCTTAATGTTGCTAGCATAAATGGAATTAACTATCTAATTCTTAAGATTTTCTAATCTATCTATCATTGGAAGATTCTTGAAAGAAGTACCGGATAAGCAATACCTGTGAGGCTTGTTATTACTGGCTAGCGTGCATTTATATTTTACTGAACGATTGTGGTACAGTATTTTACTATTTTATTACTTTAAAAGTTTTGCTAGCAACGACCCGAACCTTACCTGTAAATCTGTAAGAGAAAGAAAAACTGCTGCGTTAGCTGAAGTAGCTAAGTAAGCCCAGTCTGTCATAGAAATTTCCCCCTTGCGGTTACAAACAGAAAACAATCAGTAACTGACAAGAAAACTTATCATATAAATTGTAAGTACAAGTAAAGATTATTCAGTTACAATTCTTAGCATGAACAAATCAAACCATTAATAATTGTAATTAATGTGTTTTATGCTATATTTAAAAAGTTTTAAATTTTTCGAAAATTTGGGGTTTTGACATGGATGCTAAGCTGATTCATCAGTCAATGAAATTCAAGCTAGATGCTCGTGCATCAGTTTTCGAGTTTTAAAGTACCATAAAGATAATTAAAAAAATTATCCTATTATTATAATGATAAAGGTGAAGATTAAAAGTGTATATAGTTTGGCCAAAAAATAATGGAAGTAATAGGCTGATCAAAATTTTCATCAGTATCTGTATATATAAACTTGGCCTCTTCTACAGACTCTGCCAGGACATATTTTCCATTTCTAAATATGGATGAGCTATCAAATTCAAGGATAGTAAGAGATGCATGTACAGTGGAATCTGTATTTTGGTCTTCGATGTTTCTAAGGGCCAACAAACTATCTGATTCAGGCGTGCTGAAAATTTTAAGAAAACTATCCGATTCAAGTGTGCTAACAGGTTCATTAAAACTACATTTTGGCATGATAACAGGTTCAAGAACGGGTTTCTTTCACAAGCATATTAATTTTTATAAATAAAACTGAGAAATATTGACCATGGTCCAATCCATTTATCAGATGCGCCAGTTGGTTCCATAAAAAACAACAAGTGGTTTTCGTTTGTGGGTGTACGTAGAAAATGAGGTAGAGTGGGAAGGATAACGTGAAAGTACCATAAAGAAAAAAATGAATTACTTCTGGCAAGTAAAATTAAATGCACATTAATTTGTCATATGAGAAAGTATACATATGTGAGTAAAATAATAAAAGGCTAGGTAGTGATAAAGCTTGACTCTAATCATATTGGAAATCAACATTGGCATTTTCCTTTGGTACGGGGAGTGCAGGGATTGAGGGTTGTGATTTTAAGTGTGAAAGGGACAAAGAATGAAGGTGTGCCTCTTCCTTTTTTTGAAGTTATACATATGAAGTGCATATCATCTTTGCATAGCATTCTAAGGAGAACGATAGAGCATTTCACACTCCTTCTAAAGTTGCTATGTGTGGCACTGTGAGGCCTATAAAATTCTGAATTTGTGGGCCAAACTACCCTCTTAATTTATTGTGAGAGACATACGACAACTAAATCTTGTACATAGGTGCAAGCAAAGGAAGGGAGCATAACATTAAAGTTAGCCTATGTTAAGGGTAACCAGAGGAATCCATGTTAGTGGTGGAAATTTATTCTCTCAATTTCATTAATTTTCCCTACCTCACATTGACAAATTGACAAGTTATCCTCCTAACAAGAAGCTAATCAAAATTTAGACATTTGTTATGCAAAGAGAAGTTGAATTGAGGCTTCTCCACTTCCAAGTGGAGAAGCCATTTTACTTGTGCAAAGAAATAAGTTATTCAGTTGGCGAGGTAGTGCATCCCCATTTCATAAAAGAGTTGGGAATTCCATGTCGAATAAACCCTCTATTTTGTACTCATTGAATGGTGATGATCCAATATCTGGACAGTCAATTGTACTATGTGGAGCATTGGATGTAGTCTAAATAAATTCTTTGATATTTTCCATTTCTCATTCTGCATTAGTATTTTGGAAGGAAATATAACATATTGTTTGTGTTGGCTGGGTAACAGTGTGGTTATCCAAGTGATAACATTACTCTTCTACCTAGACATACAATCCATACAGTGCATATTTCTTACTAAGTAATTTCCTAGTATCTTTCATTATTAGAAATGAATCCCTGGAAGTTGTACCTTAGTTTAGCTTTTTAGGTTCATTGAAATTTAATTCAATGCTTTTATTGGGTCCTCCTCAAATTTTCCATTGTTTAGATTTCACCAAGGTAATGTCATTGTATACTCATATGTTGACTCACTTTTCTTTACAACCTCAATGTCATAGCTCCTATCCACCCTCAATTGTCTACTCAATTGTTATAATGTTTACTTGACAACCTCAATGTCATAGCTCCTATCAACCCTTTAACAATTCAATAATTGTTGCTTATTCATCCATAACTAAGGATTTTGCTTTTAATCATATCCATACATAACAATCATGAATAATATAGATGTAAATCCTCAACAACTTCGTCTGAAGAAAAAAATCCTCAACAACAACTATCATGAATAATATAAAGGTTAATCCTCTCCTCAACAATTGCTATAAAAGATGGAAACTTTACATACATTAGTTATTCTTTTCAATGTGAAAGCCTTATCCATTGGAAATCCTATGAGAAACATAAACAAAGTTTTATTTCATCTTTCATCATAATGTTGCATCCACATTCCTTAAAACAAATAAACCTAGGTTGCTTATGATTCTCTTTTCACATTGTAGTTTCGATGCACCTTTTTTTGAATTCTTCTATCTCCTTTAGGTTGGTAATTAGCCCTTTACTGCCCATGCATTTGGATACATGTATAAGTTGTACGATGAGCAAGCAGCTTAGATGGGAAAGTACAAAATGAATATTTTGGTTGTAGTTTTAAGTTTTAAGTATTTCAGTGAATAAATATGTGGTTTTTTAAACTTATAATTGTCATGTAGTGCAATGAAGGCCATACCATGGATCTGGTTTGAGCTTTATCAATTATGTCGAAATTGTTTGGCTGGATTTGCGAGTATGTGATCCGCACTTCAATTTTAGTAATGGGAGAATAGTGGAGCAAAGTAGATACAAATTTAAATTTGAAATTAAAGTGTTTGTGTCTTTCATAATTTTAATATTTGCTTTGCGAGTATGTGATCTGCGCTTCGCACTTGGATTTTGGTAATGGGTTAACAGTGGAGCAAAGTAGATACAAATTTAATTTTGAAATTAAAGTGTTTGTCTTTCATAATTTTAATATTTTCATAGTAATACTGGGACTTTCAATAATAAAACTGAGATCTGCCCTCAAATTAAGAATGAAACACTCCTTCACTATTTATGTTGTACAATATTCTCTCTACCAATGCAGAATCTATGCTTCACTTCAACAATCGTGAAAAACATCGGCATCCCATTAATAGTTGTTGCTGAAGGTGAGTGAGCACCCCATAATTAATATTGAGATGCGGCACTCCCATAAGAAGGCGGGAACATTCATTTTTAAGGCACTCCCTTCCATTCAATATTAATTTCGTCACATATTTAGATTCATACTAAACTATTTTTAGATCCATCTGAAGTTTATATATTTAGATTAATACAACTTTCGATTTAGTATTAATTTCACTCTAAAAGGTTTGATCTATGATTCATCTATGGATCTAAAGATAGATACAACTTCTATTGTTGATTCTGACACTGTCCAAGTCTGCACAAACTCAAAGAAAACGTGAAACCGACAACAAGGAGAAGAATGAAAATAGAAGAAGAATGGTTTTTTAATCTCATCAATCCAGTTGTCATGCTAGACTTTCAATCATTATATTTGACCAACTTCATCTCTTTTTAGCTTTAGGATGAAGGCATTGGTTGATCTCCTTCTAAGAGAATGCTAGTCATTGGATTTTTTTCCATGGACGTTCTTTGTTAATGTCGGACTTAGATTTGGTGATTGAATGGAAATTAGCGCTTGAACCACTAGATTGATCAGATTGATCATCCCATGAAACACCAATCACACAATTGGATATGATCTCCAGTAGAGTTAACACAGTACATCCAACTTTGTAAAGTGGTCTTCCATTAACACGATAGATGCACACTTGTGTTTTCATTAGTATTTACTAGATTTAAAGATGAATCTATGCCACTGATATATAACAAATTAATTAATTCATAGTCCTTACCACATGAAAATGAAATATTTTTCTTAGTTGTATATTCAAATTTGAAATTCTTAGGGTTCCTCTAATTCATCAGTCATAAAATATGTTCAAGGTTAGGGCTTGTTTAATATTTCCACTAAAATTGTCGTACAAGATAGGAGCTGGTTGTGTTGCTTTTTCCACGCTTATAAGTAGCACAGTCGACGAAAACAAGGGTTTTGAGAAACAAATATGTGATATTGATGCTTCGTATACAATCAATGCTTATTCATTGGAAGGATTCCAAGACCCAGAACGTTGGCAGCTAATTACTCAATCATATGGCCCAGATGAAGTTGTGATCAGATCCATTCCTCTGTGCAGATTCACTAAAGCAGAGAAGCTCGTGGACAACATGGAGCGTGCAGTTTGTCTAGTTGAGTTTCAAGAGAATGAGGCTCTTAAGCTTCTTCCCAAATGCAACCATGCATTCCATATTAACTGCATTGATGTTTGGCTAAGGTCACATGCGAATTGTCCTTTATGTAGAGCCAATATTGTGCATTTAGAAAACCCCTTTGTCCCTGCCATGGCATCCTGAATACATCTAGTCTGGCTGGGCCATCCTTAACAAATATGTATGTTCAAGCCATCCAATAGACCAATAATGAAGTCAACTATTGACTTCGTTGTTGGTCTGTTGGATGGCTTGAACGTACATGTTTTTTAAGCTCAGGTGTCTGGAACATGGGATGGCTGGGGTTGTGCACGATGGTTTTAAGATTAGAAGAATCAGGTGCCACTGGATCTAGAAATAGTGCAGAACCCATGAATAATCTGGATTTTCAAGAGTGTGGGGGATACAGGACTGCAACGCACAGGCTTAGATTTTGAAACTGAAGGCTTTAATGAGTACTCTAATGGGCTTAATGCTAGGAGTATAATATTGGAAGCAGGGGATTTGAAACTATTGTAGGTTCTACGGGAGACCCAATAATGGAAAACCACCCATTATCTGAATTATTTCTCTTAGTTCTATAATCAAATTCAAGTTGAGAATATATTTCTCTACTTAGACCGAATACTGTGACAAAATTATAGCCAAACGATCTGACTATTCATTTTTAAAAGGGTTACATTTTATCAAAATGTACAATTTATATAATCTAGATGAGAATCCCAAACCCTAATTTAGACATCTAATGTTGTCGAACAGTAAGTTGAGAAATTGCATTCTCACTAGTCTAATTTTATTGAATTGAAGTATAATTAATTTTTATGGGTTGTCGTGTGCTTGCCTGTAGATGTAATCCGTATGTGCAACGAGAGTCCTCCTATTAAAACACTCCTCTGCTAGACCCACTGGATTGATCAGATCCTAGGAAACACCAATCACACAATTCGATATGATATCTAGTAGAGTTAACCCCATAATAGAATCCTCTACTACAATATCTACCAGAGCATGATCATGGTTTCTCTTTCTATTTTTCGTCGGAGAGATCTTTCTTGAGGCATAGTTAGAAAGGGAGACTTGAAATTCTTGATAGGAACATCTAGTAAATAATGGACAACAGGGAAGCATGAATTCTTCCTCTGTGCCAACTAACAAGTCATCTCAACCATTTTGGATGCAAGATGACCACTACCACATAGCCGAGGCAGCCGCCAATGTAGAGATTCTAAAATGGACATGGAGAAATGAGAAATATGCTCCATAAATTCTCACGTTTCATCATGACATGGTTCAGCGGGTGCTCAGACCGTGATTATGTGGGAATTTGATCATATGGCAGAGTATAAATTAATCAAATATAGATCGCTTATAAGAATGTTGTATATTATAAATGCATTAACAACTATTGAACCCAAGCTAAGAAAAATATGGTGAGTCATAAAAAGAGAAGGTAAGTTATCGGGGTTTCCAAGTAACAAATCAGTTTAAAATTTCAAGTTTTGAATCTTTGCACTTATAATGGCTATGTCTCCCACACCTAAAGCCACAATTCTCAATGATCGATCTCCAATCATCAAAGAAGAGGGACGCTTAGTAAATAAATAATTTCAATCAACAATCTTCAACCGGTAATATTATATATCCATGCATCTTTTGTTTTCTCTATCCATGTTGAAACACCGCCCATTCAACAATTTACAGTAGTTTTGTAAATGATGAACCAGATCAAATTTTGAAGATGCCAATCCTCCACGGAGCCCAAACTTCATGCGGGTTGCGTGTACTTCAATTATTACTCCATATTTTTGTCACTTTTCCACATTCCAATAGCTTGAAAATTCTAGAAATATCTTATATCCTAAAGTTTAAAATGGGTAAATAAATACAACATGATGCCCAAGATTAGCCTCCGAAATGTAAATACACATGCAACATAAATGAGTAAAATACTAAGAAGATATCTGCATTCGCAAAGATGAGTAAAATACTAAGAAGATATCCGTATTCACAGAGATGAGTCATTCGCTTCACACAGTATAGCCTAGAGTCGCACCAGTTTCCACAGAGATGAGTCATTCGCTTCACACAGTATAGCCTAGAGTCGCACTAGCTTCCACACACAGTTCACCAAGGTAGATTTTGTAGAGTGTGAGAGTTCACACAATTTTAATCTCTTCACATAGCTTATAATGTTTCACATATTTATTTCTTTACATGTTGGATTAATTTATTCTCCAGTCATTGGAAAAGGCTACGATGTTATGGCCTCCACAAGCTTGGTGTCATGCATGGTTGGGCCCAACGATTGAGTCCATTGGTTGACTCATTCTCACCAAACAAGTCTTTAACCTTGACTCAATGGTCACTAGACTCACCACTCAAGCCTCGAAAATGTGGACGCAGCAGCAGTGAATGCAGCCAACGAAAAGACAGGTGGCACTTTAGAACAACACTCAGTATTGACTTAATTTAAAATTTTAATTTAATTTATTAATTTAATAATCACACATGGTGGCTCCTGAGACGCTCTCGACAGACGACGAAGCCTCAAGAGCCGTCGTCCCCTTTAAAAAAGCCTTCAGCTTAATTAAATGTTAAAATATAATTTTAAAAAATTAAGTTATCATAATAAAACTTAAATTCAAAATGAAGGAAAAAAACATATCAATTATTAAAAGTTTATTTATATATAATGTTTATAAAAATTACAAATTTAAATCTAAATGTCAATATATGATTAAACTCTTTTTTTTTAAGTTGTGATAATAAAACTAAAAAAAACAAAGCAAAATAACTATTTTGCATAGCTATAAGTAACCATTGAGAAAATCATCCCAAACCAAAACCTAATGTGATACTAGATAGAATAACAACAAGATAAACCGTTCCATTGATATTTATAATGCATACTTCACTTCCTAAAACAAGTTTTTATATAATAATAATAAATAAATAAATTAGTTACCATTATATGAGCAATATTACGATAATTAATTTCTTAATTTTTTTAAAGAATAAGAAAAAAAATCTACAAACATCATTAATCATTTTTAATTGTATATGAACCAGTCTAGATCCAAATCCTAAGCTCTATCAAGCACCAAGAGGGATCAAATCTCTCGACGTGCAAATCTCTTCTCAGGTATTGCATGCAAGGAGATATTAGAGGAGAGGTTTACACCTCATGAGATTTGATCCCTTCTCAATGCTTGATAGAGCCTAGGATTTGAATCTAGGCGGGTTCCAGTCGTGGGCGGTGACACAAAACTGGAGTTTGATCAACATTGAAAGGAATGGGTTAAGTTGAATTGGTGTGGTCATATCCATTGGAATTATGGGTTGGCCTGAGAAGCAACAAAGGTGTTAGATCCAAGGTATGGAAAAGAAACATGGAGTGCAAGTATACAAATTTGATTGCCAACAAATTGGAGGATATTCTTTCTGAGTACTCTCAAGATAGTGCCAAATCAATTAATAAACGACCTATTTGAGCAAAGAGAGGTTTGGTTTTGGCTTCTATTGGGTTTTTAGGTCATTTAAATGCGACATGAATTTAATGATCCGAAGAGAGAGAGGGGGGGGGAACAGGGAGCGAAAGACTAAGGGAGACAAAGAGAGTGGTGGAAATGCGAGGATGGAGGAAGGGATATCGAGGGAAAAGGAGGAGAGAGAAAGAGATAAGGAGGGAGGAAGGTCTCTTTTTTATGTTTATAACATATTTCACAAATATCGTGCACTATTTGTAATTAGAGATCGTACATGTGTTTTGTAACTATAAATTGTGCACATGTTTTGTAACTACAAATCACGTGTGCATGTTAATTAACCCATAGGGCTCAGGCCCATCCAAACCTAGTGCTAAGGAATGTGAACATGTTTTGTTTTCTCAAATCAATTGTGGGTTTTGAAAAACTACAATTGCATCTGAAAGGTCCCTCAACATCGTGTGAGTGCTCTGAAGTGTTGAATGTAACTTCATTTAGTCCAGTATTACCTTATGCAATAATAAAGTGACAAGATTCGGGTGCTTTACCAGTCTCTCAAGTTTAACCTTTGTTTTTTTCAAGGCCGACAATGAGACAGATCATGTCCATCTTGGAAGAATGTAGGGTTGATGTATCAAAAGTGAGAAGATAAGAATGGGCCCAAATTGGACCATGTCATCAACACATTTCTCTTTGACTGTTATACGTTAAGCATCTCCCACATTCTGTTCTATGGGTATATTGGTTGAATATTGTTTTTGTTGTTCTACATTTTGATTTCTTTGTTGTTCTACAAATTGATTTCTTTGTTGTTATACAATTTGATTTCTTTGTTCTTCCAATTGCTTCAACTTTATCTCTTGATATGCTCTTTGTTGGTGAACGTTTCGTTTTCTTTGTTCTTCTTGGTCTTCTATTGTCAATCCGTCTAACTTTATTTTTCGATCTGCATTTCATTTTCTTTGTTCTTCTGATAGCATTTCGTCCAACTTTCTTTTTTGATATTCTTTTTGTTGTTTTTCTTTTTGTTTCAAGTCTTCTTCTCGTTCTTTTGTTGTCATTTCCTTAGATTTCCTTCCTTGATATGCTTTCTGAAGTTCGATGTTCTGTATTTTTTGCTCTTCTCCTGTTTGTCTCATAACATCTTCTGCATGCACATCTTCCATTTCTAGTTCAGACTCTATATCAAAAATGTCAAGCATTAACATATACACTGAAATTTATGCATCTATGAAATCCACACTACAATTTATGCATCCATGAAATCTACACTCAAATCAATGCGTTCAAGGAATAATAACTACACTGAAAATTATGCAATGATAAAACACTATACACTGAAATCAATGAAAATCTAAAACACCATACACTGAAATCTATGGACATATAAAATTCAATATATTTTCTAAAAAATTAGGTGATCTAGGAGGATCAAACCTTGGACCTCATGCACATTATCCCAACACCCTTACCACTATACCACAAGTAGTTCTTATTATACATTGTAAAGAATTTATATATAACCTTGAATAATATGTTTATTTATATAAATATAAAATTTAAATTATATTTTAATTTAAATATAAATATAAATATAAATTTAATATAAATATATATTTTATTTTATTTTAAACTTAAATTTAAATATAAATTGTCAAATTTTGGTAGAGAAAATGGTCGAGAGGGGTTTTGTTTGCTTGGTGGACCAAGATCAAAACCTCCTGCTCATGGGAGGCGACATTTAAATCCAACCATGCTAAGGGTTGGTGCGGTCCAAGCCGGGTG
>LPNX010934439.1:4114-17079 GCA_001517045.1 Pseudotsuga menziesii | reverse complement strand
GATTGTCATCACTCCATCTTTCTACTCAGAACCAGATGCGAATCGTTGTAGAATGCCTACAGGGAGCTTTGTTTGACTAGTGCTTGGGAGTAATCCCAATAATGAAGAAACAACTCTCTGACTGCAAGAGAGGATGATGGAAGAACTTTGGATATTCTAGTGTATTGGTTGATTAGCCGCATCCAAAGTGTTACGAAGAAAACTTCGTATCGCTTGGGGTGTACCACAATAAACAGAGAAACCGCAAAAATCAGTCCCTTCCCCATATGCAAGATAAATAAAACATCTAACACTAAAGGATCTCGAAACATATCTTATTCTAGACGGTTGATGTAGATCCCCATTGAGCTTTTTCCAATCCTGCTTATGTTAGTAATTTTCTCTCTCAACAACAACAAACAAGACAAGCATGCTATATAATGTTGTTAGACCTACTCTAGCATATATAATCAATAATGTATAAGCAATTAAAATCATCCGTGGATTCAATATTCATTTAAATGCACATCATCAAATAGGAAAAGATATTTCTATTAATATAAATCAGAAATTACATGAGTGACAACCTCTGTCGGCACGTCTGCGAACCGGAGAAACTGAGTCCTCCACCTGGGCCTCCACCACCTCAATCCTCCATCTCTAGATAGAAAGCTCACAAGAAAAGGCAAGCTTGGGAAGAACACAAAGTGCTCCAAGGGACAAAGGGATGCAGACTCAAGTATAAACAAGCGACGACAACAATGGGCTATAGTTTTCTTGCTCTTTAATTCGTCTCCTCTTCAATATATCCAAAGGGTTCCTTATATAGTGCTTCAATGGGGTAATTGAATATCAAATTCAAGCGATCTTGAGGTATATGGAAGGCCAAGAGACAAGTGACTCAGATCCACATCAAGAAAAACTCCAAAACATTTGGCCTTTTGTACACATCCCGATGTATGTGGGTTTAGGGGTAATATCCACGTATATATGTGAGAAAGGGTTTAAAAGTCGTGTACATCAAATAATGAGTGTTTTTAGGGATGATATTGGAAACATCAAAGGTACAAAAATAGTCCATGGGGTCCAAAGAGTCTGCAAGGGGACAGGGAAGGCCATATATATGTGATCTACCATGTGTGGTAAAATTAGCTATAACAGATGCCCCCTAATGTGTGAGGTCAGAGGGGTAATATGATGGCCGAAATACATTATAAGTCCATCCCAGAAGTGGAGTGATGAAGAACCAGGTGGAAGAACTAGCCATCCAACAGTATAATACAATAATGAAACTCTGCACATGACTATAAATACATATAACAGTCCTGGATACATAAGAGTACAATGGCCATGAATAGGCATGATATACAAACTGTGACATGTGTGGTCATCACCACATACAATATACAATATATCGGAATCTCCATGATCAAGATATAAAAAGGACCAATATCTCCATCAAATCTAAAGATATACCATGGATCAAGATCTCCATAACCATCACCACATACAATATACAATATATCGGAATCTCCATGATCAAGATATAAAAAGGACCAATATCTCCATCAAATCTAAAGATATACCATGGATCAAGATCTCCATAACGGCTGAAGATATCTGTCATACACTGGAATGAAGTCATGAGAGCTGAAATCTCATGAACACCGGCATGATCAAGGAGGTAGCATATAATAAATGCCACCAATCTGGAAATTCTTCTACACAAACCACTATGAGTACATGTCCTACTATGTGAAGAAAGGTGTCGAGGTCGAACAAAGTAGTCCATCATCTTATTACCAGTCATTGATGTATACCGTTAACAGACGCGAGATCACCCACCAATAATGAAAATGGGAATCAAGGTACTAGAGTGAAATCTAACAAGTGTGAATAAATGTGTTGAGGTCAAACAGTTGAAAGAATCCATCGATCAGGGGACATTGATGTATTCCCAAAACTGTTGATGGAGAGAGAACCTACCACCAATGACTATAAGTCTTAAGGAACTCAAATGACTCTAGAAACCTATCCTAGAATAAATCATCTGAAGTCGATGGGATGGAATCTGCTGGAATGAGGGCATTAAGGACTCCCCCATGAACCAACACGAGGTACTCAGCAACGTTGTATAATGTGGAAGGACTTGGACAAGATGTGCAAAAACCAGTAATAGTACCAGGAATGGCCGACATGCAAAGTCAAGACAACTAAGGAATGGCTGACTCAGGATTCAACTTCCTTCGAACAAGAGCATAAAGGTGAATGGTGACTAAATGTAGGTAGCATAGACTCAATATACAAAACTTGGGCATCTCTGCAACACATGAGGCATCGACAGAGGCTTCATAGGGAATGGAAGCTTAACCAGTCGGTGGAGATAAACTCAGAGATATGAGTACATCTCCTAAAGTCAAACTACTAACCCAACCAATGGATGTGATATATAGTGCTCTATTCGAAAGAGACATGACTCAACTGCTGCCAAAGCTAACATCTTTTCTTGTCCGGATTTTTGTTTTTTTTGTTTTTTTTTGGACTTTTGAGATATTTGTAAAAGCTTGAAAAAGAATAAAAGTGCTTTATAGTTACAAATCTAGGAGGAGACGAGTGTCAAGGGGAAAACAAAATAGTTCCAAGCCATGAAACATACCTATGCTCAATGCAAGGGAACATGTGCAGGATAATGATGCCCGGGGGAAAGTCCCCTCCAGGTAAAAAATGGGGAATCAAGCTGCAAAAGATATATAAAACGGCTCTACTTTGCTAGACATGAGACAAGCTTAGGCTATATGGTTGATAATCAAAGTCAGGGCAGCTGGCATAAGGCTGAATAAGGCAAGAAAAACTCATGATAATACAATTACAACTTGACAATTCTATTACGGAGAAAACTTCCAATGGCTTGGGGTGTGCCACAACAGACAGAGAAACCGCAGAAATCAATCCCTTCCCCATATTGTTGGAGCAGGGCCCCGCAGCTACAGGAAAAGATGCTATTTTTGGTAGAAGATGGACAATTTTTGGAGGAAAGACATTTTTGGCGATGCGATAAAGGTACGATGCCGTAGCGCATTCCTCGCCGTGGATAGCAGGCTAGAAATCGTGACTGTCGAAACAAGGAAGTCAAAGGAAAGAGTACCTGAAGCGACCAAGAAGAGAGCTCAACCAATGCATTTAAGGCAGTGGTGACAACAAGAGGGCTTAGCTACCCTCATAAATGGAAAAGGAGCAATGGGCTGCAGTATTAAAGATAAAGGACAGAAGGGGAACAACTGAGGAAGCGGCACCCATACCCACAATCAGCGCCGAAAATCGAGGAAGACTACAGAAAGCTACGATGTGACCAGTAAGTGGTAGTTCAAAGTATAGATAGGCCGACTGTCACAGTTAGGGTTTTGGGTTACTGTTGGGATAGTTTTGTATCACGATGAGATATTTAGGCCACCTATTTAAGAATGTATTTTTTATTATGAAAGGTTAGTTAGTTAGCTAGTTAGTTGGGTTTTTTTGGGTTGTTTCTACTTTTCATCAATATTGTAAGACATTGAGGAAGAGTCAAGCTCTAGTTCTGTTGTTAAGTCTGTAGTTATCTTACTGTAACAAGTGGCCAGCTCCTTGATCTTGAAAGTAAAAATCCGCAGGGATTGAGAGAGAGAGAAAGGGTATATTGTAAGAAGAAAGCAATATAGGAAGAGGACATATCTAAGAGAGAAGGGCTCCCAGCTGTGTGCGTGGAGTTTCCCAGAAGATCTCAAGCTGCATAAGAGGTTGCAGTGGAATTGTGTTTACTCACTCAAGATATAATACAACACAGTTCCTGTGGACGTAGATTCCCCCCTGGAAGTGAACCACATAACATCCATGTGTTTTGTGATTGTTTCATGTGATTGTGCTCTACTTATTTGCTGTCTGTTATCCATTACATGAACTTTGCTTATCAGTTAATGAATGTATGTATGCTATCCTTCAGTTTACGGTAACATATAAGGTCAAATGCAAGTTGAATGTGTCAAGTATTCTGTATATGAGTTTGTCAGGGCTTGATTCATGACAGCTAACAGCTGTAGTGTTAAGTGACTTCTGTATATTTAGTTCAGCGAGTTGAGCATAATTAATGTTAAGTGTATTAAACTATAGAAGCTTAAGTGAAGTTGTTTATCATCCTAATGAAGGTAAACTGAGCTATTATACCAAGAGAGAAAGCCTCTGGACTTCGAGAGTTCATGAGCATATTGAGTCTTACTATAGGAATTACCACAACGTAGAAGGTGATATCGCACTGTCGAAGGAACTGCGATGTGAGATATCGTAGGTTAAGAGTTGAGCAGAAGAGTAATGTTGTGCATCGTCCTAGAAGCTGGGATGCGGTAAGAGTCAGTCCCATAGCAGAGACATCTAGGAAGAAAGAAATATCCCTTACTAAGAGATTCAGCTGGTTAATTAGAATCAAGAGGACCTAGGATGCTATAGAACCTGGTTGAGGAAACCTGATTCTTCAACCACCCCATCTAGGATCACTTCGGGTGAGACTTCAGGCCATTCTACGGTCTGTTTCCGAAAGGGCCAGTGAGCTAGGGGTTTTGTTGGTACAATAAAGTAAACCCAGGTCTGCCCAGAAAGAGCCAACAAATGGTTCCGTTGCTGGTTTTGAACAAAGTGAAGAGCTGATGTTCTGTTGGAATCCTACTAAAGAAGAACTTAACCAGTGGGTTGATTCTAAGGAGAGAGAATTTGCTGAGAAATAAAACAAGAGTCCTAGGTTGAGTATAGAGGATTAGCTATAGAAACATATCTTCATAAACCTGCATGAGATATTTTTTGTGACCTATGCAAATGAGTTGTACGACTGGTTGTCAAAGTTGAATGATAAGTATGTATTCAAGAAGAAAAGGAACATTGTCTAGACACCGAAGATGATTCACACCATGAAGAGCGTAGATAATCCCATTTCACGGGCAGTAGACTTCTAGCTTGCGAGTTTGCTAGAAGGTTTCATTACAAAGTTTGCAGTTGATCAAAGAAAGAGTTTCAGTGAAGCAGAAAGGTACTTCTTCAAGGGATATCATGGTCAGTACCTAAACTCTTTAAATTTGTCCCTTAATATGTTATTGTATGAAAAAGGAGTACTAGATATATTCTCAGATGAATAAGTTAAGTAAGTGTAATTTCACAAGAGTTTGAGAGTGATTCTGAAGAAATTGGATGTACATGTAGTGGTAAGAGATATAAAGTAGATTTCAGATCTTCCTTCTTTGAAGACAGTTCAGATAGTACTAGAGAACAGAGTCAAAGTAATAGAGAAATAACAATAGGGGGTATCCCTTACTACCCTTATACCCCACAGAAACCAACCGGGACTCAAAATAATCCCACAAAAACTCCATCTAGTACTTCACACATAGTACATACTACCTCTACACCACCTACATTTACACCGCCAAGTGGTAGTAATACATCAAATCAGAATCCACCTCATAGAAATAGAATGGGGGATGACATGAAATTACCTACCTTTAGGGGTACAGGAGCAGAAGACCCAGAACAGCATTGGTTCCTATGTGAAGCTGTATGGACCATTAAACAGATCCAGGATGACAATACTAAGCTTGTTCAGTTGGCCACTACACTTAGAGAAAGAGATTTAACATGGTATATGAAGTATACCTCAGCGCAGAACAGAAAACTCGTAGAGGTCAGGACCGCAATGATTAAGGAATTTAAGAAACCCAAGTCTAAGTCACAATGTATCACAGAACTTAAAGACATCAAAAAGTTACCCACAGAGTTAGTATGGGATTTCGATCAGAAATTTAAAGCTCTTATAGACCAAGTTAGTTTTGAGTTTGCACCGGAGTAGCATAAGGAATGGTTCATCGTAGCACTGCTCCCTCAAATCAGACTTCCACTAATGCAACAGAAACTCTATATGCAGGATGAAGCATTGGAGATGGCAATGAAACGATAGGCTTCACCTTTAGCTGAGACTAGTGCATGTATGACAAACTTACAGAATCAGTTAGCCAATCTCACTTTACAGCTACATGAGATTAAGAAAGGAAAAGAGGTTGAACAAGAATTATGGTGTACAAAGTGTAAAGGACATGGCCATACCAAAGATAATTGTCCAGTATTTGTTGAGTATATAGCAAGTGGGGCTCTTAACCCCTTAGTACAGAATCAAGGGCCATGGTGTGAAATCTGTAGAACAAGAGGACATAGACCACAGGAATGCCCTTTACTTTAGAAGTATGTACAAACCCCTAAGAATTTATACTATAACTTCTGTAAGTTAGCAGGACATGATGAAAATAATTGTAGAGCTTATGATCTCATGATAGAGAGAAAACATGAATTCTACAGAGTCCATTCAGAGACATCAGGACCAGTAGCAGGTCCACAGCATGAACCGGCTCATGATGGCCATGGTGGAGGATTCAAAGGAAGAGTCTGTGGTGGAGGATTTGGCCGTGGCCATGGACCGATTGTTTGTTACAACTGTGGAGCCATAGGACATTATGCTAGGGATTGTCAGAACCCTACTACAACATGTAAGTATTGCAAGTCCTATGATCATACTATAGAATAATGTCCTATCTTGGTAGCCAATATTAAGGATCATAAGTCAGCAGTAAACTAGAATATTCAACTTATTGCTACTGAGTAGAAAGAACCAGAACCAAGAATCAATGTTGTGACTCGCAGCGATGCTTCTACTAATAGGACATCGCAGGATGCTGAAAAGAATACAGGTCTGAAGTGGGTGCATAAAGCCACTGATAAATCTACACGACTTGACCTGCATAAGAACAAAGAAACATTTCAGCATGGTAAAACTTTCTTTACTGACCCTACACCATCAGGATCGCAGGTATTTCCTTGTAGGGGAATACCGCATCAAAAACCTTGTGGCGTTAGTCCTATGCAGATATCGCAGGATACCACATCTGGAAGGTACGAAGAGGATGAGTTGACAAGAAGTGTACAATCCTTCCTGTGGAGCTGCTTGAAACTCATAGGAAATGAGAAAGCCATAGGAGAGCTTCAACGCATCATAGATCAGTATCAGCAGTCTTCTTCCAAGAGCAGTACGCAGCGTGTTGTTCATAATATTATGGTCCATACAAGAACAGGAAGAAAAATGAGACTCATAGCGCAAATAGGAGAGTTTGAAATGGATGAGGTAATCCTAGATTTAGGATCAGAGGTAAATTTTCTTACTAAGCAGACCTGGGAATTAATGGGTAACCCTAAGTTATCAAAATCACCTATCCATCTGTGATTAGCCAATCAGCAAAGGGTATCGCCACTGGGTCTATTACCGCAAGTACCAATTGATATTGATGGATTTCGCAGCTTTACATATTTTGAAGTCATAGAAATTATTGGCGATAGCAGACCGTATCCAACTTTATTAGGTATTGATTGGGCAATTGATAACATGGATGTTATCAATTTGAAGAAAAGACAAATGACCTTTGAGGATAAATAGATTTGAGTCATCGCACCATTGGATCCTTTTCAAGGTCCTTGATACATTGAACCTATTAGAGCAGAGGAAGAGGTGCGTAATATGGAGAGCTTCTATCAGATGACTGCTAACCAAAGTGATTTATCAATCCCACCGTCGAAGGGAATATTAGTTGGCGATGCGATAGCTCATGCGCATAGAATTCAGATGTTGGTTTAGAAAATTGGCAGAATATACTTTATGAAGTTTCAGCTCACAGATCGGAACATTGATTTGATACACCACATCACTGGGCTGTCCAAGATTGGTAGACACCCTGGTGACTAACAAGGTGAAGCGGTCATTTGAAGGTAAGGAGTTGTATTCACTCAGGGATGGTAGAGAGAGATCAATTGAGCTTGCAGAAAGGTCTAAGAGATTCCATGAAGCTAAGGATTCTCATTCTTATAAGGATGGTAGAGAAATATTAGAGGATATTAATAGGGCTAGGAGTTATCATGATACCAGGGATTTGAATCCTTATGATGAACAAATGGATGGCAGGTCTCGCAACAGATGACAGTGAGAGCATGACAATGAGGGAAGGAAAGATAAGAGATACCTACGAACTAAATTTACAGAAGATGATGCCAAAGATGATAGAAAGCACAAAGGAAAAAAGAGAAAATTTGATGGGAAAATGGAGGAAGACCAAAAGGCGTAGATTGCTGAGCTTGAGGCTCGAGCACCAGGCACACCTGAGGCAGACAAGGAAGAAAGGGCACAGGCCTTTAGACTCACTTCAACGTAGATGAAGTGTCACATATATGATGCAGAGTCATTGCTAGCTGATGTGACGAAGACATGGTCGGAGCTAGAAGAGCTCCCAGGTAGACTGGATTTTCAGCAGAGCATCCAGAACATAGAGAATGCAATAGCACAAATAAAAGAAGAAGTCAAGATCTTAGGAGCTCTTGCAAAGATGAAGAAGATGACAGAGATGAACCATTTGCAACAGGAAGTGCAGCAGTTGCAAGAAAAACAGATACAATTCAATAGTATGCTTCAACCGTATTAGGAACAAATTGCAGAGCTGGTTGATGCGGTTGAGCAGAAGGTCAAGGAGTTCACTGCAAGCAAGAGTGAAATTGATAACACAAAAGACCCCATGATCAGTCAAGTTATGCTCGAAGCGACACAAGACTGTGTCGAAGCTATGGACAAAGATGTCATAGGACTCAAGGAGAGATTCTCAAGGACTTTGCAGGAAGCCAAAGAGAAGCTACAGCAAGAGAAACCAACTGTTAGTGGCTCGGGGGTGAGCCACAAGTAAGTGTTAGGGGACTGTTGGAGCAGGGCCCCGCAGCTACAGGAAAAGCTGCTATTTTTGGTAGATGGAAAATTTTTGGAGGAAAGACAGTTTTGGCCATGCGATAAAGGTACGATGCCGTAGCGCATTCCCCGCCGTGGATAGTGGGCCGGAAATCACAGCTGTCGGAAAAAGGAAGTCAAAGGAAAGAGTACCTGAAGCGGCTGAGAAGAGAGCTCAACCACTGCATTTAAGGCAACGGCGACAACAGGAGGGCTCAGCTACCCTCATAAATGGAAAAGGAGCAACAGGCCGAGGTATTAAAGATAAAGGACAGAAGGGGAGCAACCGAGGAAGTGACACCCATACCCAGGATCAGCACCGAAAATCGAGGAAGACTGTATAAAGCTGCGGTGTGACCAGTAAGTAGCAGTTCAAAGTACAGATAGGCTGACTGTCATAGTTAGGGTTTTGGGTTACTGTTGGGATAGGCCCACATTTTTGTATCACGGTGAGACCTTTGGGCCACCTATTTAAGCATGTATTTTGTATTATGAAATGTTAGTTAGTTAGCTAGCTAGATGGGTTTTTTTTGGTTGTTTCTAGTTGTCATAGACCCAGTGGCGATACAATAGCAAACAAGACAAGCATGCTACATAATGGTGTTAGACCTACTCTAGCATATATAATCAATAATGTATAAGCAATTAAAAGCATCCATGGATTCAATATTCATTTAAATGCACATCATTGGACAGGAAAAAATATTTCTATTAATATAAATCAGAGATTACATGAGTGACAACCTTTGTCGGCACGTCTACAAACTGGAGAAACTGAGTCCTCCACTTGGGCCTCTGCCACCTTAATCCTCCATCTCTCGATAGTAAGCTCACAAGAAAAGGAAAGATTGGGAAGAACACAATGTGATCCAAGGGGCAAAGGGATGTAGACTCAAGTATAAGCTATGGAAACAATGGACTATAATTTTCTTGCTCTTCAATTCCTCTCCTCTTCAATGTATCCAAAGGGTTCCTTATATAGTGCTTCAATCGGTTAATGGAAGGTCAAATCTGAGCGATCTCAAGGCATATGGAAGGCCAAGAGATAAGTGACTCGGATCCACATTAAGGAAAAATCCAAAACATTTGGCCTTTTGTACACATCCCGATGTACACGGGTTTATGGGTAATATCCACGTATATACACGAGAAAGGGTTTAAAAGTCACATACAACAAATAATAAGTGTTTTTAGGGATGATATTTGAAACATCAAAGGTACAAAAATAGTCCATGGGGTCCAAAGAGTTTGCATAGGGACAGGGAAGGCCATATATATGTGATCTACCATATGTGGTAAAATCAGCTATAACACCAAGGCCTCTATTTATACTTTGGGAAATAGAGTGGTTTTGAAGGTTAGAATGGTTGAGACAGTTGGGATAGTTATGGATTAGGGTCCAACTAATCTCATCTAATCATGATTTATATTTTTTAATGTTGAATTAAGGTACACATGAGTATTGATATATGCAAGGCATGTATGACATGCGGGTTTCTCAAAGGAAACTCACGTATGCAAGGTACACACAGGTTGCAATGCACATAGTCGCATATGATACTCGAGATGCAATGCACATAGTTCCGTATGAAACCCAAAACTCAGAATAGAAAGATATAAGGCTGGTATGAAGATAATGCATCAAAGGTCATGCACATCTATATTTTTTTGGCCACTTCAATCCTAACTGTCCTTTTTTGTATCGACATGGTGAATGTCAGCACTCAGATGGAGAAGTACCATTTTGGCTGATAACACCCATGTCATGACTAAGTCTCAAGACAATTAGATTTGAGGACTGATGTAGTGATTTATCCATTTGCAGAGCAGTTAGTAGTGCCCAGAGTTGTATCGGTGTTCTCTAATTGGATAGATGTTGGTTCAGATGGATTATTTGCATGTTTATGAATCAGCTTATATTATCATGTATTATGGTTATTATTGCTCTTATACTCATTCTTGTGACATGCATTAGCATCTAGTGTCATGATTTGGCAATCATATAAATATGAGGAATTGTATGTATTGATATTATGTATGTATGTCCTTACTCAAACCCAAAAATTATTGATCCATACTCATTGGCTTTACCCTCCTTAGGGAGAATAGAGGTAGTCATTCCCACCAAAATTTGGCTTGCTAGTGTTGGTTTCATTATTCACTGTCTCCACCCATCCATTACCTTCTAGTTATGTTTCTAACCCAACCTACTACTTGACTTCTGGCATGGAGGACCTTTCCCCACTAGATCCTTTTTGTTGGACAAGCTTCCCTGTTTATTTGTGTCTCAGCTCTGAGTTTCTTAGATTGTGTTGGCTAAACTTGAAACAAGTAGCGCCGCCATCAATACAATGTATTTGGAAACGAAATGAATATCTTATGAAAAATCCCATTCATGAAAAGTATTGTTTTTAAACATACATGAATACAAGGAAAGACTAATGAAATTGGATTTCAAGTATAATGAAATGAATATCTTAAAACATTCATGAAAAGTAGTGTTTTTAAACATACATGAATGCATGAAGCCTAAAATAATAATAAATTGTGTAATAAATGCATGGACCAAGGCGATGGAAAATCAAATGCCAAAAAAACACTAGATATAAAGTGATATCTAAGGATTTTCGGCCTCACTTGTATTGATTTGGATTGTGAGCATTTGTTAAGGTGAATAAGAACCTCTGAATCTAACTTATCCATTTCTGAGACACTACTACCCCTTGTGTTGTTGCTTGTTTAGAATATGATAGAGTGAGTATCCCCTTTCCATATCCAAAGTGTCATAGTTTTGAGTTGGTGGTCACCCTTTGGCGTAGCCTTTTGAACCTTTAGCCTTCACCCTTCACTAGCAAATTGATTACAACTATGAAGTGAGTATGGTCTTGAAAGTATGGTCTGAGTTATAATTAATAAATGAAACACTATATGTTTGGTTGATAGACTTATAGTGAAATTATTGCTACTTGTTAGAAGTGTTATTTGAATGATTTGTAGAGCATGTCTTAACCTTTGAACACTTGCAGCGGATGGATGTTAGCCTGGGTTATATTATTGGTTATATGGTCATTTACAGATTATTATTTTGTCTATCTGGATATATTGGATATTTTAGATGATCATGTAGAGACCTAGAGGGTGTATGAGTATGCACCTTAGATGTATTTGGACTCTCGAAGTCCAGTGAGACAACTTTTTTTCAGTTCCGGGTAGTTGTAGGGATGATTTGGCTTAGTTTACTATTCTGGTGCAATTTTGCCATGCTAAATGGCATGTCTGAGCAAGGAGATGATTTTCTTAGATATCCTAGGGCTCTATATGAGGAGGGGGTGGTCCAGCCTGTTTTTTTCTACCATGTCACCCCTTTCCTAAAGATCCTATAGGGCTCAGTTCGATAATGCAGGAACCCTAGGAGGTAGTTTTGGGCACATCATGTTTCCCGAGGCAAAGAAAAAATAATGAAAATGGCTACTAAAGTATTTTATTTGGGCTACTGAGTCAAGGAAATGGAATGGGATGATTTCTAATGATGATTTTGATGTCTTCCACTTCTTCTCCAGCAATTGTAGCACTTGTATTGGCCCACATCCATTTTTTGGACATATTTTATTATTTTCTAGAGCTTTTGGAGGCTCAGGATTTCCTCATAGAGGCACTATTTTGCAGTTAAAAAATTCTATTATTTTTATTGTTCCATGGGGACACCCTAGGGAGTTATTTAACACTACCTGGACCCACAACGCACTTCATTTATTTTTATTTAGTGGGATCTCCTCTCCTAGGGTGATTTGGTCCATTTTTATATTAGATTATTGTATTGATCCATGTACTTTATGTTGAACTCATCTCAACCATTTATTAGAAAATTTGAATCTTTTAATATTAGCCACCCATTTGAAAAGTGGTTATGATTTTTGTTCTCTCATTCCTATTTAATGGAGAGAGCTTCTCATTTGTAAGGGGTCTTTGGCTCTTAGATCTAGATAATAGAAAACTATTTTTGTGGATATTTTTTGGATCTCCTTTGCATCTAGTGTTCTTAGATGGTGATTGGAAAATCAATTTCTTCCTAGAATTTGGGTATTTTTTGTGAGATCTATATATTTTTGGGAAGCATTGTCTTTTCTACAAGAGGGTGAATTCAACTTGGGAATTTTTGCAG
>LPNX010934427.1:373971-405358 GCA_001517045.1 Pseudotsuga menziesii | reverse complement strand
ATACTAATGCATACTAAAGAAACACACTTTTACCTAACGGATATATTACACAAGTTGATCTTAACTAACTCCTAAGTGTCTAAATATCCTAACAATATCCATGGCACGTTGGAAAGTGGCTCTAGCATTCATTAACCAGGATGACATCTTTGCGTACATGAAGGTGCCCCAAGGTGTGGTGAAAGCAGTTTTCTCCTAGTCTTCAAGTAACACCTTCACTTGATTGTAACCAAAGAAACCATCCATAGTAGATATTCTCTCTGATCCCACCACCCTCTGTAGGATCTGGTCCATATTCGACAACAGGTAATTGTCCTTCAAATAAACTCTGTTCAAGTTTCTGAAATCCACACACAGTCTTATCTCCCCATTCTTCTTCCTAACAGGAACCAAATTAGCTACCCATTTTGAAAACCTCAGAGTCACAATTATTTTTGCATCAAACAACTTTTTTATCTCCTTTTTAATGATAGGTACTAGCTAGCTTTGGATTAATCCTCCCGAGCTTCTGCCTAAATGGATTTTCTCCAGGTTTGATTGGGATAGTATGTTGTATGATAGAAGTGTCATACTCTTTGAGGTCATCATAACTCCATGAAAACACATCTGTGTATTTCTTCATCAGGGTCACATACCCTTCATTTTCTTTAGCAGGTAGTTTCTTGGACAACTTTATAATTTTTGGGTTATCTTCACTGCTAATATTTTTATCTTCTACAACATCTTTAGTAGACTCGACCTTCGGATCTCTGGTGACATCATTTTGGTCAAAAAAAGACTCTAATGGGATCAAACCTCTGGGGATGTGATTACTTTTTAATTGGACTATATCCTTAGCTCCCAGAGATTTCAGTCTCCCTACTCTGGCGGTCTCCTCCTCCTTCCCATCAACATCTAGGAAATTATCGGAGTCAGCATCATCTTCATCTATCTGGGTATTCACAAACTCACCAGACAATTCCAGGAACCTTTTGATTTGCATATCATCTTCAAAAACCTGCCAATATTTGGTGTTGTCTGGTATTGAGGGTTTATTCACAATGTCTACTTTGTATTTTCTCTTACTCATGGTAGGACTCTCAAATTTCCCGGCTGTGGTCACCAGAGAGTCCACCACTATATTATCATATCTAGGGATCACTTGGACCTTGTGTTCGGTGAAATAATTCTTGAACATGTCCCACACCTCATTCCAGTAAGATCTCATTCTTGGGTTCCTAGTCTGGTAGCTTTCATTCACCTAATTCACTACAAGTTCTGAATCTCCAAATATTTGTGCCCTTTTGGCTCCCAAATCCTTTAATGCATGTAGACCCAATAACAAAGCCTCATACTCTGCTACATTGTTAGTGCATTCAAAAACCAACTTGTAAGAATAAGCTTTAGTATCTCTAATGGGGGATATTATGTACACACCTAAACCAACACCTTCTTTAGCCACCGATCCATCGAAATACATCTTCCATAGTCCTTCGTTTTTATGTTTCCTTTCTGAAACTTCTCGTTCAATTGTCTCTTATTTATCCTTTTTACCTTTCCATGGCACAAAATTTTTTGAGTTATAAGGACTCTATGTCATTGAAGAAAATAGGCGACCCTAGGTTTGTATCGATAGCATAAACATGATGGATATCAGGATGAGCCTGACTGCTCAAGACATAAGGTAATATTTTTTCATTGTACAACCTTTTGTTTTCATTTCGAACAGGAATTGTTGCATAAGACATGTCCATTTGCAAGCTACCCTTCAGCTTTGAAGTCCAAGACCTTGACAACAAAATACCAAACTTGGGATGAATATCAGCCACAAAAACATCCATGATCACAGTTTTAGATGGTAAATTATTTAAGGACACCACCATGTCTTTGATCAAACCCACACATTTAACCCTTTTAGAATCAAAAGAATACAGGTCTTTATAAGGCCTAGTAATCTCCAACCCCAGACTCTCCACCACTCCCTTTGGCATCAGATTATGTGAAGCTCCTAAGTCCAACATAGCATTGTGCAACACCATGTCATGCACATTTAAACTCATGTAAAAGGGTGGTACTTCCTCATCCTCACTGTCCACACTATCAATCTTAGATCCCAATATAATGGTGGGATTTTCTTCGATCAGTTCTAGAATATCCGGGTGAGCTTCTCCTTGATTCATGATCATTTTTATTATAGTGTCCCTGTATTCTTGATTCCTCAGTAGTTCATTGAAAGGGATTGAAATATTAAACTTGGCAAGTTTGCTTTGGAGGTTAAACATGGAAGATATTTTTCCTAGCTCCATAGGCGTTGTTTATTCCGGCTCCTTTACATTACCAGTTCCTTTTACCGCTTCATTAGATACAATAGGCTCTTTTTGTTTCTCATTCCCTTTTTTTGGGCTGGTCTAACTACTAGAAGGTTGATTTGGATTTAAGCCTATTACACCCAAATCTTGTCACCACCATGTGATAAGACCTTTTGACTTACATATTTTCCCTTAATCCCAGCACTTGGAGTGGAGCCCCATGTTGTTTTCCAATCTTTCATGAAAATAATCAGCACTGCACTTTCTATGTTGACCATTAGCAATACCTTTCTCACACCGCCTGTATCTTGTTTTCCATAAGAGGTGCCACCGCCTATGGCTTTTGGTCCATAAGCGTTTCTAACCTAAAATGCTCTGTCATAAGAGGAGAAAAGCAATACCCTAGGTAAAATGGAAAAAAGAGAAGTTTCTCGAGGCTTCTAGATCATGAGCCTTGTGTCCTCCCTTATCCCTATCATTGTGGGTCAGTTAAGCTCGAAATCCCCCATCATAGGATCTTAGAATCCACCTCATCCACAAATCTCTCAACCATTCCTATCCATTGAGCCTTATAAATACAAGCTCATGTCCATGGTTGAGGGGGAGAACTATACAGGTATTGTTATGCCATTGGATTGACCACTTGGCCCAAGCCATTTGAGAGCATATAGAGAAAAGTTGGAGCTTATGGGGATGAAGTGTTAGTTTCATGGAGATGCATGTCGACACTAAGGCTTAATTGGTTGTAAACTTCTCCATTCATCTTATTGCAAATCTAATTTCCATCCCACATTACTATTGTTTTGATTTCACATGTAAATGTTGTTAGATTTCTTAGTCACTAACATGGATAAGTAGATGATGTTCTGGTAGCTTTGATGTGTTTGCATGTTTTATATAGTTGTAGGTATACAGGTTTACTATCAAAGAAGCATTCTAGGTGTCTACGTCATCCAGGGAGGGTCTTCATCCTTTGTTGTTCACTCATTTGTTCTAGATCTAAACCATTCAGACCAGAGGAACATCTTCTGTCCGTAGAAGGTGAAATATTCCTGCTTACAAACCCTCTTTTATTTATAGTAATGTCTCTATTCCTCAATTTGATATTTCTAACATCATCTATAGCATGCATATATCCCTTCTGATATTGTTCCAATTCCTCTGTCAACACATTATCCTCTACTTGCACAAACATACTATGTTCCTCTTTAGTTAAATAGATCTCAGAGTATAAATCATTGAAATGATGAATATGATCTTCGATAGACTTTGCATCATCTTCAGCAGCCACATAGTTTTCAGGGAAGAGAGGTCTAATTTGTTGATCTTCTTGGTTCCTTGGATTCCTCACATCCCTTTTCCTATTCGGTTGGAGAGGGGGAGGAATCGACCTTCTAAAATTGGGATTTCTGATCTGAGGTTCATTTTGCTCTCAATTTACAAGCTTAGCTTCCACCATTAGCCGGTCCATTAACTTCTCCATAGTTTTGAGCATAATTTCAAACTTTACATCATTGGATGAATAAGTAGAAGAGGTGGGATGCATTTCTTCTTTGCCTTTGGTTTTATCTTTCAACCTCCGCCCTTGGTTTTATCTTTCCACATGCCATCATATTGGCCTCTACTTCTAGGGCATTAGTCAACATGGCAGGAAGAGTGGTTGATTTTATTTGTCTTAATAATAAAGCAAAATCACTATCAAAGGAACTGACATAATGAAGCTTAGCCGCCTCGAGTGAAGGTTTAATGTCAGCAGGTATCAAGTTATAGGCTCTCATGAGTCTTCTAGAAAACTCATGGACCAACTCAAAACCTCCTTTCTTGAGATTGTTGTACTGGGACAAGACTTGCAATGGGCTTTGTTTATCGTCCCATATTTCTAGAAATAGGGTTTGAAAACCAGCAAAACTGAGAATAGACCTAGGTGGAAAATCTTTGTACCATTTCTTGGTTTACCTAGACAAACTCTGTGCGAACAGCCTCATCTTGATGTCTTCATAATCCACTTCCTCTAGGTCTATGAAGTCATCAAACTTGCCCACATCGTATTTTACTGAGACATTCCCCTCCCCATCGTATAGTGCAATTCTTTGGGCATAGCTTAAGGGGAGGTTGTGCATAACTATAGGTAGGGTTAATGGAGAAAATCTAGTAGCATCCATTAGGGCCGGTTGATTAGGAGCAAGCTAGGGGTTAGGAAACTGGGTGTTCTGAAAAACAAGGACTGCCTTCTCATCTTTTGCAAAGGTCTCAAGGTTTAGCCACAATGAGTCAAGAAGATAGGATTCCAGTACAATAGGGCTAACCTCAACTTTATTTAGGTCAGATTCAGATTTTGATTTGGTCAGTAATCTTCCAGCTCTAGTCCCCCATTCATATTCTGATATGTTACACAAATCCTGAGATGATGATGTACCAAACAACGGAAAATCCATGTTCTCTTTATTTCTACTCCTAAGTATTCTTTCTGGATTTTCCACACTTTGCAAAGTTTCAGGATTAGGATTACCTCTCATATGGATCCTTCTAGAAGCCAGGGTATTCTCATGTAACACCGGTTGAAGTGAGTGTGGATTCACCAGGGAAAACATACAACCTTTTGGTGAATGCAGAAATTTTTGTTTTCCCCTAGAAATCTCTTTCTTGAAAGTTTTCAATTTTTGTCATTCTCCCAGGGATGATCTTCACTTTGTCACCAGCAATGGTGCCAATTTGTTAGCATTGTAATTGAACCAAAGGTTGTGGAAGGATTTCTCCCAGTTAATAGTAGAACCACTTTCGAAGAGAGAACTAGCCTTCTTCTCTTCTAAGAGGGATCTCTCACCAAATATTAACAATGCGAGATATGTACAACTGAAAATATGAATTATTTGTAATATTGGTTGAAATAGGACATAGAACCTTTGGGTGATGGAGTCAAGATGTGTGGAAGAAATAAAAAAAACTTATGCAGGTGATTTTAATACAGAGGCAAGATAGCCATTCAATCACAGTCAAATTATAATTGTTTGGTGGAAAATAAGAACATGATCAGACCATCAACACAGATCATTTGAGAATGAATTCTGTATTAACTTTAGAATAAATATTTAGTGGATAACTAAAACAAAAGACGAAGCATAGCATGTATGGATTCCAAACTGTTATACACTTATTTCAGACATGAAAGAAAACATAATGGGAGAGATAAACTGGAAAAACATTCAAATGATAAAGGAAGCAATGGACTATAACACAAACAACACATGAATCCTTGTGTAAAACGCTGACTTTGGCTCTACAACTTTATTTAAAACTCTTGAAAGAACACACTACAAAATTACATCCATTCCAACCCTTTCTCCTTCTCCAGGAGGTATATTTATAATATTTTGAGACTTTCCAATCTGATGTTTTGGGAATCAAAATTTGTTACAACTGAAAAACAACTTCTAACAAACTCTAATGTGACATATCTACCATGATTTACATAAAAACTGAAAAATGAACTATGGACTGTGAGAGAAAATATGTGCAAGATTCATTTATGTTTCCATCTGGTGGGTGACAGCTGTACAAATTTCTAGGAGAGGTGAGCATTGGAGGGGTGTGTCCACAGAGAAAATTTCCTGCATACTGTCATTGCCACCTCTATGGTTATGTATTAAAATTGCTCAACCCATATTGCTTAATTGACCTCCATTGGTTAGGACCAGGAAAATTTGTGACCGCGATGTCCAATGCTTGCACTTTGAGTTCCATAGTTCCTGGGTACGAGGTCTCGAGTGCTTTGGCACAGGTGGCTTTAAAGTCAAATAGCAGTTCAAATTCATTGGCCAGTTTATCGCAAATGGTCCTTCCTGACAAGGATTGTTGCATGTCTCGAAACTTGTTCTTGTCTAATCGGAATCTAACCAAATGCTCCAGATACTCCTTTTGAGACAATAAGGGTCCCTTCTCTTCCCAGAAGAAAGGAATCCCTCTGTCTACGAATGGCTTGAACAATCGGATCAACTCCTTGACCTTGTGCTCAATAATATCTATTTTGTCTTATACAGCGTCCAACATCCTATGTTTAGTAATTACCTTTCTATCCCTTGAGATGATAGCCACTCTATTTTGGATATTGTACCAATTGGTCAGATCATCTGACAAGGATCTTAGGAAAGCAATGACATTTTCTGATGTTACTATAGGTCTTTTCTACACTTCTCCTAATACCTTCGAAACCTTTTTCTTGGCCTCTGTTAAAGCCTTTTCTTAGTTTGCGATGAAATCTATATAAGGTATGAACTTGTCGGCATATACAATGATTTGATCCTAGATAAAATGCCTATCCCCTTGCAAGGCCAATTTACCGATCACCTGCTAGCTTAATTTGGCATTTTTTGTATCAATTCTTGACATTTCTCCCCTATATTTTCCTTTTCTTTCTCCTCCTCTAGCTCCTTAAGTTGCTTCTTTAACGTAGTAAGATCTGTATCTTTAAGTCCTATTTGGGACATTTCTCTAGATAGATAACTGGTGTCTACTTCTCTAGCGACACTTACGGGCTGAATTGCAATATTTGTGCATTTTTCTTGAAGCTCTTTTTCCTTTGTTGCTAGTGTAGCCTTTAATTTGTTTTCACTCTCCTTCAGAAGCTTGGTATCCACTTCCCACTGCCTTTCCTTCTCTTCGAGATTTAGCAGCTTGGATTTGCAATCTATAAGTTCATTGTTCAATGTCTCTTTCTCTTTTTCGAATTTAGCCAATTCATCTGTCTGAGCGAGCTAGGTAGAAGGGATTTTCAACTTCTTTTTTAGTATCTGGATCTCCTCCTCTTTCTCTTTTAGAAATTTCTGAGCCAAAAGTCCCTTAGGTGTTGGACCGTCTATTGGTACTACTTCATTTTGCAAATTGTTAATTTGGGCCTTGAGGGCTTCGTTTTTTACTCTTACTTTCCTCAAGAGATATAGAGTTTTTGTTTTACTTTCCTCCATCTTCGATATCTGTAGTGTGGATTTTAGTAATACAACATTCAAGATGTCATCGGTCTCTCTGTTAAGGTGTATTATGTTAGTAGTGGGAACTTTTGCAAGGTTCACATTAACCTCTGACACTTTGTTTCCCATTGTCAAATCCAAGCTAAGGGTGTCAGTGACGTGATCCCTCATAGTCTTTAATGCCACATTCGGGTAGGGAAACTACATTACCTCGTCATACAGCTCTGATGTCTCCTTAAAATTTTTATTAGCCCTTTCGTAGTAAGAGTCTAGCTAGTCTTCTTTAGAGGCATGCCTGCTTGGATTTTGTCCATCAAATACATATTCCCGGATTTGCAACTTGGTTTCTTTGGGATCCTCTTGTTTCTGTTTTTTCTCCATGTTTTTATTCTTCATCTGCCCCTTTGTATTGCTCCTTTTAACCTGCACTAACTGCTGCTCTTGTTCTTTTTTCTGCTTTTTGGGCATGCTGGGAGTGTCTACCTCTTCAGTCTCCATAGGCTCTGGACATCCTCTTTTCATTGAACTCCTTGAATAGATGACCAACAATGAGACATTCCCATCTATTGCAACTACTTTGGACAACTCCTTTTGGGGGAAAGTTACCCATGGTATGGGTTAGACAGAGCTTCATCCTATGCTAACATACATCGCGGTAGGGTTAGCGAAATCATCCCAGTTTTCCACTTCCCTGAGCCCAGGTATTTTAGTGTGCTCAAAAGGATTGCACTTGTGACCCTTCCTCCTTTTGCAAATTATTTGATGTGGGTCATAATTCGTAGCTTGTTCTCGACAAAATCCCATGTGTTTGAGTAAGTTTCCAACCACTGGAAATGTAGCTCTACTCCTGACTGTGTATGGTCCCACTTCCCAAGGGAAAATTAGATTTGAGCTCTTCTTATAGTTCAAAAACTGTTCTTCCTAAACAATGAGTCTTTGCCTAATTACTTCCATGGAGAAAACATGGAAGATAGAAAGGCTAGTAGAATGTAGGGTTGATGCACAAATCCATACAATCTTATGATTGTTTCGAATTCTGTCAAGAACCAGTCTCCTATCATCTTGCTATGAGACACTGTGCAGTACTTGCCTCATCTCTGGAAACACCCTAGGTGGATTTTATTGAAAGAAAAGGTTGTATACTTCGGGCATCAAATGGTTCATGAATTTTGTAACACCCCATTTTTGACCCCGTTGCATTAATTGTACATGATGTATATGTTGTAAATGATCATGGTGAGGAGCTAAAGGCCAAGGCCCCACCGTTGATCAGTTATGCTATGTTTTGGGATTTAAATTTGTCACCGATTGTACATCGGGGCATGCGGCATGCGTTTTGAGTTTATCATCATGTAAACATGCATCTATAATTAAAATGAACACAACCAGCTATGGTCACGGCAACTAAATCGAAAGGGGCATGATTTTCACAAGGATAAGGATGTCAGGAAATTGTCAAACCTTGGACAATGGGGTAAAAATCCATGTGTCACCTTTATTTGTTTACCCAACCACCTCCATTGAAGAATGACTACTGGTGGTTGAGGAAGTTATGGTCTTTGGGAGTGGGGTGGAAGGACCGTCAGTCCTCACCCACACGCACACTCCACCAGTAAGAAACACTCACGCACTCTCTCCACTACGCGTTACCTCCACAGTCTGTTCCTTCCTCACGGTTGTTCATCCACACGTAGACATTCCACTCTCCATGACAGTGCCGGAACACTGGTGCACCCAATCCGCATCCTCTCCATTGTCTGTTCCTCCACGCACAAGATAGGAGCTATTCGTCCTCACACAGGTACCGTTGTCTGCTCATTAACTTCATGCGCAGGAGTCCACCCATTTCACGCTCAGTGTGGAAGTCAGTATTTTTCTCTTCCTCTACGTGGTTTATGTATGTATTATCGGTGACTTTGTTGCCCAAAGGGCGAGCTCTTGTTTTCCCTTGTTGTGAGCTGCGCTCACTGATAAGCTTCGAGGTTGTGGTCTTCCCCATGCCGGGAACTTGGTTGTCTTTCCATTTTCGGACTGTGTAAGTTCCATGGTGACTTCCCTGTTCAGATTGGGTTGCTAATTTTCCCCACGTTGTTGGCTTAGGTTGCTGTGGTCTCCCTTACATTTTGGGGACTATTGTAAATTCGCTTGAGAGTCATTTTGGCCACGATAGGGCCAAGAATGATTCATAATTTGTCTTCCCTGTCTTAAGCTGTATCAGCTGATTGTTTGCATGTGTGCAATGGCTGGTCTTCGGACTGTGTAAGGAGCAGGGATGGGGGATTAGTTTTTCTTGATAAACCTGGTGGCTGGAACCACACAGACAGATCTAGAGGGCTGGCCTTCTTCTCCATCACCCCTGAATAGCACTGGAAGGGAATGCAGGGCCTGAGGGACTGTGTAGCAGAGAAGGGACTGATTCCTTGTGTTGGGTGTGGGTGGGTGTCTTAGAGGTCAGGCTAGTTCTGGTGTAGGTGTTCTCGGCTCTGTAATGGGCTTACCAGCTTAGCATTAAGCCTTTCCCAACTCCTTGATGGCCTGATAAACCCAACTGTGTTGGCTTGGCTATGTATTGAATATCCTTGGCTATGTGTAAGCCTGCTAGTTCCCTTATTCCTTGGTGAATCATGCCTAGCTCGGGGGTGGCAGCGTTGCTGAGAGATTGAGGAGCACACTGGCCTATGGTTGGGTGGAACGTTGTAGCGACGTAGCTGGTTGCGGAACGACTTCTCCATAAAGATAAGTGATCTTGTCCATTTTTACTTCTGCAACCATGTTTACTATTAATGATATGAAATGAACATGTTGAATGAGTGCTTGAATGAATGCACGTTAATTTTGCTGTGCAAGATACATAAATGTAGCTGTGTATGTTGAATAATTGCATCTGTGCATGATAAACATTCATGTGTGCATAATTTAGTTCAAGGTTTTTGTTTAAGCATTCTGTTTCAGCAATTTTTTTGCAAGCACATGTTCATGGGGCTCTTAGCCCGGGTGGTTTAAGCCATGGGTTGCGTCCTCTTCTCTGGTCGAAGGGTTGGGAATGTGACAAATTTACAGTAGTACTTGTCCATCTCACTAGTGATTTCTAACTTAGGCGCTTGTAAGTCTTCTTCGTTATAAGCTATAACATTCTCAACAAGAAGGACTGAAATCTAAATACTTTGGTGCCGTGGAAATTCGATAACTAAGAACGAATGTTCTTGGCTAGGAATTCATCAAATTTAAGACAACAGGATTGAGAATATTGCCCTGGAAATTCAGGTTCTGCAGGACAGGTACTCAAAACGAACAATAGACTCAACAATGACTCTATGACATAATCGTTAGTATCTAGACCTAAAAATCAACTGGCCAGGGCTATACACCACTGAGTTTCTTCGTTAAATTGGCCAAGGTCGATGGGGTAAGATAGGATGATCGCTTCACCATTAGGTTTTGAACAAGATTTCAAGAAAGCTTCTCTATTTTCGACTGTAGACTCTCTAAAGAAACATATGATATTCTCTTCTTTTTAGTTTTGGGATATCTGGACAAACTCGTCTGGGATGTGAAGGGTTTTACAGATGATGGGAGCCTAGATTGAACAGAGGATTTTGGATTTGGACCTATTCATAATGAATCCACTCGACAAACTCAGGGAAATGTGGGGTTTGGTCAACAAAGAAAAAATGGAAAAAAGATTTAGAAACACCATAGGTATCACTACCCAAGTCCTTAAGGACTTCCAATTTACCCCTAGCGGCTTCAATGGTTTCCCCCTCTAGAATGGTATCAAAAATATCAACATTATCATCCATGAGACATTCCTCTGGCTTTCGACATGCAACCTCTAGTTCTGCATTATCTCTCACATCTACCACTTCTACTTCTCCTACTTTTTCCATTTTCAAATAGCACTAAGGGAGTATCAGGGGCCTACCTCACTTTTCTAGCACAGTCTGGTGGTCTTTCCATGATGGCGCTCTATATGCGTTTGGGGATTTCAGAGATCTTGAGGATTTGGAAAAGACAAACCTTTCCAACTCCACGTAGACCCTTGTCTTTCGCATGTAGTTTGGACCATGGATCTTTCACCTTGCAATCTGAGACTTGGATATATGAGGTCTTGTATGCCAAATTCTTCCTCAATATCTGCATGTGTAGCTTAATATGTGGGGTTTGCCTCTGCCATTAATCAAGAATGACCTCTCCTTGCGATCATCAATTTGAGCGAACCCTACCACTTTTCGCAATTTGAGATCCTAACCTCGTCCGTGCTAGTTTAGATCACGAAATAAACCACGACTACAGATCTATCTCTGCCCTTGTAGTGACCATTGATCTTTGTGGCTAGTACCAATTTTCATGATTTTAAATCGTGTCTATGTCCTTGCTATTCCGGGATGTGAAATCATTTATGGTCGTGGATATGCTTGTACTCCTCTCTAGGCCGTCAATTGTCTCCGCTCTTTAATCTATTTCACGATTTGGGAAAGTGGCTTTGGCCGAGCACATTTTCTGCATGAAATTATTTGGTGCCATTGATGTTTCTTTGGATTAATCTCCACCTTCTATTATGGCTCCCATTTAACGCCTTCAGCCCATTTTGACATCCCCACTTTACCCTGCATCTATGATCCGTGAGATGACTTTCCACCATTAATCTTTATCATTTTGAATCACAGCTGCCAGTTTACACTGCCCTTTACCTCATTTCCACCATTGCTTGTCCCAGTAGTAGAATTCCATCTCACATATGCCTTCAACACCCTTGCAACTCAGGGGATGCCTTCCTAATCACCTCTTCGATAAGGTCCTTTTCCCACATTATCTCTCATAATCTAAAATTTTGAATATGGTGCTAACAGAATCAATGTGTATTGGTCAAGAAAATTTATGTAAACACTACCCATGGCTGTACTCATTGATTGTTTGATGGCTGGCTAAAGCACAACATCCATGACTGCCCGAGGTCATACTTTGTCTCTCCAAAATATTCATTTGATATCATGAGGCTCTAGAAAGGTTTCTTAGCGTGGAAAATACCAGCCAACTGTCGAGTATCAATGACTATTGTGTGAAAATTCATTGATTGTTTCTTAATGACATATATCTATTAAATTAAGCACATAGATCTATGGACAAACACACAAATCACAAAATAGATCACACAATTTAGTCAGAAATTGAAGAATGAAACAATGCAAAAAATGGCTTGCAGCTGTGAATGCTTTCATTAATAAAAAGGTAATTAGATAATAATTACAATGAAGTACAATGGCTTTAATTTCCACAACCAATTTTAATCCACATGAGGAAATTCGAATTGATTGGACTCTAATTGACTGTCGGTAACTAAGAACTTGTCTAAATCACTATCGGAGGACTCAATAGTTAACTGACCTTGTCTAAACCATACCAAAGTTCATCAGAGCTCTAAAACACAACTCAAGTGTTACATTCAATGTTGAATAAGGCTAACTGACTGTGGTAGGTGAGAATTGTGCCCCTCCTGAGTGTAGTCATGTAAACCTAGCGCTAACTAAATGTAGAGGACTAGAACTGAATGTCAATGACTCCTAACTTAGCTTGACTAGTCATCAACTAAACTGAACTGACCTTAGTTGGTTTTGGCATTCCCAGTGGCTCCTAAATTGTAGGGATTGGTCTAGGAGGATCCTAAACTGATGCAATCAAGTGCAATCAGTGGCAGTAGGCCTCAATTAGTGTTCCCCACACTTTAGTAACTAAAACATGTGCCCTAATAAGGCCAAGTGGACCCAGTGGTGCTAGTGACTCAAAATAGACTGGATGGACTCCCGATTTAGACATGACTCTTGATTTAGACATATGACCAAATTGGAAAAGGGAGGATTAATAATCCTAACAATATCAGCAATATTCGACCAAATGGAGAATGAATAAGATGAAAAAATGGTCCAGTTGATCAAACTGACCAAAGTACTCATCCAACATGATTGGTAATCATTTAGATATTCAATGACAATTTATTTTATAAAATATTCATGAATATGTTAAAGAAGGAAATGGATTTTGCTAGGCATTAGTGAATTTCATATCAGTATTTGGATTGTTTGGAGCTTGGTCGATGACATAAATAGTCAATACACTTTTTGGGTCAACTTATTGATAATGGCTAATTTTTTTTTTAAGTGAACAACATGTCAAATCAAGCAAACATAAATTTATAGTTGAAAACAAAGTTTGGTCATTCAAAAATAGTGGGTCCCTTGTGATCAATATTACTTTTTGTCGATATATATTAGGGTTAACGATTAATTATATCTATATGTGGTCATTATGGTCGAGTTTAATTTTGGTCAACAAAGTATTTCAATATTATTTTTTGGTCAGTATGTAGAATGGGTCAATGGAAATGTAAATATTAGTCAAATCTGACCTCTTGCATTATGGTCGAGTCATTTTGAGTCATGTAATAAGAGTCTAATCTTATCTCTTTTTGAAGCCATTGAGTCATGAATATTTAGAAGTGACTCTAATTTAAAATTTTGAAGTCTAGATGGGGTTAAACATGATTCTCATTTGAGTCAGGAGATCCCCTTTTTTCTATGTAAATTAAGTCGATCTCTTGCCGACTATTGTAATTTGAGTCAGTGGGGTCCATTGCATTCTACTATGACTAGAATTTGGTCCTAACCATGAGTAGAAAAACATGAACTGAGCACATACATACTTACAGGAAGCTTCATAATAGACTAATTCAACGATGATCACATTCAATAAGAAGCCATTTTACACCACAAAAGAAAAGAGTTTATCGACAGAATATGACATTAAGAACAATTGAATTGAGTAAGCCCCCTGGTACAGAAATGTGGACGCACTTCTTAGATGATGGTTGCAGAAGTTGAAAAAGAAAGACAAAATATTGTATTTCTAATAAAATGGAGGTGAATTCCATTTATATGATTAAAAGGGTGAGGCTTCACCAACTTTTACTTAATTGAAGGAAAAAAATGAAGAATGCATCTTGGTTGTTTACTTCTTACTTGTTCGCTTCGGGGATGAAGCACAATTTTGTTGCTCGGGGAGATGTTGGAAGGGGCTATTATCCTTCTTATTTCCTTAACGAACTAATAAATTATGGTTGATAATTAATGAAGCAGTTGGAGTGGGTTAAACTACTCCAACCATATCAAGTATGTATAAAACACCTTTCAAGATGCATAAACAAGTTGACTGAACCTTTCGTCCAATATTTTCTCTTCTTGATTGCTTTTTGTGTGTATTTTATATTTTTGCTTGAATTATTAGTTGAACCTATGTGTTTGACAGTGATCCTCTTACTTGCATGAATCTATCTCTACCTGCATTTTTCTTAGCCAAATTGAGGAAGGGTTTCCTTCCAATGTGGCATGAATTCTATACTAATATTGTTCATTACCTCCCCCACACCAAAATATTCCCCTTTTTTTCATATAAGATGATATTTATTACTTTGGAAAAGAATGAAATATTAATTTAATGAGTGTGAATTTTAAATCCTATCAATACTGATAGGATCCACAATATTCCTTCTAAAAACCTTCTTTTTCATACTATATATTTGCCAATTTCTTCTCTATCAAAATTCTCTATAACACAATAATATTTTTTAATGATTGGTACTTCCACTTCCCAAGAGGTAGGAACATATTTTTTACTTGTAGGTAGACAACCCTTCCAAAATTGTAATCTTGTCCATTACTCCCTTCTATTTATATTAAGGTGTCTTCTTGATATTTTATATGAACTTGGGATTTTTCTATATTTTGAAGAATATATACAAAAGTTAAGGGCTTATTCCTAGGGTTTTCTCCACCATATATCATTATTGTTGTCCAAAAGTAATCTATTCCTCTTAAGAAATATAAAATGAGGGAAACTTCTTGATGGAAGGGACTATCAATTTTTTTCCACAAAAGAAGGGATTTCCTTTCTTATCTCTACCGATGTCATTCAAAATATTATTGACAATTGATGTTGAATATTCCTTTAAGTAGGGATCTATTGAATTAACTCTTACATCCGTTTATGTTTCTTCACACACTTTATGGACTATATATATTATATGTTTATTGCTTCTCTTGTCCTCCTCTTCCATTCCTACTTTATCTATGATATACTCATATAGGATACCCTTTTTGGGAGATGTTTTTATAAGATTCCCATAGAGGTGAAATATTGAGAATATTAAAGTAATTTTATTTTAAAGTAGTCAATATCTTGGTGGTATGGTATTCATTAAATATTAATATAAATCCTATCTAGCATCTTGGATCACTCATGTCCATCTCCACACAAATATTTTCCAAATTTCCAAATGAATTTTTCCCAAGTTCCTCATTTCTTCATCAATGTCCACTATCCTTCCTAACTTATTACAAATCAATGTAAGAGCATAGTTTGTTCACAATTCCAATAATTCAGAATGAATATTTATATAGATAGGTTGAATATTGACCCTTTCACTCATAGGGTAAAAAAATGGTGTCCACTCCTTAAGGGAAAATATTGAGTTGTATGAATAACACTTTCCTCTTTGTATTGTCTCTATTTCCTTTTCATATTATAAAGTGATGGTTATCCACCCACAATCCAACAAGTTAAAGATCGTTGGGTATCCAAGTTGTTGTATCCAAATCCTAGTTATCCATGTGCTCATTTATTTCTCAAATATTAATATCCCATGAAATATCCCGACTAAAGAGATGGCCTAATATAATAATATTTGTTCCATTTCCATATCATATCTCGTTAATAGTTTCATCTTCTTGACTCTAAATTTGACACACTTAGGTTTTATTTCTTCACAGTCCAGAGACCTGTTGTGATTTTCATCTTCCTTGTAATCCTTGTCGCATTTATAACCTAGCCGACCACCTACAAGTTGCTACACAAACAAAAGAGACACTTCATTTGGTTGAGATACTCATGTTTTCTTTAAAATCGATCATTCCACAATTTTCTTAGATCTATCATTATTTTGTATGTCCTTCTTTGATGGGTTATTGAAATAATTAAATTCTAATGAGGAAATATGATTATAGGAGTGTTAGGTCCTTTCACTACCATGGATTCCATTTCCTTCCTCCTCATATTCACATACACCATCGCATCCTTCGTCTTCCTTTTCAACTACACCAACCACCAGATATTTCCAAGAAGGATAGATCGTTTGAATAAGGCCAAGTATATAATTTCACTATCCTACCATGACTGGACTTATCCTCCTCATTAATATTATTAATACTAGACGAAGAAATACATAGCTTGGGATGAGTCTTATCTTTCAACCCACCTCCTTCAACAACACCTCTTTGCAAAACCCTCCATCCTCCTTAATTCATATTAATTTATGTAAGTATGACGATATTATTTTTATATGTTCATACATGTGTGTGTATGTATATACATACACACACACACACACACACACACACACACACACACACACATGTGTGTGTGTATACATATATATACATCTATATACATCTATATACATACATACATACATATATATATATGTGTGTGTGTGTGTGTGTGTGTGTACGTATGTGTATGTATGTATGTTTAACAAACCAAAGTATTTATACATAGGTTAAACACGTTAAGCAACCACTTACACAAATAGATCAAAGATTGGCATGCCAATGTACTATGTGGTTAAAACACTTAGAGAAGAAAATAATCCATGGCCCCATCCAATGTGGACACTTGAGGAAATATATTAATGAAGAAGGGAAAAAATTACATATTATCTTTCACAATCAATCATCACAAAATTTCCCTCCATTATTTTTAAAAACAGATCATGGACCAATTAGGTGCTAAACTACGAATCAATATAATTTTTATTATCGAGGAAAGATGAAACGTCAAATCACTTTATGTATAGAACATAGTGTTACCATCATATTACATAAGTACAAATTCATATTAATGAATACTAAATAGACACACTTTAGATCAAGAAATGTTAGACCAAGTTGGGTTCAACTAACTTCATACATGTCTAAATATCCTGAAAACCCCCATTAAGAACAACTTGGCATATGATTGAAGTATTTAGAAAGGTAACACAATAGGAGAAGTAAGAAGGCACTATAATGCATCCCCCCTTAATTACAACTTCCTAAACTCCTAACATAGAAACAAGTTTGGAAAACTTCACTTATGTAAGGTAATTTGTGAAAATGCTTGTGACTTGATCATCTGTAGAGAAAATAGCACTTTAAGAACACTATCCTATAAAATTTATGATGAAGTGAATGTGTACCTCAATGGGCTTGTTGCACTAATATTGAACTATATATTCATTGATATTGATGACAATTAGACTATCACACTATTAGTCCTATGTTGCTGCTAAAATCCAAACTCTAAAAGGATTGTTGAAGCCAGAGGAATTCTTGAGTTGCATAAATTTCATCTCAATACACTACTTTTATTGAGAAAACAATAAGAACTTGTTTCTTCTTACAAGCCTAAGTGACAAGCTCAAAACCAAGACTAGAATCATAAATTTTAGTAGACTTATAATCACTAAGGTCATCAACCCAATCAGAATTAGTGAAACAAACCAATAAAGGGGTCCCCCTTGATCTATAATGTATCCTAAATTGAAATATACCCCAGATATATCAAACTATCTTGTTTTTCTTTCCAATGAATTTCATGGGGTTTTTTCATACACCAAGAAACTAGACCAACAACAAAGGAAATATTAGGATGTGTATGAGTCAACTACAAAAGGATACCAACTAACTAATGGTACAAAGTGGAATCTACTTTGGGTGAAGTGTAAGTGGAAAGAATTTTGAATTTAGGTTGAAAGGGAGATGGGGTTGGTTTAAAATAGTCCATGTGAAAGTGACAAAGAAGGACACATGCATAGTTAGACTGAGAAATAAAAAAGCATTCCTTGGTTTGCAAGACTTGGAGGTCAAGAAAAGAATGCAAATGTTCTAAGTCTATCATTTCATTTTTTTATTAAGGTTTGATTTCACATTGGTTGAGAGATTTGCGTTGCTACCAATAAGAATTAGGTCAAAAACATTAAGAAAAAGTATTTTGAGGCAGTTTACAACTTTCTTGTTTTAGACATTATAGTTAGAATTACATCTAAAAAAATTAATATCAAGAAGAAAGCTATCCATTTTAGCATACCAAGATTGAGGATCTAGTTTTAGACCATAGAGAGATTTCTTAAGGTGAAAAACAAGGTTGGAGTCATTATGAAAATAGCTAGGAGGTTGTTGCATGTAAATTTCTCTTTCAAATACCCATGCAAGAAGGTGGATTGAACATCCATTTAAGGAGCCTCCCATTTATATAAAGAAACAAGGGATAGAACAAGGTGGATCCTTTGAAAAATAACCAGAACTTAGGTATGTCAACATTTCCATATTATTCATACTTAGTTATATAAACCCTTTTGCATTTGACAAGTTTTATTTGGTTTGGAAAAAGGTACATGATCCATAGTACCATTTTCCATTAAGGAATAACATTATTCATTTATTATTCTATCCCAATTCAAACGACTGGAAGCTTATGAAAATGTATATGGACCATGAGCATCTCAAAACTAATCCAAAAGAAAAGAGGCTCATTTTAACCATTAACATGTATGGAACCAATTCGAAGGATCACTGATAATATCACCAATTGCTTCTCATATTGTAAGAACACATCTAGGAAGTTGTGGTGTTAGTCCATGTTCATTTTCAATGGACCAAATGGAGGAAGGAGAGAAAGCAGAGGTGGATTTTAATCCTCACTATAATCATGTAAAGAATAAACTAGAATAGGATCACTAACATACAAATTGGGAACATAATATGGCACAATCGTTGAAGATGGATTGAAAGATGAAGATGCCACAAACACCAAGTTAGTTTCACAAGTTGAGATATTTTCATCAAATTTAGAATCACTCCTAATAATTATTTCATTGGAAAGAGGTTAAATAAAATGATAACCTTTTACATATTTAAAATATTAAACAAAATTTAACTTTTCACTCTTCGGTTGTAATGCTTTCATTTTCTCATTAAGAATGTGTGCCCATTCTTCACTACCAAGAGTGGGTTATCACAAAACTCTTCAAGAGTGGGTTTTTTTTAAGAAACCCCTAGAGTTTCTTTGATGGCGTAAAAACTAAATACAAAAGTGGAATATGGACTACCAAGATTAAAAAATAACATAAGTTCTTAACATGGAAAATTTTATTGGAAAATTCTATCCCATGGGTTATTTTTCAACCTTTTTCTCCCAAAAAAATTCAACAATTTGCCTTTTTTTTTCAAAAATTATTCACTGAAATTCCATAGGATAAATTTTTTAACTCTGAAAATCACCAAAATTGTCCAAAAATTATATAAATGAATAAGAAATTTGAATATTTTTACAAAAAAATCGCCAAACATTTTATGGTTGTATATTTTAGAATTAGTAAGATTCATCAAGGTTTCTACACTTTGAAAAATTATGAATCCTTAAAGTTTTCCACAGTTCTTAGAATTACATTCTTCAAATAAGTGATAGTGTTTTAAATTTAAATAAATAGTCTTCAATTCAAGAAAAATCACCATGATTTAAAGTAATCCTATAGTTGTCAAGATAGTGAGCACGAATCTCATTTTTTTTTACCAAATATAGTTTTCAACATTGGCCAAGCTTCATCTAGTTTGTAAAATCCTTGAAGGTGAAACTGTAAATAAATAAAGATAGACATTTTGATTAATTCATGTGTTTCATTACTATCCCATTTGTCGTTTTTAAGGAATTAGTGGGAGTAATGTATTTTCTCAAAGTAATACAATAAAGTCATTTACTTTGTAATACATCCTCCATATGGGTTTTTTTATTGGTATTGGTAAACAAGATATCACTTTGACTAGCCATATTATTGCACCAAGAGGTGCATTCTACAACCTAGTAAGGGGGATGTGTAACTCCTTCCATGCTAATCTTGGAGTTGACACATGCCCTTTATAAAATATTAATAAATATTATAATAAATAACATGTCATCTCAAATTAGATTTAAAACATATATATATATAATGATAAATTAAAACCATAAACATTGCATTACACACTTGATTTGAAGAAGAACATCCGAAAAGGAAAATTAGCAAAGGTGAAGACCTGGGAAGTTGTGAGCCATAGATGCACAATATAAGGAACTACAAGAAGAAGAATAGGGAAATCATCAAACCCACATACCTCTTCTCTTGTACATGAGCCATATACTCTCTCTATGAAGGAACAAACTTTTAAAGGCAAGCACCAATCATCATCAACAAATCTATAGTTATTTTTTTACATTTATCATTGTTTTTGTTTTCAATCTGCCCACTATCAAGTCATACACAAAATGTTGAGGAAGTGTTTACACCTTGAGAGATTTTATCCCTCTAGGAACATGGTAGATCTTGTTTTAACATGGATATATGTTGGTAATATCAATGTAACATGGTTTCAAAATAAGATATTGATGGTATGGATGGAAAGGTCTCAAAAAAATAGGCATTTTAAAAAAATGGCATTGAAAAAGGACTACAAATGTCAAACTTATGTCATTCTTGAGAAGGACAAAAAGCAATTAAAGTGTCACATGGTAGGTATAGGTTGGTCCACAGAATGAATGGTTCTCATTGATGCTTTTGAGTGAACAATAAGTATCTCCATTTTCTAACTTTTCGTATAATCTCACTTTTACAAATAAGTTAATTTATAAAATAATTTTTACATGCAAAAAGGTAACTTAAATTTTAAAATTATTTATAATGATTCACTTTTATAAAACAAGTGAAATGTACTTTACAACAAGTGAATACGGATCAAAATGGATAGGCCATCACAAAGTTAAAATTTGAGAAAGTAAATAAGTTATAGATTTCAAATAGAAATTGAGAATGTGAGGAGAAACAGTAAAAGCATAACAAGTTTATAGAACTTATCACATATATTAATTATTTGTAATCATACAACATTAAAATAAAAATATATAAAATTGGTCACATCAAAATAAAAACATCATATGGGAAGTGACAACATTTCTTTAGTACAAAAAAGTCAACAATGCCATGTGAAAATTGTCACATGGTACTTTTAGAAAATTCCATATTAAATGTTTAATTTTTGTGTTTTAAAAAAAAGTCACACTTTCAAGGATTATGTCCCATTAATAATCTATTTGACCAATGAACAAATGCAATGAGTAAAATTTAAAAATTATGTATTTTTTCCCAAAAAAAACATCGCAATGAATTGTATTTTATAAATATTGGAAAATTGAAAGTTGCATGAATTGTTTCAAAATAATTAATGAAAGAAGTACTTTAACTCAAGATGTTTCATTTAATGATGCCTTCGGGGAAGTAGTGGACGACATCATGTGAAGCAAAAGAGCTCTGTAACTTGATGCGAGGTTGGGGGTTTGGTTATCAAGGTGGAAGGTTTAATGGTGAACCAGCAGTGGAGGAGCGTATCAGTAGGTCGATTGGAATCATCCCAAGATGGTTCTTGCTGCTCCTCGTGGGGAGAGGGACCTATTGTAGGTACAACATATCCCATGTTATTCTTACACGGGAGCCCAATCACACATACAAAGTTAACTTGGTAGAATCCTTTGTAATTTCTGTTGGATTCTATTACATTTTTCTTGACTTGTGGGATTCCCTAACTTAGCCAAAATTCCCAAAACAAATCCATGCTTGATTTGTGTGTTTTTAAGATTCAGAAAGTTAGTTTTTTTGGGGATTGATTTGCAATTCCGCAACCCACAAGTTGCGGAATGTGGGATTTCTAAAGTCAAATGTATTAAAATTCTTTATCTCGCAAATGCAGAATGCGGGATATGGAAAATTTTTGATAGTTATGATTTGGGCAACCTGCAACCCGCATCCCACAGAAGTGCGGAATTCGGGGAGCGGGCTGTCGTTTGTTATGTTGTTTGGTTTGCGTGTTTCTGAAACCTGCATCCCGCAAAGTGTGGAATGCGAGATGCGGAGAGGATTGAATTTTTTTTTCTATTTTGCAATTCCACACCCCGCATCATGCCACGGGGATTTCACTTAATGAACCTCTCACATAGCACGTGCAATCGTGGGATATTAAAGAATACCCTTAATTTCTAGAGATATTGACCCAAACTCTTTTTGTTGAAACCCCCTCCCAAAACTTAGATCCTCCTCCCCACCCATTTTTATACCTCAACCCTTATAAACCACCCTAGCCACCCCCACCTTAAACCCCTCATTCCCCTCAATACCTATAATATATTGGTTCAATTTTTGATAATTTTAAAACCCACAATATGAACTAACGTGATAGGATATTTCTCAACAAGTGAAGCCCCCGTGCATCCCGCAAAGTATGGAATGCGGGTTACGTAATGATTAATAAAATTTTCATGTTATGTTTTACGGAAAGACATGCTTACCAAAAACCTGAATTTCGGTGTCTTCTCTGATACCAGTGTCCGAGTTAGCGAAACCTACCAGTTGGATTGGTCTAGAGTTTACTCTATCTTTGACAACAATGACCTTTCAAACTTTTAGGATGGCCAACTCATTTATGAGAGCATTAGGGATTCTAGCATCCACATGATTGCTGCGAGACTGGTTGTTCTCCCTTACAGTGACACAGTCAAATGGATTATTGACCACGCCAATCCAAAAGACTATTCTTTTAACACTAGTATTGGATTGATGCTGGCCAATTAAAGTTTTGAAACCTTTGTGAAAATTTATGCTCTCAAACCTTTTATGCAACTCCTTAATGATGATTTTCTTAAAGCTTCCAAGTCTAGGTACAATTTTGACCAAATGTTGAAGTTCTGGATGGTTGAACCACGTAAATTCTCCCAGAGAAAAGATGAAACTTACCCCATTGAATGGTTCAAGGAACCTTATTCCCTACTTATAGCAATGTTGTGCAGGCTTTATGGTCTCCCTAACTGTTCTTACTTTAAGGAAGAATGGGCTATGATTTCCTATCATGTCATAAATACAGGTGAATCCCTCCCCTTGGAATCAATCTTGTCTCTAGAACTTAAAGCTTCCATACAGGAATTCCAGAAAGCTACTGCTAGGAAGAAGCCCAACTTCTTCTTCTCTGCCTTCATTCTGGATATCTTTTGTGTCGAGTTCCGTTATCCGAACATGGGATGAAGTTGGGTACTATCATCCCCACCTGTACACATTTATCATCTGTAGCTATGGGATACCAATTATGTAACCAAATTCTATGACATCTGTGAGAGTTTCCTCGGCCGGCTTTATTTCCTAATTTTCAACAAGGAAGCTCTTGCATTCTCCCCTGAAGCCAAAACCCTTATAGCCACAATGGGAGATTGGTATGTCGGTGAGTCATTCACTTATATCAAAATCTTTGGTAGCAATGCTACTCATATGCTACCTAAGGTCATTCCTAATAGGTTAGTTCTTGAAGAAATTTCATTTCAGACGGTCACTGAAGGGATATATAAGAAATGTGCAGTACCCAAGAGGAAAGTCTGGCCCAAATTTCCTCTAACCCTTGGATCCTTCAGCATACCTACTTCTACCTGGGTGTCAGAACTCAGTGACCACATAGTGTCACTCAAACTGCATTTTGCTATTAAAAGGTAGCATGATCCCAAGGGAATATTTGATTTTCACCTCAAGCAGAATCACTTCAAAACCAGGTACACTCATGAGGAAACCCTAGATGACTTCATCTATCAAGGAGTTGATACTTTCTCTGAAGTTTTGGAAAGCGATAAAAGTAAAGAAGAACAAAGTCAGATCCTGCTATACCAAAAGGAGATCAAGGACATGGTTTGACATTACAGGGCTATGGATCTAGACATTCAAGAAAAGGTGATGAAAGACAGGGAATAAAAGGAAGCTCATGCCACAACAAAGGAGGCTCTAGCAGCAAAAAATGCACCTATGGAAACTAGTTCAACTTCAGACAAAGGGAAAGGCCCCATGGAAGAAATCCCATAAGCATCTGTTGAGCAGTAGGTCAAAGCTTATTTACATACTTCAGAGCAGATCAAATAGAAACTAAGGAGAATGACTTCAGCACTGGACACTCAAGAGATTATAACTTCTCAACCAGCTGAAGCTACTCAGGTAAATACTGTTGTTGAGAAAGCTCAATTTGAACAAACCCAGGTTAAGGAGAATCCATTCAAAAGGTTGAAGGTTCAAGTTTCACCCATCCCTGTTTATACTATAGATTTGACCCATTCAGAGGAGGAGGATGAAAGGATTTCCCCTATGCCTGTTACCGAAGAAGTTGGAAATGGCAATGATTTACATGATTTTATCAATTTGTTTAATGGTAGCAATGACAAATCTTCATCATCTCCCCCACAACCACAACCTTTTTCCCAGCCTTGTGCATCATCTTTAGCCTTACTCCTCTCATCAATCATAGCCTTATCTTCATTGTCTGTTGGGTCTACTATGACACCCTTTATGTCTCAGCTTTATCAATATGCCACATGCTTACTAGAATCTATTACACCTGCTTTTGTGCATATGCTCATTCCATCATCCACCATACCTCCAGTTTTTAAAGTTCCACTACATATTCTTTATTTCAGCTCAGTCTCATCCCATGTGCATGAGAAAACTTAAACACTATCACCATCATCACTCGGAGCCACTACCCTCCAAGTTTCATTGATTGAAACTTATGTTCTTGACATTTATTCAACCCTTGAAGTAACTCTTACCTAGATTGTTTCTTCCTCTCCATCCACTTCTCATATTACTATGACCATACCCTCTCACACTACAACTCAAACCTCCTCTCTGATATCTACGGGTATTAATATTCCCCCCATTGATCAGATGAGGGATGAGTTCAATGAATATTTTGTGATATCTCTGAGAGAATATCGTTATAGTAAAGATGATAAATCAGTGGTGAAGAGGGGAAGAAAGAGGAGCAGGGATCAGAGTGATATGGACATATCTATTTATTGCAGCTTCAACTTTTTTCCCCAAAAGTTTCAATTTTAGGGTCCCTCCTTCTATTTTTTTTTATTAAATCTGGCATAGAAGGATTTTGTTTTCACTGAAGCCACCCTAAAGTTCAGTTTTTCCTTTAAAATCTTGGTATGTTTCATTTTCTGTATCGGAAGACTAGCTGACTATCCTTCCAATATCAAAAGCATAGTATACTATCTTTTCGACGTTGTAGAAGCCAAACTGTCAAGCCTATCGAAAGAACTTCAGACTCCCTCACCGATATGTCAAACCTCATTTTCTTTTCTCCTTGTTTTTGTCTTTCCGAGCTTAACACTTAGTGGTTTCAATATTCGATTAAGTATTTTATCACTGTTGGGATGTTTGGCAATAGTAAGCTAGAGTCCTAGTGTTTTTCATTGTCGACATTGCAGGAAACTAGTGCTGAGATGTTCCAAAGTAGTGTTTTTCCTCGCCGACTATTAGAGCTTAGGATATTCGATTTTCGACACCCGTTAGAACAGGTAGAGCCATTATGATACAAATTTACATCACCGACGTTGCGAAGGAGGATCTGTCTAGATGTTCCAAACTTAGAGTTCAGTAGTTCCGATTTTTGATGAACTTAAAATATCATGGGCTCATAGTTTCGTTTGCACCCTCCGTTGCGGCTGTCCTATGAGGTATCCTTCCGATTGATATAGGTTTCGACCACCGAGAGATTCTCGCTGAATGTTATATATATATGAGGGGCATGTTTTTTATTTTCTTATCCATATTTGACTTGACGCTTGCATTTGGTCTGAGTCGTTTCCACCAATCGTGCGCACCTAGCAGTCAAAACCTGGTTCGTTCGTGTTGTTCCCGTAGAAGTTTATTCCATCTAGTCAACCGCACTATTATTTGATAGGTAGGTAAACCATGGCATTACTAGTTTGGTTTTATTCGTTTATTTGGGAACCGTTAGGTTTTTCATTGGTTAGGTTTTGCCCGTATAAAAGGATTTCTTGCCCTTACCGGTTTTCACGATTATTTTTACTTGGAGGGTGCTGAGTTTTAAGCTGCTTACAGTTTCTTTAGTGGGAAAATATGAAGTGTATGTGCTTTTTTTTTGTTATGGACACATTTGCTCCAGCACGGTTGCAGACAAGCATTTCACTGTCTGCAACACCGGTTTCTTGGTTTTTCCATGGTCGACTAGGGCTATAAAGTTGTTTTTCTTGCATTTACCTTATCTCATGGGACTGTAGAGGATTTTTCCATGGTTGGTTTAGGGTTTTTCTCGAGGACGAGCACTGTGTAGAGTTTAGTATTTTTGAGTTTGGTTTTGTGGATGAGCGGTAGGATTAGTCTGATACGTCCCTATATTTGACTAAGGATTTTTTGATATGGCCCGAGTTGAGAAGGAAGATTTTTCAATGAAGTGAAGTTTTCAGACAATGGGGTTTAGGCAGTTTAGGAAGAAGCCTACAGGATATTTTTCTCCTCGTTAATTCTTTCATTCATAGAATACTATGTTTAACTTATTTTTCAGTATGCATGTTGAGGAGGTAAATTGATATATTTTCCTGTTTATTGTTTAAACATTTTCTAATAGCTTATTTGGTCTAAGAACATGCTTTGAATGTGACAAGTTGATTGTTATAACGAAAACATGTCAAATAGACAAAAGAAGAAAGCTCCTATGGTTGAAGGAGAGCCTGAAGTAGAGATCATCACCAAAGTAGAGTTTATCTACGAAGATACTAAAGCCTCTACTGGGGTCGAACGTGACTACAAGTGGGGAGAAATATATAGAATGTTTTCCAAATAGAATGTAACTAATGCGGGTTTTGAGGAGCTGACAATATATGGAAACATTGAGAAATCAACCCTAATGAAAGTAGCTACGAGGCCCGAGATATTTCCTTGTTTGGAAGTAATAGGCTAGATTCTGCCTGGGGAAGATGTAACCACAATGATTCTGGAGAACACTACTAAGAAAGGTTATGCTGCATATAACCCTGCATATGTCTCTATGGCTTATCATCTACCATCACCCCAGGTTTATTTGATAGAAAGCTCATTAAAAGAGATAGCTATGGATCTGGTGGAGACAGTAAAAAGAATAATGATACCCGGAAAGAATTTCTGAACTAGACCTTCCGGAGAGTATGACACCTCTACTCTCCATGATCCCTATAGGTTCATTGCATTGATGTTAAATAGGATTTTTGGCAGAGCACATGGGAAGAGCTTCAAGATAGGGTGGATACCAATTATTTTGTTTGTATCTATCCAAGGAACCATCTTCAACTGGGCAAATATTGTGTTAAATATCCTCTCTGCATATATATCAATAGTCTTAGGAGGGGTATCTCAAAAGAGATTAGAGTTTTATTTGAGCTCTATCTTGATTGATTGCATATTGTGCACTCAGTATTTAATTTCCTACTTTGAGATGTAACTGGGAGAAGGACAGAACCCTAGTGTACGAAGCCTATAAATTGTTATGGGAACATAAGTACCATAGTTATTACAAGGAAATCTGCGAGCATTTCATTATGCCCTTATATACCCTCATTTTCTTGACTGAATGTAATTGCATGTCTGAAGAGGCATTCAAAGTCATATAGGAGTTTGGAGATTACTATTTGATGGAGGACGGGTTATATATAAGAATGTACGGTATTTTCAGAGCTCCTTCCCTACTCCCAAAGTATACCACATATTATGTACTCCATAAGGAGGTAGTTAGGCAGCTGTATATTGATGGTGTAGGCAATTTTCTGTTTGACAATAAAAAGGCAACATATCCTGCAATACCTTTCCTGCTTGGCAGCTACAAGTTTTCAAGAGTAAAGCAGGCGACATAATTTGTTAAGGAGCTGGAGTATTTTCGTTTAGGTGAAATGAATTTTCATAGGAATGACTCCCACAATAAAGTAGATGATTACTGCAAAGAAGCAAGAATTCATTTGGAATATATTGATTTTTGGGACAAGGATGAGGAGGCATTCCGAAATGCAAAGAACATAACCGGCCTTAAGAAGAGATTCAAACAAAAAATAACTACTATGGGTGGAAAAGGTAAAACTTTGGAAAAGGTGAAGAAATTGAAAGAGGAAGAGGCGAAGAAGAGAGAAGAAGATGCTAGAAGACTAGCCCAGGAGGCAAAAAGCTGGTTGAAAAATGAAGAAGAAGAAAAGAAGTGAGCTGCAGAGGAAGCAGTTAGGAAGGAAGAGGAAAAAATAAAGAAAAAAGAAGTTGAAATCAAGTAATAATAAGAAGAAAGTGAGGGTTTGAGGCTAACAGGATCCCAAAAGGATCAACAAACTATAGAGAAAGTAGATACACAAGGAATGCAAGATCAAATACATTAAGAGCATGGACAATCTGATCCTAATCCCTTGGAACCTGCTGCATCTTTTGGCAGCATATTAAGACAAGCTTCATTTTCTGAAATAAATTTGATCCCTTTCATGCCTACAGAAGGGGAGGAGGTTCCTGATTTTAGTACCATTTTTTATGATAAAGAAAATAAAATAATTGTTAAAAGAACTGAGAAGAAGTTCAAGACTGGAGGACGGTCAGGAAAAATGGTAACAGATAAAACATTGGTACATGGTACACATAATGATCTGCAGTTGATAGCAAGAGCTAGGGTACCATTAACCTTAGTGACTAAGGACAACGTGGACAGGCTCATGACTGATCTAGAGCAGTCATGAAAGAATGTGGCCCAATTTAAAGAAACTTTAAAGAAGGAAAGAGATGAGAGTCAAAAGATGAAAAGGAAGTATGAAGATAAGATGACTGAAGTCAAGACTTCAAGAGCGAAATTCTAGACTCTACAAGTGGATAAGAATGCTTTAGAAATATCTGTAGAGAACACAGAAAATAATGCTCAGGTTAGCTTAGCTGAATTACAAAAGCTACAGCTAGAACATCAGATGTTAAAAACTAAAAAGGATGATCTTCAAGTGCATATGAGAATTTAAGTGCAGAGAAGAACAGGTTGGAGAGCAGGGTTAGATAGTTAGAAATGGAGAGGGCTACCACAGAGGAAAAGGAGATGCACTATTAGATGCAGGTGGTAGCCATAGAAGAGAAAAACACTTCATTGACTGCATCACTTAAGAATGCTATGGAGTAGAAAACCGACAATCAGTATTTGAAAGAGCACGTTCTGATTCAAAGAAAAAGGATCCAACAAATATAGATACACATAGAAGATGATAGGTGTAAAATTTTGCAGATAGACACCAGAATAGAGGAAATTATAGTGAACACTTTATACTTTTTGGATAGGTCTCAGGATATTTTGGAGATTCTAAAAGGAATAATGGTCTAGGCAGAAACAAATAAGGAATCTCCCATGGAGTTAGTAGTAAAGGATCAGTATATTTTAAAATAGGAGTATGAGTTACTGGAATTTGTGACTAATGTAGCAGAAGAGTTCAAGAAAACCGTGAAGAAGACAAAGGGAGCATGTGTTGAATATTGCAGAAGAGTGCTTTCCACACACAATAGATATCAGAATTATGCGGAAAATATATTGGATGTGATACTGGAGCATGAATTATTTCTAAAACATCTATAGGATAGGTATCAAGAGCATAAGCAAGAAATCTAGCAGGTCAAGGACCTAGATGAATGGATCTTGAAGAATGCGGTGGCACATGCAAAATTGAGCATAGATCTACTAGAAGAGCAGATGCACCTAAGTCCTGCCAGGATAGAGGGGGTAAAAACCCAAGCTGCTAAATATGAAATTAATATTCGATTTCTTGAGCCTTCCGGGTTTGAAGGCATAGAAGTAGATGCTCATGCATGGAAGAATTAAATCAGCGAGCAAGCCGACCCTTCCTCATAAAGTGTTTTGGAAATTTTGATTTGAAATGTAATATATTGTATTAATTAGGTGCACAATCTACGAGACAAAATTTTGGAAAATGAAAGGTTGGGGAAGCTCAAAATACAATGAGGGGCAGCCCAAGAGTTTTGTTTTTTTGTATAAATATATGAGAGTTTTAGATGTAGAGGACCTTTTTCCATACTATCTTGGGAGACTATTGTAAGAAGAACTATTTCATTTTACAATAAAGAGTCATATTTTTCTACTAGAGAAAGTTCTGTGGATGTTTTCAAATGTTTGCTATGGGCCAATTGGAAATGAACTATTTTTTTTTCAGCTTGTTTCCATTAACTATGAGATCATTCTAACTCATTGAATTTCTTTTCATGTTATGAATGTGCTCTGTTTTATTCTTTGAAATTTCCACATTGAGTAATGAAGGTTTTAATTAACAATGAGTTATCTTGTTGTTTATATTTCTCTTGATGTTCATGTGTTATGAAACATTAACAGCTATCTGTAATTTTTCTTCAATGCATGCACTATTGTACATTACTCACCATTAATGATAGTTTTTCTCCTCCTCTTTACCTCACATCACATTGCAATCCTCCTCTTTACCTCTGTTGTCTGCATTTTAGTTAGGAACTTGCAAATCATACCTTAGACATCAAAAAACTAAAAATATACACGGTGGACTCGGCTGTAACCGGTAAAACACTTTAATTGTTACTTGACCTACAATAGCCGGACCGTAAACCGGACGGATTCCCCATACCAAACAATAATGGGAAAATTGGGAACGTTTATTGGGGAGAATCACTAACTGTTGTTACCTGCAACTTTCCAGGCCTCAACAGTTTTTGGCACTAGAAGGAGGGCCACTAGAGCATGTGTTGTAATCTCGCAGATCACATAAGGTTACCAATAATACATACTAAAACATACATACATAACAGATACAAGAGACAAGAAATAATATATTGAATAATAGATTATATTAGTATGAGAGGGTCCATACAATACAGAGAACTGAACCGAGTTCTCATCTGGCTCAATAGCCTAATATATATGATTACAAAACAGTTACAAAATAACTACCTGTCGGTTCGGTGAACCAACACGACCTTAGGTGGTCGATCTAATCTCTAGTTTAGTCGACCGACCGACTTAGTCACCTGATCAACTTAGTCAGCTGATCGAATAAGTTGGATATCGTTCAATTCGACTTATCAACTTGCTCCTCCAACATCTCCCCTATGAACAAAATGTTTCTTCGTCCTGAAGAAACAGGGAGGTACAAAATTCTTTATGTCTATCT
>LPNX010934427.1:282334-369791 GCA_001517045.1 Pseudotsuga menziesii | reverse complement strand
TGACCAAAGATGACATTGGTTCAATCACTTTAGGATCACTCTCCGAAAGGAGAATGGGATTGACCAAAGATGACATTGGTTCAATCACTTTAGGATCACTCTGGTGTATAACACTTAGTAGTCATTATGATGTGCTTGGTCGGTATTTTCTTTTTGCATCTCCTTTGTTTCTTGAATGTGTTCTTGGAGTGCTGACACCATGCTTTCAAATAGTTGATACGCTCTTTTGAGCAGTTTGTCTGTGTCGACCTCTACAGGGCATGGAATTACTGATTGTGCAAGGTTTCTACATTTGTTGAGTAACTCGACATGTTCTTCGACCTTGTTGTGAAGTTCCTTATGTCTCTACTGGCTCCTTGTCTTTGCTTCAACTGTTAGGGTTTTTAGGAGTTTTCCTAGCTCTGCATCAGTCAGAGAGGTTGCATCTTTCAATTTGATATGGAACTTTGATGGCTGTCCATGATGCTCCTTCTTCATTTTCTCATTCCTCTTCTTATGCTTTTCCGTCTCTATTTGTGTCGGTGTAAGGGTACACAGGGTACTCCCAAAGGACCGAACACCAAGAACAACTGCTTCATAGAAATAGATCACAGATCAATACACCAATGTTTGTCACGTGGTTAAAACCCTCGAGAGGGAAACAGTCCACGGCCCTAGCCAAATATCTACTTGGAGCAATTTATTATGCAAAAGAAAGAAAGTTACATGAGCTTCTCATAATCAATCAACTAGCCAAGGACCCTCTATGCTCTTTAAATAGAGATCATAGACCAATCGGGTGTTAAGCCACGGATCAATGGTAGGTATGATCTAAGAGAAGTTGAACCGTCGGATCACTCTATGTCTAGAACATATCATGACCATCGGATTAGAATATTTACAAATGCATATTAATGCATACTAAAAAAACACAATTTTACCTAATGGATATAGTACACAAGTTGATCTTAACTAACTCCTAAGTGTCTAAATATCCTAACATCCCCCCTTAAGAACAACTTGGGATAGGATTGAAGGATTTACAAAAGTGACACTATTAGGAGAATGAAGGAGGCATTAGAGCCTATCCCCCCTTAAGGACACATTCCTGAACTCCTAACATAGACCGAAGTTTAGAAAACTTCGCTTCTGTAAGAGACTTGGTGAAGATGTCTGCAACTTGATCATCTATAGGACAATATAGCACTTCAATAACATGATCATGAACAAGATGTTTGATGAAGTGCATGTGTAGCTCAATGTGTTTGCTGTGTTGATGTAGAACTGGATCTTTGGAAAGCTTGATGGCACTTTGATTGTCGCACCAAAGTGGAGTAGGCTGCTGCTGCTCAAATCCAAACTCTAAAAAGATCTGTCAAAGCCATAAAGCTTCCTGACTGGCATTAACTGCGGCTCGATATTCTACTTCTGCTGAAGAAAGAGCAAGAGCTTGTTGTTTCTTACAAGCCCAAGTGACAGGTCTAGATCCTAGACTGAAAACATAACCTGCAGTAGACTTTTGATCATCAAGATCACCGGCCCAATTTGAATTCGTGAAACCAACCAACAAAGGTTTCCCCCCTGTACTTTAATGAATCCCAAACTGAATTGTACCTCGAATATATCGAAGTATTCTTTTTGCTGCTTTCCAGTGACTTTCATGAGGAGTTTGCATATAACGGGTAACATGACCAATGGAAAAGGAAAGGTCAGGACGGGAATGAGTCAAGTATAAAAGACTACCAACAAGCTGATGATACAAGGTGGCATCTACTTTAGGGGAAGTACAAGTGGCAGAAAGTTTGACTCCAGACTGGAAGGGAGAAGGGGCTAGTTTACAATCTTCCATGTGGAAGCAACGAAGAAGGTCACAAGCATACTTAGAATGGGAAAGAAAGATTCCTTCTTTGGTTTGCAAGACTTGGAGACCAAGAAAATAATGCAAATGTCCTAAGTCTGACATTTCAAAATTTTGCTTAACACTGGATTTCACATGGGTTATAAGGTTAGGGTCACTACCAGTATGGATAAGATCATCAACATAAAGAACAAGTATGATGAGATGGTTTCCTACTTTCTTGGTATAGACATTGGGGTCAGAATGGCATCTAGAAAAACCAGTGTCAAGGAGAAAGCTATCCATTTTGGCATACGAAGCTCTAGGAGCTTGCTTAAGGCCATATAAGGATTTCTTAAGGAGACAAACAAAGCTAGAGTTATTCTAAACATATCCAAGAGGTTGTTCCATGTAAATTTCCTCATGTAAATCACCATGTAAGAAGGCAGAATTGACATCCATTTGATGGAATTCTCAGTTGTGTAAGGCTGCAAGGGAAAGAACAAGGCGGATGGAGTTCATTTTTTCTACAGGGGCAAAGGTTTCATTGTAGTTGATCCCTTCAACTTGGGAAAAACCTTTGGAAACTAACCTTGCCTTCAGTCTTTCAACACTTCCATCTGATGCATACTTAGTTCTATAGACCCATTTACAACTGACAAGTTTTCTTCCTTTTGGAAGAGGAACAAGATCCAAAGTATCGTTCACCATTAAGGAACGATATTCTTCATCCATAGATGCATCCCAATCTGGATTTCCTAAAGCTTCTGCAAAAGTTTCTGGATCATGATTCTCAGAAACTTGAGCCAAAAGAGAAGAGGCTCGCTGAAACTGAGAACGTGTTCGACGTTGATCTCTAGGATCACCTGCAAGATCACCAGCTGCTTCACATGTTGAATGGACCCATAGAGGAAGTATTGGTGCTGGTGCAATTGGAGGAACATGAGCAGGCGGAGGTGTATTTTCATCCTCACTGTCATCATCAGAAACTGGAGTTGGAAACCTGTCAAGGAAGTTGGAAGAAGAATAAGAAGGCACAATCGCCGAATCAGGATCACAGGCCAAGGATGGCACACCCACCAAGTTAGGCTCACAGGCCAAGATATTTTCATCAAATTTAACATCTCTTCTAATGATTATATCATGAGAATGTGGCTGAAGAAGTCTATAACTTTTTACATCTTCAGAATATCCAACAAATATGCACTTTTCACTTTTAGGCTGCAACACTTTCCGTTTTTCATCCGGAATGTGAGCCCATGCTTCACAACCAAACACACGAAAGTGACTTACATCTGGTTTAATTTTACTCCATGCTTCTTCTGGTGTTATACCCTGTAAAAATTTAGTGGGTGTGCGATTAACTATGTAATTTGCACAATTTATGGCCTCAGCCCAATATTGAAGACTTAGTCCCTTAGATTGGATCATACAATTAGCCATTTCTTTTAAAGCGCAGTTCTTCCTTTTAGGTACACCATTTTGTTGTGGTGTATATGGAACAGTGTGCTGTTGTTGGATTCCTTATTCAGTGCAAAAAGTAGTGAACTTGTTGTTAACATATTCTCCTCCATTGTCAGATCTTAACTTAATAATTTGATGACCAGATTGTTTTTCAACAAGGGCCTTGTAGGCTAAGAACATGTTAAATACTTCGCTCTTAAGTTTTAAGAAGTAAACCCAAGTGCATCTGGAGTAGTCATCAATGAAAGTTAAGAAATATTTGAAACCAGAAAAGGAAGCAGATGGAAGAGGGCCACACAAGTCACTATGCACAAACTCCAAGGGAACCGAGGCATGCCAAGAGGTACGTTTGTCAAAACTGTCCCGATGATGTTTTTCAAGTACACAACCGGAATAAACACCATCCTTGGAAGATACCAGTGGAAGACCAGTCACCATATTGTCTTTACATAGTTGTTGCAATGAGCGATAATTTAAGTGACCAAATCGCTCATGCCAAAATTTGCTCAAGTTATCACTATGAGCAACAAAAACTGAAGGAAAAGTTGATGACCCAAAGTTGTTAAATTTGTACAACCTGGTAATATCATCAACAGTTCCAATAGTAAGGACATTTTGAGGATTTTTAAAATCCTTGATTACAACTTCGTGAGGTGTAAACATCACAGTTTTACCTTCACCTAAATGAGTAATTTGATAGACTGATAACAAATTGCAAGAAATTTTTGGAACACATAGTACATCACTGAAATGACCATTTTCTACTGGAACTGTTCCAGATCCTACAACACTTAGAGATCTATCATCACCAACAAATATTTGTTTGGTGTTACATTCATGCATAGTATAAAAGATGGCTTTATCCTTAGCCATATCATAAGATGCTCCGGAATCAATGAACCATTCATTTGAAGTAGAAGAAGAAGATGCAGTATAAGAGTAACCAGAAGCACAAAGTTCATGTCCATGAGAGTTAGATTCTAGAGACGAATCGAGGCTGATGTGGTGCTTCTTCATTGTTGCTTCCAAGGCTGTCATCTTCTTAAAACATTTAGATTCATCATGATTATCTTTCCCACAAAAATTGCAATGACGCTCAGTCTTCTTTCCTTTTTTCTTAGATCCTTTGTCATTTTTTGAAGAAGGAGTTGACTGAGGGGGTTTGGGACCCTTGTTGTTTTGCTTATTATTGTGAAAATTTTGTTTCTTGAGAGGCTTGGACTTTTCTTTCTGTTGGGACAATAAGGCTTTCCCATATGTATCTGCATTGTTAATTATTCCAAGATGAATGAGCTTATCTTGCTCTCTAATTAAGGAATCACAAAAGGATTCAAGGCTAGGCTCTACATAGCTGGTTGCAGTCAAGTATTCTTTCATAGGGTAGAATGTAGATACAAAAATAGAATATGAAGGTCCAAGTTTGGAAAGAATATGATAAATAAATTGTTTGTCTTCTTTCTTAACCTTGCATTCTGCACATAATAGTCTAAGAGTTTTATACTTAGATAAATAGTCTTGAATGCAAGAAAAATCATTGGGATTCAAGGAAAGAAACTCATTCTCAAGTTTCTGACCCTGAATTTCATTGTGTTTACCAAACACAGATTCCAACTTTTCCCAAGCTTTATCAGGTTCATCAATGCCAGATATGTGGAATCACAAATCAGTAGAGATTGACATCCCAATCAATCCACAAGCTTCATCGCATCTATTTTTCCATTTAATTTTATTATCATCATCAGTGGGTTCTATTTCTTTCCCTGAGGTTATCCTGAAAAGTCCCCTACTTCGCAGAACATTCTCCATACGAGATTTCCATGAGAAATAGTTAGAACTTGTAAGTATAATATCACAAGGGGTGGCCATACTACAAAATAATGGATTAAATAATAGAAACTAACTATTTGGATGCAAAGATCTCGAAAAAATATGTGGTTTAAAAAAAAACGACACTTAAAACGGATTCCGAATGATGAAGTTATGCTTGATCAAAGAAAATGTTGAAGATGTCCCCAATAGTGACGTGGCAGATATTAACTTGACCAACTAAAAAAAGAACCCCCCTCTTCCAAAGATCAACCTTTGACAATCACTTTACAATAAAGTTGCTTTGAAGTGAATCACTTTTGTAGAATAAGTGAGGTTCACTTTTACAATAATGTACTTTTAAATAGTGCGGCAATTAAAGCAACTTTGGACCAAGTGAGCTAAGTTTAAAAGGTACGTAAAAGTATGGAAAGAGGAAGGGGTTTTTTTTTTTTTTTTTTACTCTTCTCTCTCATTTTCCGTGATTTCTTTCTTTTCCTGCAAATCACAAGAAAAACGAAAAACAAAATCAAAAAAAACTTTTTCCACACAATGGGGTTAGATCTTGGTTAGCTTATCCGAAAATTCTACGTTTTCAAGTTTTCTCGTTGTTTCTGATTTGCCGTGATCGCACAAGGTGCACGGCAAAGAGCATACGTAGCCGAGAAGACAAGAAAAAAAAACTTTCCCTCACTGTTTCTGATTCGCCACGATCGCATAAGGTGCACGGCAAAGAGCATACGCATCCAGGGAAGGAAACAGTCCGAGACTAAAACAAAAAGATCTAATAATAAGACTGATAAAATATGAGAGATTTAAAAAAACAAAAAAAAACAAATCCGTCACTGTAATATTATACCTTCAGATTTGTCGAAATGGGTGTTTCTGGAACAAATGGAAACGGTTTTCGGTGAAACGAAAACTATTTCTAAATGGAAACGGTGCTTCAGACGCAATGGAACAGCCCCCACAGGCCACAAATGCACAGAAAATCTAGAACCAGAAACCCTTTCAAAGTTTCGGCAACATCGGTTCCAAATCTTGATCAAAACCGAAAGCGGCTCTTCATAAAAGCTCTGATACAATGTAAGTGTACACAAGGTACTCCCAAAGGACCAAACACCAAGAACAACCGCTTCACACAAACAGATCACAGATCAATACACCAATGTTTGTCACGTGATTAAAACCCTCGAGAGGGAAACAGTCCACGGCCCCAGCCAAATAGCTACTTGGAGCAATTTATTATGCAAAAGAAAGAAAATTACATGAGCTTCTCATAATCGATCAACTAGCCAAGGACCCTCTATGCTCTTTAAATAGAGATTATAGACCAATCAGGTGTTAAGCCATGGATCAATGGTAGGTATGATCTAAGAGAAGTTGAACCATCAGATCACTCTATGTCTAGAACATATCATGACCATCAGATTAGAATATTTACAAATGCATACTAATGCATACTAAAGAAACACACTTTTACCTAACGGATATATTACACAAGTTGATCTTAACTAACTCCTAAGTGTCTAAATATCCTAACAGTCGGCACTTGTGTACCTGCAAAATTCGAGTCAGGATTTTTAGTTTGTGGTATAGTGGTTGATGGCTTCTCTGTTTGGGGAGGTGGGATGACTAATGCCTTTGGTTGGTTAGATGCAGGGGGTGTAGAAGTGGATGTAGTTGGTTTTGATGGTTGTGGTGGGGCTTGTTTTGAGTCGGGGGGTGGTGGTGGTGGTGATGGTGTTGGTGAATGGTCGGGGGTGATTGGGTTGGTGGAAGTGAGGCCAAGAGGTGGGTTTTCAGGCTGGGGAGGTGAGTCCAAGTCAAAGAACATTTGGTTAATTTGTTGATTTATGTCCTTGACATTTTCTTCTCCTCCGATCGGTACAGCGGCTGGCAGGTTGGTTTGGGGTACAGTTGGAGTGATAGTCACAGTCTGACGGTGTGGTAACTTTAGCTTCCTTATCGGGATTTCTCTCAAAATTCGAAGTGATAGTTGCAAAGGTTCGTGACTGGAATTCATGACTTGGTTGGTATCCACCGACCTCAAAGAGAGGTGATTTTGTGAATAGCTTTTGTACTGACATGAATATCTCAGGTAGTTTCTCAATGAATGCCTGCAAATCTCTGTCTTTATCGAAATTTTCTTTGACAACTTCCGACATATGATTTTTGCACAAGTTGAGTGGGCTTATCAAATGCTATTCTGGTACTTGCTCCTCTGTTACTTTTGTCGGGGATTGAAGTGGACGTGTAGACACAAGATCTACGACATTTTCAGGCATTGTCGTGTGGGTGATCTTGGTTTTCTTTGGTCATCCTGGTAGTGCTCCTGCCTCGACAAATCTTTGGAACTGGGTTTCCACTGGCACTTTATTTGCTGCGGCATCTTCTATTATGTCGATGGCCGTAGCTCCTAGTTCCTCCTCGTCGTCTCATGATTCTGTAATGAGAAGCTTGTGCTTACCTTTTCCCTGTTGTCGTTGTTGTGTTCTTATATTTTTTCTTACAGCTGCTATCTCTTTCGACAATTTTCTTATAATGCCTTTTGTGATAGCACACTCTGGGTTTTCTGGTTCTATCTCTCCCCTTGGTTCCTGGGTCAGGATGAGACTTTCTATAGCCGGAGTGATTACCTGCTGCTCTTCCTATGTTTCTTCTATCTATGGTTCTACCCTCTATGTTGTCGGAGGTTTGACGATGATTTGAATTCGGCCAGTGTGTTCGACCGGTGTCTCCTTCGACACAAAGGTACTGATGTAGAGGCTCAGCTCATAGTCTTCTTCTTTCTCTTGGTCGGTTAACGACTCCTTGATTGAGAAGTTGATATTCTTTACTGTCGTTGGTACTGGTATTTTTGTTTTAGCTTGTCGAGACAGCTCCCAAAATATCTGGTCGACCGATGGATAATAGTCAATGGCTTTTGCATTTGAGTTGGCACCCTGCATGTACCACACTAAAGTATGGTCAAGCTCTAGCCGGATGTGGGACTTTGTCGGTAGACTTAGTTGGATGTTTTGAAGCACCCTCCATCTAGTCCTGCAAACTTTTAGCTATTGGAGCTAGTTCTCCAACATCACTTTTCAGTCTTCAAGTTCCTTCAAGGTTCCTTTCTAGGAGAATGGTTTGAATCTCCAAATGTGGAACCTTGTCGGTTCTTGAAAAATTGGGTTTCCTTCAGGGAAAATATGGCACATGACTATCCATAGTATGAGGGAGGGGAACCTAATGATTCCTCCCATCTCTTGGCATCTTTCACATATGGTCTTGACCATGTCAATGACATATTTATCCCATCTGTATATCTTTCCATTTGTTGCAATGGTGTTGACAGCTTCTAACATGTCTAATTTGAGGTTGCTGCCTTGACTTGCCAGGGTGAGTGTTATGGCTATTATTTTGGCCACAATATATGACATTCGGGCTGTGATTTGAATAATCATCAACCCCTTCGAATTTTTTCCCGAAGCTAACCCAGTTAGTTCTTCGACCAGTCCTTCTTTAATATCGACTGGTACTAGGTCTCCTGTGTTTGAGAGACCTGTCAGCTTGGATATGACTTCCCCAGAGATGTCGACTGGTTGGTCGAAGTATAACTGGTCGTTGTGGTACTGACTTATGATAAATTTTACGGTTGTTTCCTTGGTGCCACCGAATCTGGGCATGAGCAGTGCATTGACATAGTTGAAAATGGTATTGTATTTTATTTTCTTTGCAGCTTGAGTCGGCTTCTTGTTGACATAATCCCATTCTTGCATCTCGGTCCATAGTTTTTGCCATGAGCCTTCGTGCACCTTAGCATTCTTAATGTTCTTTAGCCTTCAGACTAAAGGTGTTTCTACAGTCTGTAATTCCTTGGCTTTGGCTGAGGCTCTAGTCTTTTTGGGTGCCATTTTGTCAGTTTGGTGGTCTATTTTGCTAAGGTAATTTCAGCTTTCAGTCGTCTGGATGCTCTGATGATCTCTTGGTAGGAATTGTGGTGAATGATCCTTCGGTAGTCTAGTATTTATAGGGGATGATTTGGATGTTTTTTGTCGAGATGTGTATTAATGGAAGACGTGATGTTCCAGCTGGAACACTTGAGTGTACGTTAATGGAAAATTGCTTTCGGCACTCAAGGTCATGAATGCGTGATGGGACTATCGAGGTCGTCGTTTGATGTCAGTTATGAAAATGGTCGATGGAATTATGTTGATGGGCATGATGTCGGTTGTCGAAGTAGTAATTTCCTGTCATAGTTTTCTGTATGTACGGTATTATTTTGCTTTTTGGATTTTTATATTTTTATAGCTTTGGGTTTAACCGTTATGGTTGTTATAGGATTTTTTTTTACTATGTTTATTTCTAGTTTCTGTAGCGTTTTAGTCGGGCTCCATTAACGAGTTTCTGAAATACTATTCCTTGTAACGTCCTTAGTCAGACTGATCCATTGGTATGTGTCTCTTCGACAACATAGGGTCCCATCCATTCTGTATGGAGCTTTTTAGGTTTACCTTTTACCCGACTATTGTATAGTAAAGCAAGCTCTCCTACCGATAAGTTTTTGTTTTTGATATTTCTTTTGTGCCATTATTTCTGTTGCTATTTCTGGATTTCTTGATGTTGTATTGCCATTAGTCGGTGTTCTTCAAGTTTGCTTAGTTGCAATAGTCGGTCCTTTCCTCCTTGTTCAACATCAACATGTAAAATCTTTGCGATAATAGGTGTCGGTTGTCAAAAGTGTAGTGGAACTATTGCTTTTTGTCCATAGACTAGTCGAAAAGGAGTTTGGTCGGTCGAGCATTTATATGTTGTTCTGTATGCCCATAATACTGCAGGTATTTTCTCGTCCCAGTCATCCTTATCAGCATTACATAACTTGGTTAGTCCTCTTGTTAATGTTTTATTAAATGCTTCAATTACTCCATTCGACTAAGGATGGTATGCTGTACTCCAACGGTGGTCGATTTGGAACTAGTCGGTTAGGGTTTTGATAGTTCTATTGATGAAGTGTGTTCCCTAGTCGCTAACTATGGTTAGTGGAAATCCAAATCTGGTGATGATATTCTCATAGATAAACTTAGAAGCTATCTCATTAGAACATGTGTTGACTAGTTCGGCCTCTACCCATTTAGTTACATATTCAACTACAGTTATGATGTACCTTGCTCTTATTCTTTTTGATGGTATAGGGAACGGTCCTATGAAGTTGATGGCCCAAATTTCAAATGTCAAACTTGGGTTTACTGATATCAAAGGCATTTCCATGCTAGGGAGAGGTCGACCTAGTCGTTGACATCTGTCACATTGACTGACAAAATTTTCGCAATCTCTGTGAAGTGTCGGCCACCATAACCCTGACTGTTGGATTTTCTTTACAGTTGTGTCTGCTTGGAAATGTCCTCCTGTAGGTCCAAAATGTGCTTCATGCATAATGTTGTCTCATTCATGTTCTAGTACACACCTTCTGAGGATGTCATCTAATCCCATTTTGTATAAGAATCCATTTATAAGACTGTATGGTGTACCCTTTATAAGTAAGATCTGCTTCTTCTTTGTACTCATTCCTTCTGGTGCTTGTCCATCTTCTAAGAACTAGGCTATTTCTTGTAATTTTGCTGGGACTACTTCTATCTGAAATATATGTGCATCAGGTAATTCATATTCGACTCCTGTCAGCTCTTCTCCTGTGTCAATTCAGGATAAATGGTCAGGACCGACATTTAACTTGCCTGGTCTGACAACAACTTCAAATTCAAATTCTTGGAATAATAGTAGCCATCGACAAATCCTTCCATGATGTAGTGTTTTATTGATGAGATATTTAAGCGCCTGATGGTCTGTATAGAATATAAATGGGTTAGCTAGAAGATAATGTCGATATTTTGTAATGTGAAGACCATTCCTAATGCTTCTCTTTCTGTTGTCGAATAGTTTCTCTTAGCTTTGTTTAATTTTCTGCTACTGTAAACTATAGGATAATCCATTCCATCATCTCTTGGTTGAGTTAAGATTTCTCCTATTGCTAGGCCTAATGCATCAATATGAACATGGAATTTGATTGACCAGTTTGGAAACCTTAGGATTGGTGCTTCGACTAGTTTTCTTTTTAATTTTTCAAATGATAGATGGCACTCTTCTATCTAGTCGAATTCTTTGTCTTCCATTAATAGCTCTTCTAGTGCATAGGTCATATCTGAATAATACCTTATAATTTTTTTGTAAACCTGTGTGGCCAAGTAGAACCCTGACTTGTTTTGGGTTTACTGGTGGTTTTAGTTCGAGGATAATTTTGATTTTTGCAAATTCAACCTTAATACCTTCCTTATAGATAATGTGCCCTAATAATATCCCTCTGATGTTCACAGATATGCATTTCCTGATGTTCAGGGATAGTTGAATTTGTCGACATCTCTTCAACATAAGCCTAGGCCATTTGCAATGATCTTTGAACATGGAGTATATTGTCCAATCATCAAAGTATACTTCCATGGTCTTGTTAATATATTCTTGAAATGTTTTGACAACAATTCTAGAAAATACTATAGGTGCATTCTTTAATCCAAAAGGCATAACCTTATAAGCAAATGAGCCAAATTCACATATAAAGCTTGTCTTTTTCTGGTCTTCTTTAGATATTGGCACTTGGTTATAACCTGAGAATCCATTTGTAAATGAGTAGCATTCATGTCCTACAACCTCATTTAAGATTTCATTTGCATAAGGAGTTAGAAATGGGTCTGTTAGTGTCACTTTAATAAGTTCTCTGAAATCGACACAAATTCTTAGTTTGGTCGGATCATGTTTCTTAGGTTGTAAAACCATTGGACTTGCCCATTCCAATTGGTCAATAGGATAGATGATTCCTACTGCAAGCATGTTATCAATTTCCTTTTTGACTATCTCTTTGTATTTGTGAGCTAGCTTATATGGCATTTTCTTCATAGGTCAAACATCAGGTTTAGTGTCAATCTTCATTTCTCCCATTTAGTGGAATAAGCATTTGAGGTATTTATAATATCTAGCAAATACATCTTGGAACTCTTTTAATAAGTTCACTATCTCTATGGTCTGCTCTTCACTCTAGTAGTCACCAATATTTTCTATTTTTGGTCGATCATCATTTGAGATGTCGAATTCTCTAGTTTTGGCTTTAGCATCTATCCATTTTGGTGCTTTGGATTCATTGATTGGTCGACTTCCTTTATTAAAATTTGTGATCCATATGGAGATCGGTGGCTACCCACCTATTCCAGTGGCTCAAAACAATTGTCCATTGTGGCAGTTTCCTAGTTATTTTTCTACAGTTTTTCAGGTCCTAAACTTTTGGGGCCATTTTGAGGCCCTAAATGAAATTTTTTCGATATTTGGGGCCAAATGGTTTCCATCGACATACACATAATTGACCAAAAGTTGTGAATCTTAGACATACCTTTCCAATGAGCTATTGAACACCCAAATCAGAGATCGTATGCAAAAGTTATGACCCCGGGAAGTTGCATGTTCAACTTACCACCTTGGGGCCACAAACTTTATGACAGTTCATCTTCTAGGGTTACATTTTGTACTTTTGGGGTTCTCACCTCATTATTATTATAAATAGGCCCCTTTGGCCTCATTTTGTATTCATCTTGGAATGGATGAGTGTAGCAGCCACATCTCTTCTCAGAGATAGCTACCACCATTCTGGAAATTGTATTACAGTTTGCTCTATTTCCGCCATTTAATAGAATATGTGTTTACTATATCTCTGTTATCTTTGCAAAATGTTTATGATTATGATTCTGTATGTGTTCTTTCATTTTGCTCATGCATAAATCCTAATCAGTGGTATCATAGAAATCTTCTCTTTGATTGTTTCTCAGTGCATGTCCCCGACGAGGTCTGAGTATAGAGAGTTTGGTCTTGAACTAGTTTCACTTGATAATTCTCACTATCCCAAATGACCTCCCATGGTGGAAGAAAAGAGATACGATGGAGCAGGAGATCTTATCAAGTCGCTGCTCGAGGAAGTCCTCAAGCAATAGAGGAACGAGATGATGGATAGTTTCGCCCAAATCCTTCAGCGAATGCCGGCAATGGGAAGTGCATCTTCAACGAGCAGTAGGTTTGAAGATGAAACTCCCTTTAAGGTACAAGTTAAATTTGATATTCCTTTATTTGAATGAAATATCGATGCAGATGCCTTGGATAATTGGTTGAATGTTCTAGAAGGGTATTTCTCTGTCCACAATTTTTTCGACAGAGGAAAGATCACCTTTGCGCTCCTTAAGGCAGTCCCCCATGTCCAAAATTGTTGGGGTACTTATTGTGAGCAAAACTCATCAGACGAGTCTGGAATGTTTGAAACAAATCCCACTTGGGCCTCTTTGATAGATGTCGTCAGGGAACAATATTACCCTGTGGGAAACTATGATGACCAGTACACAAAATGGACCATTCTGCGTCAATAAAGGGACCAGACGATGTTGGAGTACACCAATAAATTTCATACCTTGCATACAAAGCTGAGTATCAAGGACTCTGAGAGACACCTGATTCTGAAATATCGCAGTGGTCTACATCGGTACATCCAAACTAAGATGGAATTCCTTGACATCTCTTCACTTGGATATGCCTATCGGTATGCTGTCAAAATCGAGGAGAAATTTTGACAAAAGAACAAGCAAGAATTTGGACTTGTGCACCCACCATAGAAGCAAGGCAAGGGAAACCCTGGCCTACAAAAAACAAGACAAGGAAAGGACAACCAGTCCCCTCCATAAGCAAAGAAGGGAGATGGAAAGACAAAGAAGGACACCAGTAAGTGGTGCGAATTTCATAAAATCCCTTGGCACAACACTGATGAATGTCGCTCAAAGCAGTCATTAGTGGTCGAGATCAAATCTTCAGAATCAGATCTTGATTCTGATTCCGAACCCAATACCACAGCCGCATACAATGGGAGGCAGATCATTGATGCATACCCCACTGCCACTGTTTCTACCGCACAGATTCAACTAGAGGATCTTGAAGAGTCAGAGGAAGAGGAGAACCTATTCCACTCGCAGATGTGGGTGAAGGGAATGCCTCTACATTTTATTGTTGATAATGGCAGCCAAAAGAACCTGATCTCAGTAGAAGTCATCAAGATATTGGAGCTTCCAACAACACCACACCCCCAACCTTACAGCATCGGTTGGCTAAGCCAAGGACGAGGTATCCGCATTACTCAACAATTCCTCCTACCATATGGCATCAAGCCTTTCAAAGATGAGGTACTGTGTGATGTGTCCCCACTTGAATTCTGTGATGTTCTTTTAGGACAACCATATATGTGGAAGAATCATGCTATGTATGAGTCATGGCCTTGCAATGTCATTTTTACTTTAAGAGGAAAAATCTATCGAATACCAGAGATCGTTGCAACTAAGAAAGTCTCGCAAGGTAGGAAGATAAGCTCCCACATCAGAAAATTATTGCTCTTCACAATTGCGTTTGAAGGAGAACATAAGATCACAGAGACCTCCACACCCTTTGCACAAGGTGTCTCTGCTCATCAGACACAAGAAGAAGAGAGAGCCATTGCTTCCTCATCTATCTGACTACCTTTATGATGCAAGGCCACGCATTCAAGTCATCCATACAACAATTACAACCTTCTTGGGATGCCAAAGAAAGGAAGCCTCTTCACTTCAGCAAATGTTGCACCAGGAGATCAACTCAACACACAGTTCAAGATATGATACGGGATTCGACACAATGGAGACCATTGCTTCCTAAGGAGGGAGGATTGATCCAGATGAATATCGGTGGCCACCCACCTATTCCACTGGCTCAAAACAATTGTCCATTTTGGTAGTTTCCTAGTTATTTTTCTACAGTTTTTCAGGTCCTAAAATTTTGGTGCCGTTTTAAGGCCCTAAACAACGTTTTTTGGATATTTGGGGCCAAATGGATGCCATTGGCATGCATTTGGCCGACCAAAAGTTTTAAATCTTAGACATACCTTTCCAACGAGCTATCGAACGTCCAAATCGGAGATTGTATGCAAACGTTATGACCCCGGGAAATTGACTGTTCAACTTACCACCTTGGGGCCGCAAACTTTATGACGGTTCATCTTCTAGTGTTACGTTTTGGACTTTTGGGGTTCTCACCTCATTATTATTATAAATAGGTCCCTTTGGCCTCATTTTTTATTCATCTTGGCACGGATGAGCGTAGCAGCCACAGCTCTTCCTAGAGATAGCTACCACCATTCTGGTAATTGTATTACAGTTTGTTCTATTTCCGCCATTTAATAGAATATGTGTTTACTGTATCTCTGTTATCTTTGCAAAATGTCTGTGATTATGATTCTATATATGTTCTTTCATTTCATTCATGCATAAATCCGGATCACTGTGAGAAAGTGGCAGGGAAGTCAGCTATAGTCATTCTGTCGGTATCCTATCTGTCAGTTGTTTCGACTTTAAGGACTGTACAAATAGTTTTGGTCGTTTCGACATGGTTTGATTTCCATCTAAAGCTTTTCCCTTCTGTATTTTCATTTTCTGACTGTATTCTTGTCTACTATGGTATTGTTCTGGTTTGTATATTGTTGCATTTCATTGTCTGTCGGTTATCTTTTAAGGGTTTTTTTTTTCTGTCGGTTGTATAAAGTGTTTAATCTGTTTTGTTGTTTCAACCAAGTTTTCATTTTGTGGTATAAAGTTAAAATATTTAATGAAATTTTCTCTGATTTCACGCCATAAGAATGTTTCACCTCTAGAATCTTCCATTTTATACCATTTGTTTGGTAAGTCAGAGAGGGTTGATGGGAACAGGTGTGGCCATGCTCGTTCATCCTTGTATCCAAGTTTTCTCCATTCTTTTTCACATGCCTTAATATGATCTTCTGGATTCTGTCCTTAAGTGAATATAAGTATCTAAGCCTGTTTGGTTAACTTCTTTCCTCCAAACCGTTCGACAAAGTAAGTCGAAGCTAATGTCCAGGTCTGCAATCTTGTCTGATGGGTATCCCACCATCGAGCAGCTTGACCTATAAAAGTTTCTACTAGGTTTTGAAGTCGGCCATGGTCACTAATATTTTTGGAAACTTGTTCTACATGCATGACTGGTGATTCTCTTTCCTTGTATCTTGGTATTTGTGTAGTATTTACATTGGTAGGTTGTAAAGTAGGGTATTCCCTAATTTTATTCTCAAATATTTTTGGGACAATGGACACTATGAAGCACTACTAGGTGGGATTTTTCTGCACTTTTTGAATAGTCCAACACCCTCTTGCTTGTGTCTCATAGTTCTCAATGTCCCAATCATATAATTCCACATCTGAATTGTAACTGACTGAGTCTTGGTTGCCTAAATGAAGTTCTCCGTAGATATTAGGTTCTGTATAATCTACATTGTTTTGAATCTGGTAGAGTTGTAGGATGTCGACTTCTTCATCGATAGGTTTAGTCCAAGCTTCTCCTTGAGATGAATGAATAGGTACAATGACCTTTTGTCCATTTCTTTTTAATTTGATTCTCTCTTTGTCCAGGGATATCGATTCTTTCATCTTTCTACCCCAAGGTCGACCTACTAATGCTGGGAAGGAACTAGATCCTTCCTTAGGGTCAATGATTTCATAGTCGACTTTGGTCGAGATTCCTTTTATAGTTGTGTCAACATTTTTCCAGACTCCAATAGGTTCAATTAGGCTTTGGTAAGCTAGTTTCAGGTATATGCCTAACTCATATAGTCAAGGTCTCCCCATTTGTTCCCAAGTGTCATGAGTCATGATGTTTACTTATGATCCAAAGTTGAGCACTACTTGTTGGACATGGTATCCTTCAATTTCCAGGTCAACAAGTGGATCGGCATCACCTTTATCTTTTTTATTTAAACTGTAGATATTCTTTGTTTGTTTTTCAATATTGTTATGGTGTATTTCATATAGAAAATCGATGAACTGAGATACATAATTGTCTTTTTGTACGAGTTGTATTAATTCTTTTATCGTCTTATGTCGATTGTCGTTAGCTTGTTCCCGTCGTACAAATTCTTTGAATACATTTGTTGCTTCTTTGTATGTTTGTTTTTCTTTAAGTGGATTAGGGTAGACATTTTTCTCTTTTATTTTGTTGATTCTTGGGTTATCACTTCCTATTTTTGTCCCTTGTCGGGTTACAATATGAAATTTTTTGTCTTTATTACATCATTTTTTTGCACACACAAGAAGACATTAACATTTTTCTTTGTATTTATTTTTTTCAGCATGGTAGGGCAATCCTCTAGTGAGTGATCCCCTACTCTACAATGAGTACAAAATTTGAGGTCATTTCTGTCTTTATATGGACAGTCTGCATACCGATGTCCCTCCTTATAACATGTAAAGCATTGTATGGATCGACATGGTTGGTTGTCTCGATTTCCAGAGAATCGACCTCGACCTCCGTAGCCTCCACATCGATTGTCATACCGGTGCTCGTATCTTCTACCTTCATATCTTTAACTATTCTGATCATTTGGTAAGTTGTTTTGCTCATTATTTTGTGCAACTACAGTGGTTTGGTAGACTACATGATAGTTTTGTCGATTCTTCAGGTTCAAATGGCAGTCGGTTGTGTTATGATTTTTAGTTTCGCAGATTGCACACCAAGATGCCTTGCCATTATTCATGTTGATCAGGAAATCTTTTCTCGAGTGGTCTCCATCCTCCTGGAAAATGTCGCAAAAACATTTTTTCTGCACGAATCCAACGTCCTGTTGGCTGTATTCCTGTCGACAGTTGTCTTTGGAATGTCTAGCCGTCGACCACTTTGTGCACTAGATATCCTGATTTTTGAGGTTTAATTCCTTTAAATACTTTTGTACACTCTCAAGCTGTTCTTCTAGTCTGTGATTAGTGGAGTATGCTGGTATGTCCTCATCCATTTCCACTTGGAGAGATTTTGTAAGCGCATCTTCGTAAGACTTGAATATTTCCAGACTTGTGTGTCAGCGAATTTTCTGAGATAAACTTGTAAGAAACCATTGGATTAATAATTGTTCATCTATAACATAGTTCAGTTGGCTAAGAAGGTCTTTCCATCACTTATCATAATCACGGACAGTTTCTCCTAGCTTTTGCGATGTTGTTTTTAATTTTTTTGCTTCCAGATGTTTTGCATCTGGAGTTTTGAAAAATGATAGAAATTGCACTTTGATCTTAGCTTTGGTTGCTCGAGGTTGTCTTTAAAAAAAGGTCATATACCAAGTTAATGCCCTTTTCCTCAAGGCATCGACGAACTGTGCCATCTGTCTGTCTTCATCCGTAACTTGGTTAGCCTCCCAAGTCGACTCACAGATGAACCAATGTTGTCTGGGGTCCTCATCCCCCTCATATAGAGGAATGTGTGCTGACCCGTGACCCATGTCGAAGTCATTGTCACTACTTTCAGGAGGTGGCAGTGGTGGAGGTGGGGGTGGGGTTGGTGGGGGTAGTGGGGTTATTGGATTATTCGTCTCTGTAGAAATATGGTTGACGAAACTCTCATTCCTGTTGGTTTTTTATTCTTCTTCGACCAGTAGTTGGTTAGTGTCGATTTATTCTATCGATGTCCCACTGCAACTATTTTTCTGCAGTACTGAATGTTCTGTGTCCTCCAAAGCTATATTTGGCAGGGGGGTTCTCCTTCATGTGTCGGTAAAAGTAAGTGGATACTTTGGCTGGAGGGTACCGCTTGAAAGGTAACCCAATTTCCTTCTTCTAGTGAACGGATAATGAGGTGTCTTCCAGTGTATGTATCTTCATCTAGTCGACTCCATATATCAAAGTCACTAGCTCCTAGTCAGAGGTCCTCTTTGACAATAGTTTGTATCTGGGTACATGGATTCAATGGAGATAGAGTTGTTCCTTCATGGGGAGCTCTTAATTGGAGAGCTTCTCGCTGCTCTATCCACAATTATTCCTTCATAGGGGATGCCTCTTCTTCCACTCCCTCTTCTTGTCGGTCATGACCCGACTCTGGCGGATTTCTTTCTTGGTCGGTTTCCCTTGTACTCCTTCCTTTGTGTAGTGCTAAGTCTATTTCTCTTCTTTCATCCCTCCTTTGTTGTCTCTCTTCCCTCTCTATTTTCAAAAATGTCTGACATACCTTTGTGTGATACTATCTTCTTGATTTCTCTTTTGGTCAACTTCTCATTACTAGTGAATGGCATCTGCTTCTAGGTGACTAGAATCCACTCCACTTTATCCCGACATATGACCAGCTACCCCCCCATAGCCTACCCGATGCTTTTAAAAATCCGGGATAGTTTGGTCTACTTTCTTAGGAAGTATTCCCACTCCCTTTCGGCAATGAATTTTTCCCAACTCTTTTTCTTTTCTGCCCAATTAGGGTTTAATGGCGATCTGTGAAGTGATGGACAAGGTTTGACAATATGAACCACTCCCTTCTTGATCAGGAATTTAAACAACAAGGTTAGTAAGGAACATAGAAATTGCTCGGTGAGGTCTGTGTAAAATTTCTCCTTGACGGTTTCCACTGAAGTTCTGTCTTCTACTGCTTGCTCCTTGGAGAATTCGTTGGTAATTTTTTTGAACCACTCCGACAAGTTTGTTCTTCCCCCTCGGATCAATTTTTCTAGCAACTGTTGATATTTAGTCCCTTCTGGATTTTTCATTTAGGAGTTTCTTTAGAAGTTGGGGCACTGATTCTACAAACTTCTCATGTGTTTCTGTAAAGAATATTGCTTTTGCTTGTGTGGTAATTAATCTGTTTCTTCATACGTAATTTTGCAAATAATTTGCAACTTTACGTTCCCACTAGTCCTTAATCTCCTTTTCTGATATCATCTGTTTGCATACATCTCAAACATGTACTATCGGCAACAAAACCAATGTTGTAATCTCACAGATCACATAAGGTTACCAATAATACATACTAAAACATACATACATAATAGAGACAAGAGACAAGAACTAATAGATTGAATAACAGATTATATTAGTATGAGAGGGTCCATACAATACAGAGAACTGAACTGAGTTATCATCTAGCTCAACAGCCTAATATATATGATTACAAAACAGTTACAAAATAACTGTCTGTCAGTTCGGTGAACCGACACGACCTTAGGTGGCCGACCTAATCTCTAGTTTAGTCGGCTAACTGACTTAGTATATGATTGACTTAGTCAGTTGATCGACTAAGTCAGCTATCGTTCAATTCGACTTATCGACTTTCTCCTCCAACAGCATCGCTGGCCGAGGAATCCCACTTCCTCGAAATCACTTCACCAGGATAGTTCTAAAAGTAGTTTGCTGCACAAACCCACTCCTGAAGATAAAGAAAAAAGGTATATGTATCCTATCGATAACGATGTGGTTGATGATTTAAGAAGAATTACCAGGGCTTATGCAAAAAATATTGGAGGATTACCTATTATCTCTGTCCTACCTAGAAGAGAGTATCAGAAGAAAGATCTCCCTCAATTAGAAGACTCAATATTGGTAGAAGATCTTGAAGAACTGCTAGAAGCAACCTTATTGGAAGTTGACCAACCTTTAAATCAATTGGATCTGGATTCACCTTACTGTTCACCTTTCCAGACCCCTATTCAGTCGAAAAATCATACCCTACTTAGAATCATGGCTAAGGTAAATGCAAACCAACCACCTCCACAACCTGCTTAGAGGGCTAGGTCGCCTTTAAATTTGACACCTCCCTTACATGATTTGCCTCAGGATTTTGACAAGATGTTTCCTAAGTTCGAACCAAGTGAAGGAATTCTGGTAGATGATTATCTGCAGAGTTCTTACTTAGTTGTAGAAGGAATACAAGCTGGAGAGCATGAAGATGTGGTTTGTAGATTGTTTCCCCACATCCTAAAAGGAAAAGTAGCCTCGTGGTATTTTTCCCTTCCTGCAAATTCAATCATGGATTGGAACACCTTTGAGAGAATGTTTAGAAGTAAATGTGCAGTCCAAAAAACTCATGCAACTTTAATGAAAGGGTTATGTGCTCTAAAGAAATAAAGGAAATAAAGAGTGCATAATTTCACTCAAAGGTTTGCTGCTTACCTAAAAAATTTCACTACAGCTGATAAGGCACTTGAAAATGCTCTAATTGAATACTATACCTCATCTCTTGGGCCTGATCTAGCCATGTTTTCCAAGAGATTAGTGAGACCTACATTAGTAGAAACCTATGAAGAAGCTGAGAAGGTAGAGGCCGAGATGGAGAGTATAGAAAATTACCCTATACAGTCAGAAGAAAAGACTTTTGGAAACAAGAAACCTTTATTACTGACTAAACCTAAGGATGAGCAGTCACAGGATTTCGAAGGAATGGTGAAGATGATGCAAACGTTGTCCAACATAGTGATATATTTAGAAAAGGAAAAGGAGGCTCACAAACCATCTAAGCCTTATTATAAAAAATGGGAAGACAATAGTCAACCTAAACCTCCTCCACACAGTCTTGCAATGATGAATTTAACCGATGTAGGCATGGATAATTTTTGTACCTTTCATCAACAGCCTCATTTAGACAAGAATTTCCCACAATGGATTAATTCTATGACGTTAGTAATGAATAAATTATTGGACTCCAAACTAACAGAAGCCAGTAAGGAGGAAGAAAAGGATAATGAACCTATGGAAAAACAAGAGGAAGATACTTTATTTTTATGGGGCTGCGTCTCTATGTTTGATATAGAAGAGGAATATTTTCTGATACAAGGAGAAGAACCAAAAACCAATGTAACAACAAGAAGTCAGAGTCTGTTAAAAGAAGATAAGTCGATACTTCCTAAGATTAAGAAACTTCAATAAAACATGAAGAAGATACACAAAAACACTTCAACTATTAAAATACCTAAATTTTCCATTTCATGTCAATATTCGAAGAAAATTAGCACACCTCTTAAGCCTGTTGATGTTAATATTGATAATGTCAAGAAGAATCTCAAAGAACCTAAGATGGGATATGGTATTGTGGAAGACATTAAAAAAGCTAAAGCAAATATCTCATTGTTTGAAATGTATAATTTACCTCAGCAAAAAAAAGGGCTTTTAAAAGCACTTGAGATACCAGAAGAGGAGCCTCCCAGTTACAACCAAACTGAGGAAGAAATTGGTGAGGCAAGTTTAGGAGGGAAGTCTAAGTATACAACCCCAACATTTCTCCTAACTTTTGAAATATTAAACTATAATGTGCACAACTATTTAGTGGACTTAGGAGCATCAGTTAACGTTATGCCACTTTCAGTCTACAAGAAAACCAATGGTCAACCTAAACCATCTACTTGGCAAGTTCTTCAATTAGACAGGACAGCTATAAAAGTAATAGGAGAAATGGAAGATGTTCTGATTTGCTTATCCACAGATGAGAGGGTATGTCAATACATCGACATTGTAGTAGCAGACATACAGGATGCTTATGGACTCATTTTGAGTCGAGACTGGTCTGCAAGGTTAGAAGGATATTTTGCATCAGATTGGTCACATCTATGGTTTCCTTTTAAGGGAATTCCAAAATCAGATAAAAGTATTGAGAGAGCCTCAAATGAAATACAATGTCACTCAGTTAAAGGGAAAAAATGAACCTATAAAATATGTATTGGGAAATTATTTTATTGAATTGGAACTGGGAAATTACCAAGATAAAGAAGCCAGCTGTATACCTAACACCCAACTTGATCTCCTTCAATTTTAATGGGCTGATGAGATTGATTGTAATATAGTAGATCTAGTTTAAGATGTAGTCTGTAATTCAAATTCAGTAGAGGTAGATAGTTTTTGGACTCTTTATTTTGATGGTTCTAAAACATTAGAGGAATCGAGGGATGGCTGTGTCCTGATAAATCCAAAAAAAAATAAACATTTTCTTTCTTGTAGGTTAGAATTCGAATGCACAAATAACACAGCCGAATACGAAGCACTAGTTCAGGGACTTAAAAAACAATAGAACTGAAAGTAAAAAATTTGAAAGTATATGGATATTATGAAATAGTGGTTAAGCAAATTGGGAACAAAATACACTGTATTTCACCACATTTGAAAGATTACCAAAATGAATTTTGGGATTTGCTTATAAATTTTCATACATTCAATATAGTGTCCATTCCTAGACTAAAAAATGCAGCAGCTGATTTATTAGCTACCTCAACCGCAAGGCTAGTACCTTCAAATAATAGATGCTCTATTGAATTAATTTTCAAGCCTTCTGTTCTAGATATGATCACAAATCTACGGGTTTTTTATGATGATCAACAAATTTTGGAGTGTTTGATGAATGGTAATACTTTCAAAGGAGTAATAATAGTTGATGAAGAACATCAAGCAAAATTAAAATTTAAGAAATTTATTCCTAAAGGAATCAGGACCTTGGAATGAATGTTTGATTTAGATAACAAATTCAAAAAGCTAGTGAATGTCAAGACCCATAGCTCGTCCTTACAATTCAAGCTAATAAATTTGGGGACTGAAGCTAAATCCAAATATGTAAATTTGGGGAAGTGTTGTTTTCCAGCAGAAAGAAGTAAGTTCATCAATATTTTCAACCAGTATAAAGATGTGTTTGCTTGGACCTATGAAGAGCTTAAAACTTATGACATGAAGATCATACAACATGTCATCCCAATTAAAGGTGGAATCAAACCTTATCAACAGCCTTTGAGGAACATGCATCCTAAGCTGAAACCTTTAATTCAAAGTGAGGTCGAAAAATTGTTGGATTCTAAAATCATATTTAAAGTCAGACATTTGGAATGGGTTTCTAATTTGGTGCCAGTACAGAAAAAGTCAGGAGAAATTAGGCTCTGTGTAGATTTCAGAAATCTTAATCGTGCGTCAGATAAATATAATTATCTCGTCCCACCCATGAAGCAAATACTACAGATGGTTTCAGGTTCTGAATTGTTTTCATTATTAGATGCATTCTCCGGTTATAATCAAGTATTAGTAGCTGAAGAAGATAGGCTTAAAACCATGTTCATAACCAAGTAGGGAACTTTTGCATATAGGAGAATTCCCTTTGGACTTATTAATGCTGGAGTTACTTTTTAGAGGGCCATGGATATAGCTTTCCATGGTCTGATTGGCCATAGTGTTGTGGTTTATCTAGATGATGCCACAATATTTTCAAAAAAGACAGAGGAACGTGCATTTCATTTGAAACAAGTTTTCGAGCATTGTCGGAAATATGGTATTTCACTAAATCCTAAGTAATTTGTGTTTGCAGTCATAGAATGAAAGATACTAGGTCATGTTATTTCTAAGAAAGGGATCTCCATAGATCCAGAGAGGATCAAAGTCATAGAACAGATTCCTTTACCCCATAATAAAAAGGGTATGTAATCGTTTATGGGGACAATCAACTTTGTGCGAAGGTTTATACCAGACTTTGCTCAAATTGTCAAACCTTTGCAGCAAATGGTTAAAAAAAGTGTAAAATTCAAATGGACTAATTTAGAGAAGAACGCATTCAGTAAGATAAAAACATCTGTTGCTCATGCACCATCACTCAAAAGTCCAAATTTCGAAAAGGATTTTATTCTGTACACTTTTGTGTCTGATGATTTGCTAGCAGATGTGCTTACATAGAAGGAAGATGGGGGAGATGAGTATCCCATATCATTTATAAGCACTGGTCTATAGGGAGCTGAATTGAATTATCCAGTAGTTGACAAACAAGCTTATGCAGTTTTTAAGGTGGTAAAAAAATTCAGGCCATATATACTTAAGAATTGCACCAAAGTAATAGTTCCACACTCAGCTGTACGATCTCTTTTTGTACAAAAGGAATTAAGAGAAAGAAGAGGAAACTGGGTGACTGCCTTACAAGAATACGATCTTGAGTTCAAACCAGCATCCATAGTAAAAGGACAAGGATTGTGTAAACTAATGACTGAAGGTCAAAACAATGAAGAAAAAAACTGGGATAATGAAGCTGAGCTACATATGGTGGATGTATGTCCTTTGTTTATAGCTCCATATTCCTAGTATCGGGACCTATTCCATTACCTCCAAGAAGGATATTTGCCGGAGCATTGGAGTCCCAAACAAAGAATAGCATTACGTTTGAAATTAGCTTTATAGCAGATAATTGGTGGAGTACTATTTATAAAGAACTACGATGGAGTTTTTCTTAGGTTCTTAGAACAGTAAGATGCAAAGAAGGTCGTAGTAGAATTACATGATGGGCCTAATAGAGGTCATTTTTCTGGAGACACAACAACACATAAGATACTCAGAGATGGATATTACTAGCCTACAATGTTTAAGGATGCTCATGATCATGTTAGAAAGTGTGATGTTTTTCAGAGATGTGTTGGAAGACAAGTTAAATCAATAGGACCATTAAAACCAATAATTATATCAGAACCATTCAAACAATGGGGAATCGACATTATTGGAAAAATAAACCCAAATTCTTCTTTGCAACACAAGTATATTCTGACATCAACTGATTACTTTACCAGATGGTTCAAGGCTATTCTGTTATGAAAATTAAACGAAGATGTAGTTATGGATTTCTTACAGAATCACATTATGACCAGGTTTGGGGTTCCAATTTCCTTGGTTTTTTATAATGCTACTTACTTTTCTTCTATTAGATTAACTGCATTTGCTAATGAAAGAGGAATCAAGTTTTATTATTCTACAAATTATTACCCACAAGGTAATGGTTTGGTAGAATCTACAAACAAAAATCTGATTAGGATTCTTAAGAAAACCGTAATAGAAAATCAAAGAAGTTGGCATTTAGCGTTACCTAATGCTCTCTGGGCTGATAAAGTCACATCCAAGAATTACTTAGGTGTGTCACCGTACACTCTTGTTTATGGAAAATAAGCTATCCTTCCTCCTAATATTCTATTTCCATCTTCCATAATAGCTCAAGAATCTAGGGGTACCGATAATGAAATTCTACAAATCAGAATCTATAATTTGTTGAAGTCAGAAGAGTCTAGGTCCAAAGCCAAAGAAAGATTTGCTATAGTTGTTTTTCCCACACATGGTGAATCACATTTTTATGGCCTTCCCTGTCCCTCTATAGACTCCTTAGACCCCATGGACCATTTTTGTTCCTTTGATGTTTCCAAGATCATCCCTATAAACATGCGAAAATTTCCATATGCGACTTTTAAACCCTTTCTCGCGTATATACGTGGGTTTGACCCCTAAAACCGTGTACATCGGGATGTGTGCAAAAGGAAAAATTATTTTGGAGTTTTCCTTGATGTGGATCCGGCTCACTTGTCTCCTTGCCTTCCATATGCCTTGATATCGCTTGGATTTGACCTTTCATTACCCCATTGAATAGCTATATAAGTAACCCTTTGGATACATTGAAGGCATGAGGAATTGAGAGGAAGAGAACTATAGTACATTGTTGCTGGATCTTATACTTGAGTCTGCATTTATTTGTCCCTTGGAGCACTTTTGTGTTCTTCCCAAGCTTTCCCTTTGCTTGTGAGCTTGCTATCGAGAGATGGAGGATTGAAGTGGTGGAGGCCCAAGTGGGGGACTCAGTTTATCCATTTCGCAAACGTGCTGATAGTGGTTGTCTCTATTGTAATCTCTATTTTATATTAATAAAAATATATTTTCCTATCCAATAATGTGTATTTGAATGAATATTTGATCCATGGATGATTTCAAATGCTTATATGTTATTGATTATATATGCTAGAGTAGGTCTAACACAATTATATATAGCATGCTTGTCTTGTTTATTGAATGTTGAGGAAACAATTTATCAATTCAAGATGGAGTTGGAAAGCTCAATGGGGATCTACATCAACTGTCCAGAATAAGTTACGAATTGATATCCTTTAGTGTTAGATATTTGGTTTCTCTTTCATATAGAAAAGGATTGATTTCTTGAGTCAAGTTGTCTGTTGTGGTACCCCAAGCCATAGGAATTTCTTTCTGTAACAGAATTGGCGACTCTGCTGGGGAGTTCCTAGTAGTTTTCCTTCAGGGGTTTTTATCGGCATTCAATGTTCTTGAATTTCTCTTATTTCTCTGTTTTTGAGTCGGGTCTGGGGGCATGTTTTCCTGGTAGTGTCTGATTGGTGTGAATTTTGTCTTAGTTTATCTGTTCGCCTTCATTTTTATACATTTTTCTTCATGTACGTGAGTTTTTAACTCATAGTCACGTATACACGTGGCTTTGACTACTATATCTACTTACATATGTGGGTTTACTGCGAACGGTCGCGTATTCCTTGAGTTTTTCCTTTTAGAGGAAGATTGATTGTTGCTGGGTGAATTTTGATGATTGTTGAGTCTCCTTTGATTCTGCTAGAGTCTGTATGCACCTCTGTTTTTTACCAGAGACACTTTTTTTAGGGTAAATTTCTTTCTTAAGAATGTTCTTGTCATTGCATTTTCAATTTTTTGTTTTGGGATTAGTGCATTAGATTTATTTTACCTTAGTACTTTGCGTGACTATTGTTTGATTGTGCTTGCAGAGTTTGGGGGTGGTAGAATCATTCTTTTGCTTTAGTATCTCATTTTTATTCAAAAAAACCAAAAATATTTGCTTCTTTGCATCATTATGCATTGCACTTTGCACTTTGCATGGTACTTGCACTAGGTTTGCTTAGAGAAGTATTAGTTAAGCTTTCATATAGGAATGACTGCATTTGTAATTTGAAGAAAATTTTGCATTTCACGTAGTAGCATGCCTTTTTTTTCATTCGACACACTGCATTTGCATTGATTGTTAGGTGTGCATTTTACTTCATGTTGCATCATAACACCATTGGTTGCATGATCGTCTACCTTTTTTGAGTAATAAAGCCAAATAAAATCAACGCTTAATTAAAATGGATCACACTATTTTCTTTGACAGGGTACACCAACAAGATTAGGTTTTAGGGTCTTGGAATAGTTCATTGTGAGTAAATTCTCCAAGACCACTAAACAACAACATGTATGTGTCTGTCCAGGTGAGAGTGTGAAATTCCTTGGTATAATTAGTGTTTCTCAGGATCCTCCTCTTACAAGGGAGTTAAGCACAAGGCAGTGTGAGTGGTTATTGATTGGCATGACCCCTAGTCATAACTGAGTAGCACCAAAGATATTTCCAGGATTGTATTCATATTTGGGGGATCTTTCAAGAGTTTCATGCTTTGCTACCCTACCCATATGGTCAATCCTGCCTATGACTATCCACCTGAGCATTGATTATATCGAGGAGACCTTAGTTTCCTTACCTAGGTTATCGAGGGGGTACTTTGCAGGGGTTATTCTGTAGGTGTCCCAGCCAGGTTGGGGTCGGAAAACACAGTCACTATATGTGTTGAAGCTGAGGGCCATAATAATTGGTTACGAACCTCCGCTTGTTGTGTATGGGAGTCTCAAGCCTCTCCTAGGAAAGACATACTTGCTTCATTCGGGAGCTCACATATCCTACCCTTGTTTGCTTGTGATTGGCTTTAGATTATATTGGTGTATGATCTATGCACATTAGCTTTCTTGAGGTTTGCATAATTAGAGAGTCTTTGTCATTTTCTGAGTCATTGTGGATTCGGGTGCGTCACCTCACCGTTCTCATCGTTTAGCAGGACTTTCTCCTTCTACATATCCTCCTACTTGAGAAATAGACAGTCCAGGAAGACTACTTCTCACATTGATTCACACACAATGGGAGATCATGAAGATGAAATTTATGAGCTACCTTCTTCACTTCATGAGGGTGAAGAAGAAGAACATACCCCTACATATGATCCTTCACCTGATATACCTACACACTCTGGGTATGTTCCTTCACATGATATACCTAAACACTTTGGGTATGATCCCTCATCCACAGGTCACCGGTATTAGATGCCGGGTGACGAGACTCATCATGAACCTTTGAGCACTAGTTATGGTAGTTATGATATGTTTGGTATTCCTACACATGATTTGGTACGACATGCCGAGTCAGAGTTTGAACCTAACACTATGCCTAGGGGCATTCCTAGTCACTTCCATGTGGAGATATTTGGGAATACAAGTCACATTGCACCCTCCATCTCGGCAGTGGAGGTCACATCACATGTTCATTCTAGACCTAGTGCTAGTAGTCCTATTCGGATACTAGAGCGAAGACGAGTGACTATAGGGAACACTACTTACTTAATTTCAAATGTCCCTTCATCCTCTATTTCTAGTTCTTTGAATGCTATTCCTCCCCCACATTCATGTGGTCCTTCGGGATGGAATGTTGTTACGAGTCATGTGCATACTGCTGCTACTTGTGTCATTGTGTCTCAGAGTCAAGTACCTCTTGCTGTATCAGGAGGTCGTATTCCTACTTTTGGAGTTCATATTCTTACTTTCGGAATGTCTATTCCTACCTATGGAGTTTCTCATGGGACATTTTATGGGACTTCTTATGGACCATATTATGGACCACAGTTTGCAAAGAGTTATTCACCTTATGGGTATGGGTATCAACAACCTACTTACTCTTCGAATTATGGATTTGTACCCCCACATAGTCAAGGTACACCACATTATCGTGCTTCCATGCCACCCTATACGGGTCAAATGGGAAGAGGATACTATGGCCATAGCCATGGTGGTTACGGTAACAGTCCTATGTGAACCAAAATTATTAGGGAGCGCCTCATAGACCTACTTAACCTAGGCTCCCTTTCTTCATATTGTTAAATATGCCCGACTTGTCAAGACTAACAAATGATCCAGTATCTTATGACCCGACTTGGCCCACTGTCCCTATGAAGCTTCCCTCAAACATTCCCAAGTTTGAGGGAAAACCAAGAGAATATCCGACTGAACATGTTACTACATTTCACCTATGGTGCTCTTCTAATTCCTTACACGAATATTTGATCTGTTTAAGGCTATTTCAATGCACCCTCACTGGGCCTGTCGTGAAATGGTACATAGAGCTACCTAGGGGGGTATTCGCTTTGTTCGATGACCTAGCTATGACTTTTCTCAACCACTTTTAGCTACCAGTGTGTTATGATGTTGGTACTAAACTCTTGTCAAAATTTCATCAAGATAACGCCATGCATATCTCAGACCATATCCAAGAGTGGCGTAGATGGAAGAGATTGATTAAAGCCTTCATACCGTCAGATTTTCTCCTCGAATGGTTCCTTAAATCGTTATTTCCTTATATAGCGAAGGATGTTTCTACATCTAGAGTTTAGAACGAGGAACAACACATTTTTAGGGAACAAGAATTGGACTTGATTTATGCTCAATCCGGTTTTTTATATGATATCATTCCTAATGCTCCGCGTTCTAGTTTCGACCCTAAGGTCAAACCTGGACCACATGCCAATGGCATTGCTGGTTGTACGAGTGCCAAACCTATAGATTCGGTTATGAAACAGGTCAGTCAATTATCTATCAACCAATATGCCTCGAGACAAGCCACGACTTCATCTCAACCCATCCAAACGGTGAGTGTTCTTTCGGTACAATCGTCGGACCAGAAGGGTAACCAACAACCCAGAAGGAATAAGAAGAAGGGTAAAAACAATCATAAGGGTGGGAATAAGAATGAAAATGCCAATTCTAATGACAATAATTCCCAAAATCCTGGGGGGGACAAGCAGCCTAAACGTAAGATTAATTTTCCTTGCAAGTTGTGTAAGGATGACCATCTCACTCACTTGTGCCCTCAGATAGAAGAAGCCTCGAGATTCATAGTGCAGGGCCCAGCTGTGCTGACTAACCCTTTACCTCATAATTAAAACATGAACTTGAGGACCCATGATTATTCTGGTGGGGATAAAGATCTGTCGGAAGCTACTAGTGGTCATGGTTGCATCAATATGGTGCATGCTACTAAGGTTGTGACTCATGCGAAGGACTATGGTTCGTCACAACCAGACCTTGGAAAGGAACCCGATCCACCTAATATTCCTTTGTATATTGAAAAACCTATGGATAAACCTGAAGTTGCTCCTCGCATTCCTAAGGGAGTCCTTAAGTGTTTGGGGCACAATACTAATGCCCAAACTGCCCAGAACTATTCTTTTGTCAATGATTTGGGCCACACTCCTTGTGCGATGTCTGCACTCGAAGTACTTCAGAGTTGTCCTTTGCAAAGGAAAGCTTTGCTTTCTGATCTTGATGTTAACGATGATAATTCTTCCTCCATAATCAAATTTGAAACCGTGGGACTACAACCTCTCTTTCCTTACTATGTGTCTCTCTTGATTCATGTAGAATGTCTTAACATGACCGTCAAATGCACTGTGATTGACAAAGGCGCTGCTGCTTCCGTGATGTATTTGTCATGTTGGAAGGGTTTGGGTTCCCCTGAGTTGTCTAAATTTGTTACCATGTTGACTTCTTTTGATGGTAGATTGTTTCGACCACATGACATTCTTCCTTCTCTTAAGGTCCATTTGGGAGGGAAGATCGTTGCGATAGAGGTCGAGGTGGTTGATGCGCCCCTTGACTACAATTTGTTGCTGGGTAGGAATTGGATGTACAGTATGCAAGCCGTAGCTTCTTCTCTATTTCTAGTTGTATGATTTCCATTTAATGGGAAGATAGTTACGATTGATCAAACGTCATTCAACAATCCTCCTGTTACCGCATCTTCGGGAGCTTCTATCTCAATTGTCGCACACTCTCAGCTGGCAACTGGGAGTGTGGGTGTTGGCATGTATCCATCCCTTATGGGAAGCTTTAGTCGTCCTACACATGTTCTTATTAATGGGTCTAGTTTCAGTGAGGCTTCGTCGTCAGTGAGATTGGTGTCTTTTCACACAACCCATATGGAAGATCTTTGGATTCTTCCTACACTGATTCCTTCATGTGAACCCATCGAAATGGACATGTCGCTGCCTGCAACTATTATAGCATATCAAGATAATCTTGAATGTCTTGTAGAGCCTAGTTCTTCCTCTTTGTGGATGGAGAAGGAGGACCCATATGTGCTTCCTGCATGGGAAGCTCAGTCTTCTGACACACATGACTGCCTTGATAGTGTTTTTCCTTTAGATGAAGCTATTATTGAGGCCATGTCTAGGGTTGAGCCGCCTTGGGAAGAGTTACATCATAGATCTTATTTCCTTCCCAAGCTTGACCGTTTAAGTGTGAAGACTATAGGGAGATTCTTAGTGAGATAATTGGTAGTCCCATGGTTCCGTTAAGCTCTCCTGGTCCGATGGTTGATAGAAACATGGAAAATATATCTCCTACCATCCCTATTAATATCTCTCACAAACCTGGCAAGATTGAGAATGTCTATATTGGGGCAGAATGTTCCCATGCTGATATTCAAGAGTATACCAAGTTGGTCAAATAATTTCATGATGTATTTGCTTGGTCATATGAATAAATGCTAGGTATCGAACCTCGCATTGTTGAGCATGAGATTAAAACTTATCCAAATGCTAATCCTGTTCGACAACGCTTGCATGCGGTGAATCCTAGGAAAGCACCCATGATTAAGGATGAGATAGAAAAGTTGTTGAATGTCGGTTTTATCTATCCCATTCCCTTGATAGAGTGGGTTTCAAACCCCGTTCCAGTTGATAAGAAGCAGGGAATGATCCACATATGCACTGATTTCTGTGACTTGAATCGTGACTATCCTAAAGATAATTTTCCCACACCATTTATCGATCAGATTTTGGATGAGTGTGTGGGAAGTGAGGTATTTTCCTTTATGGATGGATTTTCTGGATACAATCAGATACATATCAAACCTAAGGACCAACATAAGACTCCCTTTATTTGTCCTTGGGGTACCTTTGCATATCGGAAGCTGCCTTTTGGCCTTAAAAATGCCGAAGCCACTTTTCAATGGGCTATGACCTTGATCTTCCATGATCTCAAATTGATTATTGAAGTCTTTTTGGATGACCTTGCTACTCATTCTCGTATGAGAATGCGTCATTCCTACATTTGATATTAGTGTTCGAAAGGTGCCACCATTATTTGGTCAGGTTAAATCCTCACAAGTGCATCTTTTGCGTTAAGTCTAGTCACTTATTAGGGTTCATTGTCTCCAAAGAGGATATAAGAGTCAACCCTTTGAAGGTTGAGGAAATACTTCAATTGTCTCCCACGAGAAACATTAGACATCTTCAATGTTTGCAAGGCATGGCAAACTTCTTATGGAGATTCATCGTGAACTTTGCCAATTTGACTAGAGGCTTTATGCGTGTTTTGAAGAAGGACACTACCTTTTTCTAGGATGAGAGATCCCAAGAGTCCTTTGATACACTTAAGTCAACCTTAGCATCGGCCCTGGTGATTAGTCCACCCGACTATAGCCATGATTTTCTTCTTTATGTGGCTGCATCCATGGAGATGATTGGTATGGTTTTGGTTCAAGAGGATGAGGAGCTCCAAGAGCATGTCATATATTATCTGAGCTGAAACCTTATAGATGCGAAGATCCATTATTCCCATGTGGAGAAGTTTTCCTTAGCTACCGTTCATGCGGTTCAAAGATTGAGACATTATATTCTCCTTCGCCAGACCTTGGTGGTTTCCCATGTCAATCCATTTCAGTTCGTCCTCACTAGAAGGATGATAGGGAGAAAGTATAATAAGTGGATTGTTATCTTGCAAGAATTTGATCTCAAGTTTTTTTTGGCAAAATTGAAGAAATTGTTGATTTTTGCGGAGCTTATATCTGATTTCCTGAGGGAGGAGGAGGAGCAGGCTTGCAAAGATACGTTTGTTGATGAGCACATCTTCTTGATATCAACTTTGGATCCATGGTATGGGGATATTATCATATATTTACAAACATTGAAGGTCCCTACTCACCTTTCATGGGATGAACGACGACGATTATGTCACGTATCTAAGAATTAGCTCATAGTGGATAACACATTGTACCACTGTGGGGTAGATTCCATTTTACATCATTCTTTAACTCATGAAGAGGCTGAGATTGTGCTGAATGATTTCCATGGAGGGGCATGTGGTGGTCATTTATCTGGGATTTCTACAGCCCAAAAAATCTTGAGAGCGGGTTATTTCTGGTCGTCGATCTTTAAAGGTTGTGTCAATGCGGTCAAGAAGTGCCACCCTTTCCAGGTGTTTGCATGTAATATGCACTCGCGTCTTGCCCCATTACATCCAATTATCACCGTTGGTCCCTTCACTAAGTGGGGTCTTGATTTCATGGATTGCAACCCAGATTCAGCTGGGGGGCATCATCATATTATCATGGTTGTTGACTACATCACGAAATGGGCTGAGGCTATGCCTACAGTTAAATCCGACGATGAGATAGCCACACACTTCTTATTCAACCAGATTATTACTCGGTTCGGTATTCTGAAAGAGCTTGTCACTGACCATGGTAGGAACTTTTAGAATCGAATGATGGAAGAGTTGGCCTCAAAGTTAGGGTATAAGCAAGAGAATTCTTCTTCTTATTACCCTCAAGTGAATGTATAGGTTGAAGCAGTGAACAAATCACTCAATTCTATTCTCCAATGAACGATCACACAAAGCAAGACCAATTGGAATATCATGTTATATCCTGCTTTGTGGGCTTATAGGACCGCGGTGAAGACTGCCATTGGGTTTTCTCCATATCAACTTGTACATGGAGTGGAGTCTATATTGCTAGTTGAGTGCGAAATCCCTTCTTTGAATCTAGCCATAGAGATCTTACCAGACACTTCCCCATTGGAGGAACGTTTGGTCCATTTGGAGCAGCTTGATGAGCAGCACCAAGATGCTTTAGTGCCTTTAGAAGTGAATAAGCGTCATGTTAAGGTCCAGTATGGTAAATCTGTCCATCCAAGGAAGTTTAGTGAAGGAGATCTATTCCTCTTGTGGGATCAAGCTAAAGAACCCTTGGGGGAAGGAAAATTCAACCCCATGTGGCATGGTCCTTACGTGGTTAAACGTGTATTAGAGAAGGGTGCTTATGAGCTAGTAGATTACGAGGGGATGGCCTTGGTGAAGCCTAGAAATGAGCTCTATATTAAAAAGTAATATGCATGATTTTCAGCCAAGGCTGACTATTGTATATTATTATACAACATTTTGCATAGTTAGGTTTTTCTTATGGTGATCAGGTTTGTTGATTAGCTTCCGTTTTTTATGGAAAATGTCAATGGAGTATTCCATCTATATAGGATTCATGGATGGTGCAAGTTGTCACGCTCAACACTCAGCCTCTACTGCTTGGGTGTTTTATACTCCTATAGGTCAGGTATTGTCTTTAGGAGGCGTATGTTTACGACCCTCTTCAAACAATGTTGCTGAATATAGTGCCATTATCGAGCTTCTACGTGATGCCATTTCACATGGTGTTCTATCTCTTGAGGTACAAATTGATTCGAAGTTAGTAGTGTCACAGATTAATGGCTTGTATCATGTTAGAGATCCAACATTATTACAGAGATTCTTACGTGTGATATTGTTAGAACGGAAATTTGACAACATAACATACATACATGTTCCAAGAATTTATAATCAAGTTGCTGACTCATATGCTAACTACGTGTTAGATTGGAATTTGTTTCATAGACAATAAGCTCATCACAAACATACATTTTTACACATGTAAATAAATAAACCAATCATCATAAAAAAAATTCATTAAACATCCAAAATGTGATGATACATAGTGACATAATACAAAAATGGGGTTTTCGAGCCACCAAAATATAAATACACGATAGTACAAAATGTATCACTCCTAGGTATCTAATCCTGGGGAGGAGGGGGGTTTTTATTGTGGAATGTCACCACGGCTCTAGCTAGTCGTCGAAACAATCACACCCATGCTCGTGGCACACCCACCACCTAACGCTGCATGGCCTCAGGAAGGTCCTCAACCTGCGCCATGGGTACCCTATGTGTCAGCAGCACCAAGTTGGTATGAATGCTTTGGAGCGTCCGCTCTGCATCCACACCCGTAATGTCATCTCCTCTTCCCCTCCATCTATGATGAGGGAATATTTTAGGCCATTGTGGTCCTACATCTACATGCATATGACAGGATGTCACTATGTGTTGTCACACAAAAACATGTCTTTTTGATTCCATATATCAAAAAACACAAAAAAAATTAAATAACTCAAAAATATTAAAAATAGGGTTGGGATTCGTTACCAATGTCAATGTATACTGATCCAGGTGGTACTAGCATGTCGGGGTCTCCCTGAAAATCTATCCCCACATAGGGGTAATCATCAATGGAAAATATCTACTGCCGCCACCATGGAAAGAAATCAGCTAGATAGGGGTTGGGCACCCTACCTCCACCTAGTCTACGCATCGTATCTGCCCAATGTCGTTGGGCCGTATCTCGAACCCCGTGAAGAGGAATGTCAACTCTAGGGCTCAATCTCGGAACACGCTCAAAGAAAAATGTGCTTAGTATGCTATTGAAACCAAATTTTCATACCCTTCCCATCTTGCACTCCCTGAGCTGGTGCTTCATGTTGCAGTGCTCCAATCGTAAAACGTGGGTCTCATACACTCCACTGCATAGAACATCAGGGGCCATGAGGCCTAGTGGAGTGAGGCTAGCCCTGCTATCCTTCCCAGTGTCAGTAGTATGGTCTTTAGCCCTAGTACCTATATGGATTTAGTTGGGATATGACTCCTGACCTTCTCCATGTCTGGATAACTATACACTGCTATGTACTCATCTATGGTGAGGCCACCTCCAGGCCCGCAAGAATGTAGGTTCACCACTTCCCCCCATCGGGACAATCCAGTAATAAAGTATATATCATTCAAATACACATTATTTGATAGGAAAACATATTTCTATTAATATAAAATAGATATTACAATAGAGACAACCTCTATTGACACGTCTGCGAATCAGAGAAACTGAGACCCCCACTTGGGCCTCCACCACTTAAATCCTCCATCTCTCGATAGAAATCTCACAAGCAAATGGAAAGCTTGGGAAGAACACAAAAGTGCTCCAAGGGACAAAGGGATGTAGACTCAAGTATAAGCTCTGGAAAAAATGGACTATAGTTCTCTTGCTCTCAATTCCTCATGCCTTTAATGTATCGAAAGGGTTCCTTATATAGCTCTTCAATGGGGTAATGGGGTAATGGGGTTCCTTATGGAAGGCCAGGAGACAAGTGAGTCAGATCCACATCAAGGAAAACTCCAAAATAATTTGGCCTTTTGCACACATCTTGATGTACGCGGTTTTAGGGGTCAAACCCGCGTATATACGCAAGAAAGGGTTTAAAAGTCGCATATGGCAATTTTTGCATGTTTTTAGGGATGGTCTTGGAAAAATAAAACGAACAAAAATAGTCCATGGGGTCTAAGGAGTCTACAGAGGGATGAAGAAGGCCATAAAAATTTGATTCACCATGTGTGGTAAAATCAGCTATAACAAGATTTAAGCATCAACAGGAAATAGTAAAGCATTGGCTTGATAAACATAAGGCTGGGAATAGAGAATTCAAAGTAGGAGATCTAGTTCTTAAGTGGGACCACCCGCATGATGAAAAGGGAAAGCACACTAAGTTTCAGCATTATGGGTAGGCCCTTTTCAAATTGTAGAAAAGCTAGGCCCTTCGACTTACAAGTTGCAAGACTTATAGGGGTGGGAAGAGAACTTACCAGTAAATGGTTTAGTTCTCAAACCTTATTTTTCTTGATCTATTATTTTGGTTGTCTTGTACATAAATAAACATTTGATTTGTTTTTATTTTTAGGGTTCATTTGGTTTTCTTAGTTAGAGTTTGATTGATTGTAATGTTTAATAAAGAAGCACAACTTTTGGTTGCGTGGAGTTCATCAGAGTTTTGGGTTAACTAAAATCTTTGATTACAAGACTGTGTACTATTAATTCATTTAATATTTGAAAGAAATTCTTCAAGTTTTGTAGTTTTCCTAAATGATTATGAACACATTGAAGTCCTGCTTAATCCTTGTGAAATAACTCAAGGTCAAAAGGTCCAGAATACTATTTCGAGGCTCCATTCATCTCACACTAAAAAAAAGTCTTAGGGGGTGACAACAAAAGACCCATGGAAAGGAAGCAAGGTAAACATTATATTATATTTAAATAATTCCATGCCATGATTGAAATCTAAAAGGCCAATAAGATTCAAAATCTCCTTGGAGAAGCAATATTTATCAAAGCAAAGTATTGAACCATATTATACATATAAGATTGCCAAATTTCTTCTTCATCCGTGAACTGAAAAACTAAATATATCTCTCACACAAAAGGACACTATGGATAGAGGAACCTGAATTAAAATTTCAGAAAGAAGGCAGGCAGGAGGACTCAAAAGAGCACAAAAGTCCAAAAGCACCAAAAGTGCAAAATGGCATGGGAATGAGGAACAAACGGATATATATGTTGACCATATGTTACAATCCTATGGTGTCTAAGCTAGAAACTACTCAAAGATAGAGGTAAAATGAAACTCATATTCTTGGCCTCAAAAGAGTTATCTAGACTTTGAAATCTTGGTTCCTTTATTCCCTTACTTGGACTATAATAAATGATTAAAGTGCATACATCTGACATTTTGGAAAATCAAGATATCTTGAAGAATTCAACATGTTGGTATTGTCAAAATAGTATGTTGATCAAAGAGTAAATTGTTCAGAGATCTTTGTTCACCAAGTAGTCGCCAATTGTTGCAGCTGCAACTTTTTTCCCCAAAATTTTCAATTTTAGGGCCCCTCCTTCTATTTTTTTATTATTAAATATGGCATAGAAGTATTTTGTTTTCACCAAAGCTGCCGTGAAGTTCAGTTTTTCCATTAAAAACTTGGTCTGTTTCATTTTCTATATCGGAACACTAATCGACTATCCTTTCAATATCAAAAGCATAGTAGACTATCTTTCCGATGTTGTGGAAGCCAAACTGTCAAGCCCGTCTAAAGAAATTTAGACTCCCTCGCTGATACGTCAAACCTCGTTTTATTTTCTCCTCATTTTTGTCTTTCTGAGCTTAACACTTAGTGGTTTCGGTATCCAATTAAGTATTTTATCGCTGTTGGGATGTTTGGCAATAGTAAGGAGGATTCCTAGTGTTTGTCATTACCGATGTTGCAGGAAACTAGTGCTGAGACATTTCGAAGTAGTGTTTTTCCTCACCAACTCTTTAGAGCTTAGGATCTCCGATTTTTGACACCCTTTAGAGTAGGTAGAGCTGCGATGATACAACTTTACATTTCCGACGTTGCGGAGGAGGATCTATCTAGATTTTCTGAACTTAGAGTTCAGTAGTTTCGATGTCCGATGAACTTAAAATATTACAGGCTCATAGTTTGGTTTGGACTCGCCCTTGCAGCTGTCCTCCAAGTTATCCTTCCGATTGATATAGGTTTTGACCGCTGATAAGCTATGACCGCCAAGCGATTCCCACTGAATCTTATATATATATATGAGGGACGTGTTTTTTATTGTTTTATCCCTATTTGACTTGTCGTTTGCATTTGGTCTGTTTTGTTTGCACCAATTGTGTGCCCCTAGCTGTCAAAACCTGGTTCATTTGTGTTGCTCCCATGGAATTTTGTTCCATCTCGTCGACCGTAGTGCTATTTGGCAGGTAGGTAAACCATGGCATTACTAGTTTGGTTTTATTGGTTGATTTGGGAACTATTAGGTTTTCCATTGGTTAGGTTTTTCCCATATAAAAGGATTTCTTTCCCTTATGGTTTTTCACGGTTGTTTTTACTTGGAGGGTGTGGAGTTTTAAGTTGCCTACAATTTCTTTAGTGGGAAAATACGAAGTCTGTGTGCTTTTTTCTGTTATGGATGCATTTTCTCCAGTGCAAGGGGTTAGGGCACGGTTGCAGACAATATTTTCGTTGTGTACAACACCTGTTTCTTTGTTTTTCCATGGTCGGCCAAGGGTATTAAGCCATTTTTCTTGTGTTTCACTAATCCCATGGGACTATGGAGGATTTTTCCATGGTTGGTTTAGGGTTTTTCTCGAGGACAAGTGTTGCATAGGGTTTAGTATTTTTGAGTTTGGTTTTGTGGATGAGCAATAGGATTAGTCTAATACATCCCTATATTTGACTAAGGATTTTTTGATATAGCCCGAGTTGAGATGGAGTATTTTTTGATGAAGTGAAGTTTTCAGACGACAGGGTTTAGGTAGTTTAGGAAGCATCCTGTAGCATATTTTTCTCCTCGTTAATTCTTTCATTCATAGAATACTGTGTTTAACTTATTTTTCAATATGCATGTTGAGGAGGTAAATTGATATATTTTCCTATTTATTGTTTAAACATTTTCTAATAGCTTATTTGGTCTAAGAACATGCTTTGAATGTGACAGGTTGATTGTTATAACAAAAACATGTCAAAGAGACAAAAGAAGAAAGCTCCTATGGTTGAAGGAGAGCCTAAAGTAGAGATCATCACCAAAGTAGAGTTTATATACGAAGATACTAAAGCCTCTACTGGGGTCGAACCAGACTACAAGTGGGGAGAAATCTATCAAATGATTACCAACCAGAATGTACCTGATGCAAGTTTTGAGGAGCTGACAATCTATGCCAACATTGAGAAATCATCCCTAATGAAAGTAGCTATGAGGCCTGAGTTATTTCCTTGTTCGGAAGTAATAGGCTAGATTCTATCTAGGGCAGATGTAACCACAATGATTTTGGAGAACACTGCTAAGAAAGGTTATGCTGCATATAGCCCTGCATATGTCTCTATGGCTTATCATCTACCCTCACCCCAGGTTTAGTTGATAGAAAGCGGGTTAAAAGAGATAGCTATGGATCTGGTGGAGACAGTAAAAAGAATGATGATACCTGGAAAGAAATTCTGAACTAGACCTTCCAGAGAGTATGACACCTCTACTCTCCGTGCTCCATACAGGTTCATTGCATTGATGTTAAATATGATTTTTGGCAAAGCACATGGGAAGAGATTCAAGATAGGGTGGATACCAGTTATTTTCTTTGCATCTACCCAAGGAACCATCTTTAAGTAGGCAAATATTGTGTCAAATAGCCTATCTGCATGTATATCAGCAGCCTTAGGAGGGGTATCTCAAAAGAGATCAGAGTTTTATATGAGCTCTATCCTGATTGACTACATATTATGCACTTAGTCTTTTTCTTCTTTGAGATGTAACTAGGAGAAGGACAGAACCCTAGTGTATGCAGCCTATAAATTGTTATGGGCACATAAGTACCATAGTTATTACATGGAAATCTGTGATCATTTCATTATGCCCTTATATATCCTCATTTTCTTTACTGAATGTAATTGCATGTCTGGAGGGGCATTCAAAGTCATACTGGAGTTTGGAGATTACTATTTGACAGAGGATGGGTTATATATAAGGATGTACAGTGGTTCTGGAGCTCCTTCCCTACTCCCAAAGTATTCCATAGATTATGTACTCCACAAGGAGGTGGTTAGGCAACTGTATATTGATGGTGTAGTCAATTTTCTGTTTGAGCATAAAAGGGAAACATATCCTGTAGTACCTTTCCTGCTTGGCAACTACAAGTTTTCAAGAGTAAAGCAGGCGATAGAATTTGTTAAGGAGCTGGAGTATTTTCGTTTCGGTGAAATGAATTTTCATAGGAATGAATCCCACAATAAAGTAGCTAATTACTGCAAAGAAGGAGAAATTCATTTTGAATATACTGATTTTTGGGACAAGGATGAGGAGACATTCCGAAATGTGAAAAACATAACCGCCCTTAAGAAGAGATTCAAACAAAAAATAACTACTATGGGTGGAAAAGGTAAAACTTCATAAAAGGCTAAGAAATTGGAAGAGGAAGAGGCAAAGAAGAGAGAAGAAGATGCTAGAAGACTAGCACATGAGGAAGAAAGCTGGTTGAAAAATGAAGAAGAAGAAAAGAAGCGAGCTGCAGAGGAAGCAATTAGGAAGGAAGAGGAAGAAAGAAAGAAAAAATAAGAATCTAAAATCAAGAAAAAAGAAGAAGAAAGTGAGTGTTTGAGACTAACAATATCCCAAAAGGATCATTAGACTATAGAGTAAGTTGATACACAAGGAGTGCAAGATCAAATAGATCAAGAGCAAGGAAAATATGATCCTGATCCCTCGGAACCTGCTGCATCTTCTGGCAGCATGTTAGGACAAGCTTTATTTTCTGAGATAAATTTGATCCCTTTCATGCCTACAGAAGGGGAGGAGGTTCCTGATTTTAGTACCATTTTTTATGATAAATAAAATAAAATAATTGTTAAAAGAACTGAGAAGAAGGTCAAGACTGGAGGACAGTCAAGAAAAATGGTAACAGATCAAACATTGGTACATGGTACAGATAATGATCCATGGTTGATAGCAAGAGCTAGGGTAGAATTAACCTTAGTGACTGAGGACAATGTGGACAGGCTCATGACTGATCTAGAGAAGTCATGAAAGAATGCGGCCCAATTGAAAGAAACTTTAAAGAATGAAAGAGATGAGAGTCAAAAGCTGAAAAGGAAGTATGAAGATATGATGAGTGAAGTCAAGACTTCAAGAATGGAATTCTAGACTCTGCAAGCATATAAGAATGCTTTAGAAATATCTATAGAGAACACAGAAAAGAATGCTCAAGTTAGCTTAGCTGGATTACAAAAGCTACATCTAGAACATTAGATGTTAAAAACTGAAAAGGATGATCTCCAGGTGTCATATGAGAATTTAAGTGTAGGGAAGAACAGGTTGGAGAGTAGGGTTACTTAGTTAGAAATGGAGAGGACTACCACAAAGGAAAAGGAGAGGCAATATCAGATGAAGGTGGCAGCCTTAGAAGAGAAAAACACTTCATTGACCACATCACTTAAGGATGCTATCGAGCAGAAAACCGACATTCAGCCTTTAAAAGAGCACGTTCTGATTCAAAGAAAAAAGGATCCACCAAATATAGATATGCATAGAAGACAAAAGGTGTAAAATTTTGTAGATAGACACCAGACTAGAGGAAATTATAGACACCACTTCATACTTTTTGGATAGGTCTCGGGATATTTTGGAGATAAAAGAAAACTTGGTCTAGGCAGAAACAAATAAGGAATCTCCCATGGAGCTAGGAATGAAGGATCAACAGATTTTAAAACAGGAGTATGAGTTATTGGAATTTGCGATTAATGTAGCAGAAGAGTTCAAGAAAACTGTGAAGAAGACAAAGGGAGCATGTGCTAAATATTGTAGGAGAGTGCTTTCCACATACAATAGATGTCAGAATTCTATGGAAAAGATATTGGATGTGATACCGAAGCATGAATTGTTTCTAAAACATCTACAGGATAGGTATCAAGAGGATGAGCAAGAAATCCAGCAGGCCAAGGGCCTGCATGAATGGATCTTGAAGAATGTGGTGCCACATGCAACAGTGAACATACATCTCTTAGAAGACTAGATGTGCCTAAGTCCTTCCAAGATACAAGGGGTAAAAACCCAAGATGCTAAATATGAAATTAATATTCGATTTCTTGAGCCTTTCAAGTTTCAAGGCATAGCAACAGATGCTCATGCATGGAAGAAGTACATAAGAGAGAAAGCTAGCCCTTCCTGATAAAGTGTTTTGGAAATTTTGATTTGAAATGTAATATATTGTATTAATTAGGTTCACAAGCTACAAGACAAAATTTTTGAAAATGAAAGGTTGGAGAAGCTCAAAAGACAATGAGGGGCAGCCCAAGAGTTTTGTTTTTTGTATAAATATAGGAGATTTTTAGATGTAGCGGACCTTTTTTCCATACTATCTTGAGAGAGTATTGTAAGAAGAACTATTTCATTTTACAATAAACAGTCATATTTTTCTACTGGAGAAAGTTCTGTGGATGTTTTCAAATGTTTTCTATGGGCCATTTGGATATGAACTATTTCGTTTTTTCAGCTTGTTTCCATTAACTGTGAGATTGTTCTAACTCATTGAATTTCTTTTCATGTTATGAATGTACTCTGGTTTATTCTATGAAATTTCCACATTGAGTAATGAAGGTTTTAATTAACAATGAGTTATCTTGTTATTTATATTTCTATTGATGTTCATGTGTTCTGAAACATTAACAACTATCTGTAATTTCTCTTTATGCATGCACTACAGTACATTACTCACCATTAATGATAGTTTTTCTCTCTAGGGATAGGTTAGTAATTCTTATTTAGTTTCTTGATGTTTCTGATTTAGATGCAAGAGAGGTAAGACTAGAGGTAAGAACCTGTGCATCACATTGTGACCCTCCTCATTATCTCTATCGTCTGCATTTTAGTTAGGCACTTGCACATCATACCTTAAACATAAAAAAACTAAAAATATACACGGTGGACCAGACCGTAACCAGTAAAACACTTTAAATGTTACTTGACCTATGGTAGCCGAACCATAAACCAAACGGATTCCCCATACCAAACAATAACGGGTTAATTAGGAACGTTTATTGGAGAGAATACCTAACTGTTGTTACCTACGATTTTCCAGGCCTCAACACTATTTCAAGTGAAGTTGGATGGACCCAACTATAAGGTGACCCACAGGCGGATGCCACAGATGCTGCATCTATTTTAGGAGATTTTATAGGTGCCAATTTTGATGTTTTTAACACTTTGAACAGAGAATTTGACAAGCAAAAGGTAGAAATTGTCAACCTGAAGGAGGAACTAGAACAACTCAAGAGACAACATGAGAACAGGTATGATGAACTTCAAGTAAAGAGTGTTTCTATTCATGATGAGCTACAGAGGGAAAATACCACTAATGCCACTTTGGTACAGAAGGTAGCCTTGTTAGAAAGATAGTATGAAAATGCAACTACAAGTGCAGCTTCATCTTCATTTTCTAAACTTTCTCAGGAAGAATTCAAAGAGCTAGTTATTCAGACTAACAGGGAGCACCATGATTTAGTCATTGAGTTATTTAAAACCTGAGATAATATTTTTGAAACTCATATGACTTTTGACAAAATGTATGTTGTTCTAGAAGATCTTGTTGAAAAGAGGCAACAAGCTTCAAAGGCTTATGATGAGATCACAGACTGGCAAAGATACATGAAAGATAAGCCAGATAATGTCACCTTCTTCACTAACTTCCAGTTTAAGAAATTCAGGACTATCTTAAGACCCTAGGAATATTTAGATGAAACAATTGTTGAAGCCATAAAGAAGGCACAAGCCATTTTTAACATAAGGTGGTATGCTACAAATAACATTATGGATGAATTATCTTTTCCTGCAATGGTACTTATTGAAAAAGCATGTCCACCAGGACTAATGATTGAGCAAGTGGAGCAACGAAGAGATGACGAGGAGGAGAAGATCAAGAAGCTTTACCATGTTAGCATATATGATGTAGATCGGTTGATCAAATGAAGATTCATAGTGGAAGGAAATATCCACATCTATATTTGATTTTGGCATAAACTGGATAAAAATGAGATTGAAGATCACAAGTGCAATGGCCAGCTTGGCATTGAATCCGTCAGTTACCCTGATATTGAGGAATTGCTACGTATTTGGAAAATATGGAGAGATTTTTTGGGATTTTAGTTTTGGTTTAGGTTTTTGATCCCGTTTTTAAGTCGAATTCATTCTTTGTGATAATTATTTAAGAGGTAGCTCTCAAATGTATCAGGGAATTTTGACTTTTGGAGGAAGAAGGATTGGTACATGAGACTAGAAAACACCTCTGTTTTTCTTAAGGTTTATGTAATTTATTGCAAAATTCTAAATAAATACAGTATTGTTGTTTCTTACCTCTTGTATTTGATCTAATCGAATTTCTTTGACAGATCTCAATTTTCTTGTTTCGAATGATCAGATGGCGTTGTGATTCATTTGTAATTGATTAATATGTTTACTTATAACTAAGATTTCTCCTCATTACTGGTTAATACATTGACAAATATTTAAGGAATTTATTCTTTCATTGTCTTTATCTATTTCTGCAAGTGATTTAACAGTAAACATTTTACACCTTATATGTTGGTTTTTCAACTAACATGTGCACATGTAGGTTACGTTGAATGATTTAACCTTGAGTTGCTTTTATTTAATTTTTTTTAAGCAATTGTGATTTGAGAAAGAAGTTCATTATCTCATTTACATTTCTATCAATGTGGTGAATTAGGTGTCCTTCAAATACCTCAAGATAACCTATAATCAATTCAATATCCTTTTCAAAGTAGTTTAGATTTAGATTAGGTTCCCTTTTTTTAGTTAGGTTTAAGTTTTTCTTTTCTTTATATCAACTACCTTGTTTTCCAATCTAGGAAATAGATCCTCTGTGAATCAAATCCCTACAATCCAGTGGAGGCTGCAAAAGTATCCGTGGGAGATCACTACCTCGAAAAGTTCAAGGATAAAGTAATACTTGCATGGGATTTCTTGAATCCTTTGGTTGGGGTTTCTCTGTGTGTTGTAATCCTTAGACACCCTTTTCAGCCACATACATAGTTAGGGATTCAACAAGACCATGGGAGGAACAAACCCTAAAAAAAGGGATCAGTAATTCCCACTTTGATATCGGATATGAAAACCAATAAAGGAAAAGGAATAGTGAGACCATATGACCCGCTCATAGATGGGGAAGTCTCTGGTGGGATCAAGAAAGAGGAAGTAGCTAATCAGGAAACAAGAAGGACACGACAGTGTGTCCCGAAATCCAAGACAGTCCCAAAGCTTCAAATTAAATCAGAAAGTGTCAGGGAAGACATTTAGTACATGAAAGAACGTGCTCTCATATGGATAAAGACCCTAGTCTAGTGGATAAACACCACGTGGAAACCCCAAGGACACTACGATCTTCAGCAGGGAGGAAAAGATTTCTTCACAATAATCTTCTTTAATGAAGAAGATAGAACGAGAATCTTTGAGAATGGTCCATATTTCTATAATTTGGTGGGACTCTTTATCAGGCCATGGAAAGAGATATTCAACCTTGATAAAGAAAACCTGACGATTTCCCTAGTTTGGATAAGAATGTACTCCCTCACAACAGAGTACTAGAAGGAAGAAATTCTGATGGATATAGGGAATACGCTGGGGACCTTTATCAAAGTCTCAGAGAAAACCCGACAATGGAAGTATATCTCGTATTCCCAAATCTGTATCTACATTTAAATCTCTAGAGATCAACCAGTTGAAATCAAGTTATCTTGGGAGGATGAAGAATGGTTCTAGGATATAGACTACGAACAGATCCCGTTCAAATGCAGAAGATGTCATGAGCATGGACACCTATTATGGAAATGCCCACAAAATAAAATACCAAGAGGGAAGAAAGATCAGGAAAATCAAGATGCTAATGGGTTCATCAAAACCCAAAACAAGAAACAACAAGCAAGAAAGGGCTTGGGACCAAAGATTAACAAAAGGGTACAAACCATTAGAGGAAATTTCAACTCAAAATGGGCCTTTTAACTTTAACTCAAATTCCATGTCATCATGTGTTAGCCAATGAAATTGCTCTAAATTTGAAATACTGTATAGGTCTTAAACACTTTTTTAATATAAATTTGGGGATAGATATCATAAAAAAAACTACTTTTTTATTTGTATTTTCGACATATATCCCTGTGTTTTTACTCAAATTTCGATTGAGAGAGCTTGTTGGATGTGGAATTAAATTTTGCATCCAACAAGTACCCACTCGGCATACTTTTGACGGACCCCACTACCCAAAAAATAAGAAATACCTGAAAAACATGATGATGACATCATCATCACATTTGTTTCAGGTATTTCTTGTTTTTGGGGTAGCAGGGTCTGTCAAAAGTATGCCGAGTGGGTACTCGTTAGATGTGGAATTTAATTCCACATCCAGCAATCTCTCCCTATTAAAAGTTGAGTAGAAACACGGGGAGATATGTTGAAAATACAAACCAAAAAATAGTTTTTTTTCTTTTCTTCCTTCAAAATTAATAAATATTGTTTTATTATTTTAACTATTATTTTATTAATTTTTTTTAGGAGGCCCATTTTGAGGTGAAATTTCCTCTAATGTCAGAACATGTATGACATTCTCCAAGATGATAAGACAAGTAGCAAAGAATCCCAGCAAACAAAGCAGAATAAGACAAGTAATAAAGAAACCCATCATAGTGAACATACTAAACATAAACAAGAGAAGGATATGGAGATAAATATAAAAAAGAAATAGGATACAGTCAAAGCACCTACAGATCAATACCATCAGTTGCAGCAGGAGATAAACAAGAAATCCATAGAGGTACCTGAGCCAAAAACAGAAGATATGGAGATAGGAGATCTAGATTTGGAAAGACTTGAAGTTTCCTGCTCTGACACGATCCTAGCCCATATCCCCCCCAGCAGGTCTCCTTGCTAGAGAAGGCGATAATCCAGGATAAAAACATTCAGTCCCTGGGAGTAGTTGTTGAATCTCTCAATGAATTGGATGGAAAAAAAAATTATTAAAAAAATAAAAGTGGGGAAGGCCAAGCAATGTTCAAAGAATCAAAGCTATAGGGGAGCAACTCGTGGCTTCAGGGTAGTATCCAACCATAGATGTTTCCCTCTCTCCCTCTACCTAACAAGTTCTTAATGTGAATTACATCCTGAAACATTAGAGGCCGCAGTAGTGCTCTGAAAATTCGTCTTCTCAGAAGAAGTATTGAAAAAGAAAAATATGGGATCATCTTTCTACAAGAAACAAAGTGCTTGGGTTAAGATCTAACAAGTATAGCCCAAAAAATATGGAAGGGATGTAATTCAGTAGCAATTGAAGCCAAAGGGGTAGTTGGAGGGATAGGCATCTTATGGAACCCCTAGGAGGTTAACCTCTCAGGATTTGTAGCAACTCCATTTTCACTTTCAACGGACTTCCACATCTTAGGCACCAGAATAAAAGGATTTATGACCAATGTATATGGGCCCTCAAGGGCGAAGCAGAAATTTTCCTTTCTGGACTCGTTCTCTGATATCAAGGAGAGTGTCGATGAAAAACTGTGGATCGTGGATGGATATTTCAACTTGATCAGGAACTTGGAAGAGAAAAGAGGTGGTATATGGAACCTAAACCCTGCAAGCACTCATTTCAATGAATTAATTGATGACCTTAATTTAATAGATGTAAGAACTTTTAATGGTATATTCACATGGAACAACAAACATGATGGAGACAGAGGGATAACATGTAGGCTTGATCGCTTTTTAAGTTTTGAACCCATCATGATGGCTGGTAGGGAGTTAAGAGGAGTGGTAATTCCAGCTACAGGCTCAGATCACTGGCCAATCAGCCTAGAATAGGAAAATGTAGGGGTAAACCCACACAGACCACTCAGATTTGAATTTTTTTGGCTCCTTCAGACGGATTTCCATGAGAAACTCTGGTAATGGTGGGAAGACTCCCCACCCATCACGGGCACCCGAATGTACCAATTCCAACATAAACTCAAACTCTTACAAGATCAAATTTAAAAATGGAATAAGGGGTCCTTTGGTAACATATTCCAAGAAAAACAAGTTCTAGAGTGTAAGATGTAATTGAACTAGGATCAGGGGATGAGCATGGGATTCTCGAAGGAGTTATGGGTCCAAGAAAAAATCCTGTTACAGGAATTTATCCAATGAGAACAATTGGAGGAAGTCTACTGGAACCAAAAAGCCAGAGTAAAATGGCTTCAAGAGGGAGAATGCAATACCAGATTCTTTCACAAAGTGGCCATCCAACAGTGACAAGGGAATCAACTGGACAGATTGAAAATGGAGGATGGGAATATAGTCGAAACACAAGAAGAACTAGAAAGCAATTTGAACTCTTATTTTGCTAATTTAATGAAGGACCTGAAAGAAGATAGAGAAGAATCCCAAACGAAGGTGTTCAGACATATTCCTAAGCTTATCTTTGATGAACACAATCACATACTGGGAAAATCCACTGAGATGACCGAATTCGAGGTGGCTATCAAGAAAATGGAAAAAGGATAAAGCACCGGGCCTGGATGGGTTCACTAAGAACTTTTTCCATGCATGTTGGGATTGGTTAAAGGAGGAAATATGGGCCTTGGTGGAAGATTCTTGGAGGACCGAGAAAATTATTCGAGCTATTAACTCAACTTTCTTAACACTCATCCCCAAAGAAAATGGAACAGAGGACCCAGGGAAACTAAGATCGGTTTCTCTGTGTTATGTCATCTACAAAATCATCTCTAAGGTTATGTCGAATCATCTACACCCATTGCTTCCCCTCATCATCTCCCCATAATTGGCTAGGTTTGTGGAAGGAAGGAAAATCTTGGATGGCATTATCTTGGTCCATGAAGTGATTCACATGATCAAAACCTCGAAGACTCCAGGTATCCTACTAAAATTGGATCTATCAAAATCCTATGACAAATTGAATTGGAATTTTTTGGCAGGAATTCTCAGAGCTTTTGTATTTTCAGAGGATTGGACCAACTGGGTCATGAACATGGTTTCATCAGCCTTCTTCTCGATCTTGGTCAATGGCTCCCCCTCAACCCCCTTGAATGCTTCTAGAGGAATAAGGTAGGGTTACCCCCTCTGTCCCTTAATTTTCATCATCATGGCCGAAGGACTAGGAATATTGCTTAAAAGTAGAAGATTTGACAACAATATTTGAGGCTTATCCCTCATTGTAGGGATGGATCCCCAAACTCATCAACATTTTGTGGATGATAATATGCTCATGGGTCCTTCCTTAGTCCAGGAAGCCAGGGGCATTAAAGATAGTTTGAACACCTTCCTGGAAGCTAGTGGCTTTGAGATCAACAAGGAAAAGTCTCATACCTACTTCTTCAACACCCCTAAAATCACCAAAAGGAGCATCCTCAAAATCTTGGAGTTTTTGAAAGGAAAACTCCCTTCGAAATATTTGGGAGCACCGCTAGCTAAATCAACTTCTAGACAAATGTCATCGAAGGAATTGATGGATAAAATCAAACAGAAGCTCAGCCTATGGATATTCATAGCTCTTAACTTTCTGAGTAGACTCATCGTAGTGAAATCGGTTCTCTAGGATATGCCATTATATCTCTTCTCGATGCTAGCTTCCCTGAAATCGATTATCAAACAAATCAGAAATATCCAATGAAATTTCCTATGGGGGGGGATCGGAAGGACATAGAAAATGGCCATTGGTGGAATGGAAAACCATATTTACTCCTAAGGCAATGGGGGATGTTGGGCTCTGAGATCCTCTAGATAGTAACAAGGTGATGAGTGCCAAAATTTTGTTGCAGATGGATCAATTATGAAGAGGAATCGTGGGCCAAAATTTGGCACTTGAAATATGCCCCTCTCTAGCCAAATAAATCCCTATTTTGTTATGGAGAAAACCTCCTAGGATCTAGCATATGGAAAGCAGCACATGAAAACAGGGGGTTATTCTAGAAGCACAATTTCTAGGAATTTTGGGATGGCAAAACTGTGAGATTTGCTAGCGATGCATGGAACCAAGAACTAGTTCTAACAAGCAGAGAGGAATCCCGTATTCTCAATTCCTTTCTTCAAAACCATCCTCTAAGCATGGTAGTGGAATTCTGGGATCCTAGAGACAATGAACAGATCTTCAGGTCTTGGAAAGACAAGAATTGGTGGCAATCTAAAGCCCCAGCTGAAAATAAGGATGATTTCATTGTAGAGCTCAATTCCAAAAAATCACTAGGAATGATAGCCTGGACAAAATCAAGTGGGGGTACTCCAATATAGACAATTTTAATCCCAAAGAGGCCCTAGCCCTTGTGACATAGACTCATAATCTAGAACCAGAAGCCAAATGGGGAAAAATTTGGGGAGGAGGATGGTGGAAAAATGTGGTGGCTTCTTGTTGGCTCGTGCTCAAACAGTGCATACTAACATGGGATAGCATATAGACCAGGGGAATCAATGGGCCCTCAATATGTTGCATGTGCGAAGGAAATAACGAATCTATCAACCATCTTCTGGATGAATGTCCAGTGGTGGACTCCATATGGGAAAAAGGATCAGCCATTTTTTTTAAAAACACCGACACAAAGGAAGGCCAGACATCACTATAGCAGAATGGCCCATGAAGGTATTCAAAAAAAATTTGTTAATAGACTGTGGGAGCTTCTCCTAGGATTTACGGTGTGGGAAATATGGAAAACCCATAAGAGTTGAATGTTTGAAAACAAAACTAGGAAAATAGGGGAAATATGGACCCTCATAGAAGCCCACCTCAAAGAAACAATTACTCTAAATCAATGGACACACGAAGACTTCACAGCAGAAGTGAACAAAAGAAATATTATGTATCAAATGGGGATTTTTTAATTACCTGTCAACAATGCACGAACTAGGATGGTACCAAATCTTGTAAACAACGTGAAAACATGGATACGTTCACCTAAAGGATTCTTTAAGCTCAATTTTGATGAAGTGGCCAAAGGTAATGCTAGTATAGCAGGATTTGGAGGTGCAATAAGGAACTTAGATGGAATTATTCTTAGCATTCTCTAGGGATCAATTGGTAACAACACTAATAATATGGTAGAGCTATATGGCCTAATAAATGGTACTTATTGGTCCTTTCAATTGGGGAAAACTCCGCTGATGGTGGAAGGAGACTCACTGGTAATTATCAACATTCTTCATCAGCTCCAACACTGTGCTTCCACATCCTAGGTTTCAAAGAACTGGAGATGGGAAGGGAGACTATCAAAACTCAAATAGATCTTAGTAGGACATTCAGCCATCCTATTCTCTCATGTAAGAATATCTAGTAACAAGGTGGCAGATGCATTGGCAAATGAATGAGTGGAGAGTCATATCTCTTTCCATGCAGAAGTGGTCAACGATAATAGTAATAGGCCGATAATATGGGATTGTTGTAGGAAGTTGGAAAAGGAGGACATGGAAGGTATGATTGAAATGAACAACCATCAGTCACAACTCATCCCACAACAGTTGGAGGACAACTTTCAATCCAACTCACCGTGAAACAGGCCATCCGTCACGTCCATACCAAGTAGCGGGCCCTCCAGCATAGTGGTGGTGAGCGTGGAAAGATGTGAGATGTCCCAATCTCTTTATGGGGCCAATGAACCACATGCCTAGACATGTGGTAGAGGTACAGTACATGTGGCCACTGCAAAATAAGCGATTTCCAGGAAAAATGATCGTGAAGAGACGAAGGCGCATATTAATTCATAGGATTAATATCATGGTTGATCCGTGCAAGAATAAGAAGAGGATATGGCCCTGTGGGCCTATGGGTATGAATCCCACATCAGTTAATGCAAGGATGGGGAGTTCCAAAGATCTATGTAACAAATTGAATTCAATGAATAAGGAGGAGGCGGATCTCTCACAGAGAATGAAAGATATGGCAGAGCACAGTGGATGGCAGAGAATGAAGGAGGCTAGGGTAAAAAGTATGAGTGTGCTCAGTGATCCAGTCTAAGGAAGGAAATGTTTTATCCCTATAAATACAACTTGGTGGGAACGCAGGGTCTCATTCATGGTTTCGTTTCTGCTTCATCTGGCTCAAATTAATTTTTTGTATTATGTTAACATGCCCTGCTACTGGAGAGACCAGAATTGCCAGAGAGGTAATGGAAGAGGTGAAGGATCTAGCGGGGAGATACCTAGTTCAATGGATTATCTCCCCACAATTGGGGAAGAGCCAACCCCATGATATTTCAACTAGGATATCAATATATGGTGGAGACCCCAGTGGCTATTGAAGCCTACATTGCCATGAAGGAATTGGATCTCCTTAGGGAGTATGAGACTCTTTCCGGTCGGACTTGGCACTAAATTCTTTCTGAACTGTTTGAATTTTGCTGGCCTGGGATACTCAGTCTAAGGTGCAGATAGCCCTTGGCATTAGGGAGGCTCTATCCCTCATCAAGAGGGGGCAACAGGAAAGTTCAGCGGGTTATCTCCTTCCTGAACAGATAGCTGTGGAGATCCTAGATAGTCCCAAAAATCCTTCCCCCACCAATTCTCTTGCCAAGGAGGAAGCCAATGCTCCTCCTCCTTAGCAAGAGGAGCATCATTTCAAGCTGAACGTGGACGCGGGGAGATAATTTTCTAAGACTTTGGTTTCATGTTTGCTTAGTTTTTTGCTTTCGCCATATTGTAAGTAGATGTGCCATGTTACAAATATTCTATCGTTATGGGGTAGGTTATTGTTTTGGATGGTTTTTGCATTGTTAGCAAACCCGACTTTCGACCATAAGGAGAATTTGGGACGACCTATATGAGCCATGCAGCTGTCAGCCCGGTTCTGTATAGTTCATCTAGCAAACCAGGACTGTTTGTATCACCATTTTGTATATTAATAGAAAGTTTTCCTTCTTACTGATAAAAAAAAAGATGTTTTATTTAACAAAATAGCTTTCAACCAGGTTAATGGATGAAAAAAACATAACAGATGTTCTGAATGACATGGAGGTTTTTTTTTTCAACTTAATGTAAGGGCCCAAAGTGCATGCTTACCATAAAACCCTTTTCTTTTGCATCGAGAGTAAAGAGGTTTTCTACATCCTAGTATGAGGGAGATGTTGTCACATAACATAACACNTATATATATATATATAGAGAGAGAGAGAGAGAGAGAGAGAGAGAGAGAGAGAGAGAGAGAGAGAGAGAGAGAGAGAGAGACATGTTCGCTTAATTTATCAGATAATAATCAAATCAAAAAATAAAAACCAAATGAAAAGTAATTAAAAAAATCCATATTAAACCCGGATTTACCAAACATCAAAGGGATCAAAATTCTTGAGGTGTAATTTTTTTGAATGTGTAAAAATTTAAGATAAAAAAAATTTACACCTCAAGAAATTGGATCCCTCCTGGTGCTTTTTGGATCCATGTTTAATATGGATCTATGTTAGTCCTACATAACACTCCAACACAACCACACACAAAAATAAGTGAATATTCAAATAAAAAAAATTTTTAAATTCAGGGTTAGGTATCAGTCATCCTACCTAAAAAATGCAAGTTCTCTCCATTTTTTTGGTTTGTCGAGATCGCATAGCACATGGAAAAGAGCATATGCTAAAAGAACACCAATTCATTCTTTGTTTCTAATCTTCCAAGTTGAAACAGAGTGCATGACAAAGAGAACATTTGTTAAAAGAACACCAATTTATGCTGTGTTTCTAATATCCCAAGTCCAAACATAGTGCACAACAAAGAGCATACACATACTTCAAAGGAATCAAACTGAGAATATAAATAGGAAAATTGAACTAAAATATTAAAACAATATGAGAAACATTTAAAGACTATAATCAAGATAATCTACCTATAGATTCAATAAAAAATTTGTATCTTAGGCAATTCAAAACATTTTTGGGTGAAATGAAAAATGCTTCCAACTAAAAGTAACACTCTAAATGCAATGAAACAACTCTCTCAACATAAAAATGTACAAAATTAATAGTATCCAAAAAACATTTAATGGATGTAGTTACACGAAAACAAGATCTCAATCAACAATAAGAATGAGACTTCACGAACACACGAACACTCTGATACCATGTTCAACAAAATAAGATATTTCCACATAGGTTAAATTCCATAAGAAACTTGTCACACAAACATATCAAATATTAACATGCCAATGTATTATGTGGTTAATCTTAGAATAACCAAATATCCATTCTCATACTTAGGATACAATAATTAATCTTTTTTATTAATTTCCTAGGTCCTACACTAGCTAGTTGGCATCCACTTGCACCATTACGTCAAAAATTTCCTAAACTACCTATAGGAGCAATTTCACGAGATTCTAAAAACTCAGTAGACTTCTTAGTTTAGTTAGTGCACATTCCATCTGTTTGTGCTAGAAATTGTTCCCATACTACTGCAGGAACAAGCTAGAACAATCTCAAAAATAAAGCAAAATGAAATTGGTTTTTAATAATTTTGGTTTGAAAGTTTATCAATCAAGAAGGTAAATCATCAACAAGCTAACAAAAGTACTGAATCATGAACTAAAATGAAGAACTGGGATACAAATACATAAACTATAAACCATAAGCATGATGAACAGAACACTAATTTCATCCACAACATATAAGCACTTACATGAAAAAAACACATTAATCAAGAAGTGAAATTATATATTCAGTTGCTAAACAGACCATAAATAAAACCAACATGGAATAAAAAATGGCTTATAAGTATGTATATATCAGTTTCAGTCTTCAAAATTACATGAGATTCATAAGCCTTAGCTTGATATACATCTAGATCTAAAGCCCCTTCTTGAACAAAATTCGAACCCTGCTTCCATTTTCCTTCTTACTTTTATCCTTTTCCAACTAAGCAGTTTCAAAACTATCATAACTAATTTTTAGGTCTGAATTCGAAATAGTTACAAAAGTAGTTGTATTTTCCAAAATAACAAAACTATTAACTATAACAAACTAAACTACTTGACACCTGGCCACTAGAAAGCATTCATAAATTCTTAGCAGCTTTATCCAACATAGTTATCCCCTCCAAAGCATAGGACTGCTTCTTACTTCGCTCCTACTCTGTCTCTAAACTTCTAACTCTCTTTAATAACACTGCATTCTGTTCACTTAGATTTTGAACTTTCTGGGTTAAGTCTTCAGCGTGACTCTAGATCTCCCTTTTCCTTTTCAACACCTCTTTCGACACAACTATCAGCTCTTGGTAGTGTGTGTTGATATCATCCAAATCTTCTCTTAGTATTCTATTTTTCATTACAAATCTATCATTAGTCTCATTTAGAAAACAAATTTGAGATTTGTGTTGTTCCAGAGTTTTCTTAAGGTTCTCAATTTCTGAGTCTATGTTCCCTTCTCCCTGTAATGTAGAACCTTGATTTGATAACCATGGGATGTCGAACTTCTTAAAAATCAGGTCATCTTTTTTCCCATCTTTCATTTTTTCTTGTACAAAGGGAACTTTTCAAGACATACCCTATTCAATACTGAAAGTAGTTGACCTTTCTGAAGCTTTATGTCCTTCTTGCACTGGTTCTAATGAAACTGAATGCTCTTCCTCAATGTAGACTTGTTGAGGGCTTAAATATTTTTCACTCTCCATATCTTCTTTAGTTGAAGAATCTTTGATCACTATAATCTTTTCTTTCTTCAATTTAAGGTTTAATATTCTCTTCATATTTAACCTGAGTTTGTTTTTATCCCTGGTCTTGGGCCTCCACTTCGATTCTCTCATCTGTAAAAGAGATTTTTTTTACCTTTAACTTCTGAACCTTGCAAAAAATTATCCTTTAAATTAGCTTCAACAAAAACTTTGGTTGATATTTTTTGTATACAAGTATAACTATACTTTTCCTCTATTGAACCCATATCTTCCTCATGATTTGAAACAACTATCTTCTCCCTTTCCTGATTCTCCAAAACTTGCTCCTGGTCGCCATCTAGTGTTTCTCTTCCCTCTTCATCCATAGGTTCTTTGAATGCCTACACTGAACTATTCTCCTAAACATTATGCTGCACCAAATCATCAATTAACTCTTTCTTGAACCTCTTAAAAAAACCAAACTGATTATTCATCAATATTTTCTTTACTTGGTCCCATTATTCAGTAATAAAGCCTAACCAGAATAGGAAATGGTCCCAATTCCTGTTCTTCCTCTGCAAGAATGTGAAAATAATTAACTTTATCAATCCATGGTGAAAGACTGACTCGTGTGTATGGTGAATATGCCCCTTAATTCTGTTAGACATCTTTTGGAGACACTTTAAAAGGAAAAAAGGAAAATTCATTTTTGACTGTTGGTTCAGATGTTGTAAAAACCTAATATGGTATTTAAATACTACATCAAACCTTCCTTTGCATGTAACATAGCTCTGCACAATACCAATATCTTCCTTCCATTAATGTTTCAATTTGTCCAAATGAACTCCTTTTCCCCATTCTAGGGCTTCAATCTCTGGTAGCAAGAAATCCTTTGGGTCAAAGTTGAAAGGGATCTTTTTAAACCATAATTCTCCCTCTCTTGATATAGCTGTAGCTTCAGCAATTAATTCCTATGTTAATTCGAACTTAAGAGTATCGAATGTTATAGCATCCCTGATAAAATTCTGGGCAAAATGGTATGAAACCTCTGGGTTGAAACTTGTGATAGTTTCAAAGAAATTGAACCAACCTACCCTTTTAAATAATACCACACATTCTGGAAAATCATTTTCCCAACTCGTATTAGTAGGTTCATACCTGTTAGTCTTTCCACTCTTTTTCATATATGCACTATAACCTAGCTTGTATGCTTCTTTAGGAAGTTCCAAATATTTTCAACCTCCTTCTCTACAGCAGTAAACTCATAACCAAAATTAAATCATGGCAGTTAAGACCATGATTTTCTCAATGATCTATACACCACGAAATCATGACAGTCCATGATTTTCTCAATGATATTTACACCAATTCATACATATGTCATGAATAGGAACTCGAACTATGAACATATGTCATGATGTCTTCAACAGGTGGCTGAAAAAACTTCCATTGTCTTTGATTGTCTTCAGCTGCAACGACCACGATAAACCACCACTCTTTCTAATGATTCGGGATTCCAGTAGCGCCTTATTGTATTAACCCTGAATTTTGCACTACAAGATTGTTCTCATGAAAATTTTGATGAAGAGCTCAAAATAAAAGGTTAGAACTTAAATATAAACCTTGGAATAGACTTTAATATAAGCATTTTCAGACTTCAAAGGATATATAATACTTAGTAAGCCAAAAGAAAACTTAATAAAATCAAATAAAATAAATTAAAGCAACTAAAATGTATAAAAACAAATAAAATGCATTAAACATTATTAAAATTAAAACAAACCCAAAAATGTAAAGTAAATAGGAATAAATCTTTGAAAAACAACAAATCACAGCTGGGAAAAATTTTCAGTCTTAACACCATCCTTATCATGAGTTTGACTACGTTTTAGCAGCTTTTAAGGAAAATGGTGAAAGCTAGTCACATGGAAGTTGCCTTGCTTTTTTCACAAATCATCCTCCATATTTTTCTCTCTTGAAAGCATGAGCATATTTAAATTCCATCACTTATCAGCTGATACACCTAATTCATCCAATTCGTGACCTCCTTGACTGGTTTGGAAAGTGTGTTATGCACCTAGGGGGGGGATTTTTTACTTTTGGTAAGCCTGCTTTTGTGAGGATTCAAATTTCCTCCTTAGGAATTAAAATATATGATGTAATTATATATTTGGATAGCCTATTACTTTATAAGGTTTCCCAATGTAAAATTAGTTAATGAAATTTTTTTTATGCACCAATTCCAGTCTCCAATTTGAGTGGATCTATGCATGTTTTCCAAGAAATTCTGTGAGTTCAATTAATCTATGTTTGGGATTAATTTCCATATGGTATAATAGCTTATTTATCACAATTGTAGTTCTCTCTTATTTATTTTTGTAGCATTGAAATCACTCTCCCAGGGAGCACATTCAGTCTATTCATGGTGCAGTTCATGAAGAAATGGATCAATCTCACAATATCATCTTGACTCCATTCAACTACTTCGAATGGAAGGAAGATGTGGAGATTCTGATGAGGATCAAGGGCATATTCAGAGTGACCATGGAAACTGAGTTTGATCCCAATGCATCAACAGAGAAGATCAAGTGGAAAGGTAGTATGGATGAGGCGTATGGTCTCTTATTTCTCAACATTTCTAAAGACCTTTTTTTCTATATAGATGGATTGACATCACCAAATGAAGTATGGGAGAAAATCCAAACCTTATTTGGAAAGACAAATGAAATGAGGGGAAATTCTAGAGAATGAGCTTGTCTCACGAGTTTGAGCAATTTCAAGTCCTACAAGTCTACTTCTCCAAGTTCAAAGCTATCGTTCTTCAATTAAAATACTGTGGTATTAAAAATAAAGATGACGAACTGGTATTGGCCATACTTTCGAATCTTGGCCCTGACTATTCAGTTTTTGTATTGACCTTCCATGCCAAAAATTTGATATTTTAAAACTATAATATGACTTCACTTGGAGATTTCATGGAATCCTTGACCTAGGAGCAAGATAAGTTGGCCATGATGGACACCATCAATCCTTCCAAACATGAATCTTTGGTTGTTGGAGATTCAAATATGGATTCCAAAGGAAATAAGAAGTATAATCCAAAGAAGCTGTAGTAGGGATTTGGCCCTTGCTACGTGTATAAAAGGATCCCTTCCATCTATAGGACAGAATGATATGGTTTCTTTGGTGAAGGAAAAACCTACAGGAAAGGGTTAGTGAACCATACAAAACCTTGCAATAAACTTGTTACAGAAATGAACAAATAAAAACCATGCAATCAAAATGTTAGCAAAAACAAGCTATAAGAAACTAGATTAAACAATAAGAAAGCATTGACACCATTATACCTTCTGGTTTTGATGAAATGGGCCACCATGCCCTAGCATGAAGCTACCTCTCTATGGAAATGGATTTGGCTAATGGAGCAAGTGAGCAAGAGGGGTTAATGGCTTGAGAGAAATGGGTCTCAAGGCACTCACACGGGTAGAGTAATGGTAGGTAAATGAGGAGTGTTTTGAGAGTGACCCCCACCCTTGTATTTATAACTTTCCTGAGTTTTAGGGTTTTAAGACCTTGTTTAAGGATTTAGCCCCTTTTTGGACTTTAGGCCTTTTTTGGCCATTCTTTAGCTCCTTTAGGGTTTTTAAGCTCCTTTTATGGTTTTTAGCCCCTTTTTGGAGGTTTTATCCCTTTTGAGATCTATTTAATCACTTTTATGGGTTTTTAAGCCCCTTTGTGATGTTTTTGAGCCTTTACAAGGGTGTGGGGTCAATGAGGGTAGTGAAATAGATGTATTTGTGTGGTGTAGGTCATGTAGATCTAATCAGGTAATTTTTTGGGTTAACAGATTGGCCCCTGATGTGTGAGGAAAGGAGTTCATCGTATGGCTGCTGAACATCATAGGATTTTCTAGGGAGAGGTGGTGCTTCCTAGGCTGGGACATGGTGGCTTTTGGTTTTTGTATTAATATGGTTCCCCTCAATGATTGAGATACAAATAATGTGTGACATGTCGATGGACGAGGAGGGCATACCCATGCTCATAACAATGTCAAAAGAATACTGTGATCTATTCTATAAAATGCAAGAGTCGATCATGTACAACTATTGTTACATAGTGGTTGCCTCAATAAGAGGCTGAAATACAATACTGATCTGAAGAACTGCTACATTGGACCCATGGCATTCTCATGGAATGCTATATTTTCATAAATGATGGCCTGTTGCATCTAAAATGGTACATGATTATAGGGACTCAATGATGGAGAGTTAGAGTCTCTGTGGTACACTATGTTGCATCAATCATGAATCTATAACAAAGCATTGCTCTGGGGCTTTTGAACATTGTCTCCAACGCAACCCAGAAATCACAAGGCACATGAACCTGTTTCGGTCCCTCAATAGACTCATCAATGTGTTAGAGTCAGGTGATATCAAGGGTCTTCGACCAAATACTGCATGGACCAATACCCTAAATGATTCTCAACAGTGTGATGATGTAGCTGGAGTCAACCACACATGAGACACAACCATCCCGAGAGGCACTAAGGAATCCTCTCAAGTGGTCCAAGGATATCATCAAAAAGGTTAATGAAACTAGGATACAAGGACTTATGGGTCTATACTCTGGAATACATGTGTTGTTGTCGACAGAGGGAGGCCTGCAACTAACCAAGGAAATGGTGTTTCCTTGACAAGAATCATGAGGGAGATGACCAAAGGTGTGAGACAATCTGGGGACTGACACACTGAAATAGGGAACATGGGAAGGGAATCACAGGGGACTCAAAATTCCTTTGTTCAGAGTACGACGATAGGGCGGACCAAGCAGCAAATGAAACTGACTCATGGGAAAGGGATCATAGCTGTAATACCATGGATGTAACTGTAGATGAGAAATACTTGGGGGAGGTAGACACTTTTAGTATTGATGGGATCCAAGGAAAACTCATCGCAAAATAATCTGAACAAAGGTGACACAAAGGGGAATGTTGTCAAACTGTCACATGTGAGGTGGTGTCTAGAGACACCATTATGGGACGATATCATGGATTTTTAACGATCCCAAGAAGGTAAATGCTCGATGGTGCTTTCAATTTTAGAGAGTCTGAAATCATGAAGAAGACTCCAGTGGGGTTTCTTTTTTGTTGATAGTCTCCTGTGCCCGAAAAAGGATAAAAGAGTACATAGGAGAGCTTTCCCATCCTTTAGGGGATGAGAGACTTCTTTACCATTGGTAGTATAATCAAGTTCAAAAAGGTTAAACCTGTACTGATTGGATGGTCATTCAAATACTTTTACGAGCATGAAAAAAACCAAGTTTGCTCGATAATCTTTTCTTTATGAGAAGGATGGAAAAGAGATTAAATACAACCCATGATGATATTTTTCGTAGAGTTCGGTCCCAATGCCCAAGAAAGAATAAAAGGATGTAGAGGGAAATATTCTTAGCTTGAGTGTGCCAAGGTGGTCCTTTTCATATGGTAGTATACATGGTTCACAAAAGGAGATAAACAAAGCTATGTAGATGCCCTTTCTGATACTTTAACGAGCGAGAGAGGAAGTTGATGTGCTCGACGATCTTTTCATTCTTTTAGGAGTCAAAAAAGGGATTAATAGAAAGTCCAATATGGTCAATCGATCAAGGTGGCACTAATGGATCCCCCATCTTGGGACAATGGATAGTGGTCCAAAGGTCAACTGTGTAGTATGGATGGAGCAGTTGGCTCTTTAACATACCAATACAAGCACGAGATGGATCGCAGCAAAGGCACATGAATCGGTGCAATAGAGGCATGCAAACCGAGGTGGCTCTCAGAAAGAGGTCGAGAGAGTCTTTTGTGACTGACCCGTACCAACTTGGGGTGGATGGATTGGACTGCTACATGCTGAACAATAAAATGAGCGGGTGATATGATATTGCATGACGCATGTAGACAATTATGTGCCAAATGCGTGAAAAATGATGTACCTTCCATGAGATGGTCTGGAACCCCACATAAGTTGTGGTGGTGTAGGCATATGTCTGGAGGAATTTATATTTCCAAATTCACACAAACATGATTTAACCTCCGAGAAATGGTCTAAGAACCCTTGTAAGCTGCGATGGACAGATTAGACAGTTATATGTGAATGGCACATAAACCGAGGTAACGTCCAAGAAATGGCCCCAAAAATTACTTACTGATCATGGGAACGTGGTCTCATTGAAAGATAGAGGACAAAATTCTGAAATCAGTGGTGCAAACTACATCCCAAATGGACTCCATATGGCCCAGTTATGTGGAAAAGAAGAAAATAGGTCAAATGGGGCCTATAAATGGGTGGGGACCATTTGGCAGGTGTCATTATCACTATTCACTACTGATTTGGAGGAGAGGGCCCCAAACTTATTTTGTTGATTTCTCTCATTTTTACTGGTGTTTTTTTGATCTATGACTTGCAAGTAAGAGTTCTTGCAAAATATATCTTTTTTAGTGGTTTACTTTTTGGATTTGCTCAACCGGGGACCCTATGTGAGCCTGTTAGGGATTCCACGGGCTAGGTCACACTTTTCATGGGTAAAGGAGAAACTGAGTTGCTTATTTTTCCCATACAGGTGTGACTGGGTCGCTCCTGCCGAGAGGAAAAGAGCGATCTAGAGTCACTTCTGTTTGGCCAAAAATTGCGACCGAGTTACTTCTGTGAGGCCTTTTTAAGTGACTTGGTCGCCCTTTTTGGTTTGACAGGTGCAACTTGGTCCTTGGGTAGATTTTTTACTAAAAAATGTGGCTGGTAGTTTTTTATGCTTGTGTAAGATGCTTGAGACTGTGTGGCATGAGAGAGACTGCAAAGACCTCCGGGAGGAGGCATTACAGGATGGGAATGTGCGGGGTGCACTAGCCCGTTGTGGATTGTTGAAGTTCATGCAGATTCCCCTGATGAAGATCTTGCGCCTATTGCTATAGACATTGGTGAGCTTCTGGGATATTGGGGAGGAGGATTTCATGGTACACGGGTAGCATATTGAGATTATGCTGCTAGATGTGTATTTTTTGACTCAGATCCCAATGTTGGGATTCATTGGCGACTTGGTGCCAGTACTGTATCATGTAGAGACTCTGGAGGACTTGTGTGATAGGCATTGTTATGCTACCGTGTATGTGCATGGGTCACACATCTTATTGTGTGATAGTGAGGACCTTTCCACACGGGCCGTAGGAGCGATGGTGCTGCACATCTTGGGTTCCTTAGGGAACCACAACATCTCAAGAGGATAGATGTAGATGGTCATGTGTGACATGAGGGCACTTATAATGGATGGGCTTAGATATACCTACTTGCAGTTCGACGTCAGCTGAAACATGTAAGGGAATCTAGTGGAGAGTTTTGTTTCAGCGCTTTTTTATGTGCTTTTTTTTTAGAAATTACCGACTTTGCATCCACATTAGGCAGTGTGGGATAGTGGTCTGCAAGAGCTGCATATGCATAGATAGTGTTAGATGATGGTGCATGGGGGAGGCGGCAGAGTGGGCCGCTTCTTCATGCAGGAGTTGCTGGAGCAGTGGCAGTAGCTCCTGGTAGTAGTTGAGGACTACCCTTATGTAGGGATGGACTAACATGGAGACCCTGACGTTAACCCAAAAAATCCCTCACTCGGCTCTACATGGCCTAAACTACCCAAGGACACCCATGCACAACCCTCATTTCACCCCGTTGGACCCCCACACTATCAAAAAGGCTTAACAATGAGCAAAAGGGATTAAATCCCCTTAAAAGAGCCAAAATAGCTCTCACAGTGGCTAAGTCCTCCAAAAAGGGGCTGAAACCCCTCAAATGAGCTTAAAACCCCAAAAGGAGCTAAAGATAGGGCAAAAGGGGCTTAAAACCCTAAAAAACCCTAAAAAAGCTATAAATAGAGGGGTGGGGGTCACTCTAAAATCATTCCTCCCTTGCATATTGTTATTCTACCTGAGTGGATGCCTTGGGACTATTTTCCTCTCAAGCCACCCACACTCCCTCTCATCGATTTTCTCCTTTGAGCCATAGCTCCCCCATTGCCAAGAGAGAGGTGCTTCTCCAAGCTAGGGCATGGTGGCCCATTTACACCAAGAGGTATAAGCTTTGTTTCTTGTCATTTTTATTATAGTTTTTCTAACATTAGTTTTCTTATAGGTTTATTTCATGTTCTAACTACTTGTATGCAGGTTTCTAGAGTCTAACCTTGTGTGCAGGGTTTCCATATCTTTTCTTCTTTTCTATTCATTGCTTCTTTTCTGTTCATTTTTTCTTGCATTACCATCAAGAACCCTACCCTTCTTTACTATATATGGAAGGTAGCCATTCCTACACTATAGCAAGGGAGAAATCCCTACTACAGAACTGGCGACCATACTGGGTCAATCCCATGGGATCCCTGGAGTGTTTTTACAAGTTTCAGAATTTAATTCTGTTATTTTTCTTTAGTTTAAATTTATATCAAACCTAGCTTAGATATATGTTTATTTGCATTTCTAGTTACTTCCGAGCCTCCTCAAGGCCAATACGAGCCCATTTGGCCACCGGTTACTATTGGCCATTCTATGATTTGCAAATCACTCAACTCTACAAAAATGGTTGAACTGAATTTCTAAAAATTCACCTGTGTTCAGGCCCATTTTCTGCCCAAATAGTTGATCAATTTGTGAATATGCCTACCATTGGGTAAAAAAGGGCTCATTTTTGAAGTGGGTTTTCAACCGTTTGAGTTAATTCCTCATGGTTTGATCACAATCCATTTCTAAAAAATGGGTCGTTTACAGGTGCGCGGCCCATTTTTAGTCTTCACTGTTTGCTTCTATTGGGACTGTCAATGCAGCTCAGCCGCCTCTGTCCATCAAATCTATTTATGTTTCTATTTCTGTTCATTTCAGTTGCATCATGTGTAAATCAAATAGTAATGTAATGGTTAATGGGTTAATGAACATAGCTTGATTAAAATTTACTTAAAATCAACAATCTTGCCTAGCCCTTCCTCCTATACCCAGTCATCACCCTTTGGGGTATTTTGGGATAATAGGAACTTCACCTATTATTTTTCAAAGCCACTAAAATGGGTGACTTGGAAGGTAGAGGGGGTATAGAAGGAGGGCTTCTCACAACGCTCAATGTCCTCCCTCTTGACCAGCCTTGCATCCGGAGGGTGACCTGTGGATATACAGATGGGATTAGTCCCATTGTGTTAAGAGCCCGATACCTTCTCCTGGTTGAAGAGAAATATAGGTGTAAGGTATTCACCTAGTCAAGCCTTCACGATTCAGGATTACAAATGGTATATGGTTAAAATTTTTGTTTACTGCTTTCATTACATATGTTTATGAAATAAATCAAACAATCTCTACAGACTATTCATAAACCATACAAGAAACCATTAAGAGTAACAGAAATATCTAATACATTCACACAAACCATACCATATAAATCAACCCAACTCAATTCATGACACTGAGTGAGCCATTAAAATTTACAATTTACACTAAGTTAAACACCTGCAGTCTTTGAGGAAATAAGTCCCTGACTGCCGTAACCGCAGGAAGTACTTGGGCTCAGCCCAGAACTCATTGTGAGGAGTACCACGGGAACCCCAAAGTAGCTAGCCACTGAGAGGAATTGCCAGGCGAAACGTGGAACGACCCCCACCGATTTACTAGCATGCCCGTGAGGAAAAAGCCAAGTGTTGTCTTCTGGCAGTCTTAGTGGACAAGTGACCATCTGAAGCCAATAGGAAGCCATTAAAACCAGGGTCCAAAAATCATTACCACCATTTTGACATACAAAACAAACAATATTGATCCCTCACGCTCTTCCTCATGCCTAAGAGGTGAACCGCCACAGTACAGGTCATTAAACCGACATCGTCAAGACCATTCTCAACGACCTTACACACCATCAGAAGGCCACACAGCCTCTGATTTAGATTGATATTCATACCATTCTAAACTAGATATGCACACTGCACCATCTATCCCCATGGCTGGTGCAAACCCAGATCCATTTTTTGGCATAATGGTTGGCAGTGGACCCATGCCCACACCCCAAATCACCACCAACACCCCTGCAAGTGGCCCCAACATGGTCATGCAAACCGTCATAAGCCAACTACCACCACCTATAATAACCACTCAAGTTCTCCCATCTGTGACACATGGAAGCAGTATACCTTCCACTCACACTGCCCCACTTGGCATACATGGGGGTAGTGGCCCTTCCACCTACACTACCCCTCCTATCATACATGGGGATAGTGGTCCTTCCACCCACACTATCCCTCCCACCACACTTGGGGGCACTAGCCCATCCACAATGGTTCCATAAAGACCCCCAGCTATGCAGGTACATTATGCACCTACAAACCCCACCACCATGGCTGCCCCATCTCACATCAACCTAGGGTCAAACTCTCCTTTCATGGCACATCTCAACTTGCCTGATTTGGCTCAGTTAACAAATGACCCTATCCACCATCAAAAAATTTGGCCTCCCATGCCAACCAAACTTCCCTCAGACATTCCCAAGTTTGAAGGGAAGGAAGGGGAGTGCCCCCAAAACCACATCATGATGTTTCATCTATGGTGCTCATCAAACATCACCGTCGATGATTCAATCAGGATAAGACTATTCCAACACACCCTCATAGGTGCTACAGCCAAGTGGTACATTGAGCTACCACAAGCCATGTACCCATATTTCAACTCCCTGGCTTTCATGTTCCTTCAATATTTCCAAATCCCCATTAGATATGATGAAGGGGTGGAGATCTTGTTATCTTGCCACTAGAATACTATGACCCACATAACTAACCACATCCATGAGTGGCGGTGATGCCATAGTTTGTGTAAGATCCAACTTGATGACAGGATATTCCTAGATTGGTTCCTTAAAACCTTGCTTCCACCTATGGCAAAGGACGTAGCATCCGAACGTCCCCAATCTGAAGAGGAGGCCATATTGAAATCCCAATAGTTTGATCTGATGCACATTCCGGATACCTTTACACCGTCATTCCAGACGTTCCCCATGCAAGCACTTCCTACTAGGATGCATCGGGGGAATCCCATGGTGTAGATGGCATCATAGGTTCTTTCTCTCACCAACCATAGCATCGTCCGACACCACCTACAATACCACCAAAACCAAACAACACCACTAGTGTTTCCTACCAAAACCAAACTCCAGACTATGCAAGAATGATGTCCTAGTCCGAAGCCACAACTTCTTACGCACAACCTGTGCCACCGCAACAAGCTTAGGCCTTGGCTTGGCCAACATAGCAATACATGAGACAAATTCCCACATTTGTGGCACCAGCACCCACCCAAGTCTACTATGCACCACCGGTGCAAGCTGTTCAAGCCCCCGCCCCTGCTCCACCTGCTCTGTTGGGACAGGTGTTTTCACAGCAAAACCATCCCAACAAGCCAACTCCCAATAACCAACAAGGGCAAGCCAGGAATAACCGACCCCTAAACCAAGGAAACAATCAACCACGGGGAGGTGATCAACAACCAAACTCTCCCAACAATGCCGCAGCAAATTGGCCAGCGTGAAAATACTCAATGACCAAATTCACTGAGACACAATGCCCCGTTGCATACAAACCAAATGTGCACACTCTGTGAGGTCTATGGGCACTACACATTCAAGTGTCCCTTCATGGGTCACACTAAGCAGGCCATTAGGAATGAGGTTCAACATGCTACCAACACAACAGACCAAGCCCAACCCAACCCAGCACCACAAGGACCTCCTCCTATCATTACCCATTACCAGTCCAAGCATTGGTGGCAACCATACCCCCTCCCCAACCAAATCCCAACGCCACGAGGGGACCTCTGACTGTAGAAGCAGGTGTCCACCACTTGCTAGCCATGACAACTGAAGAGGTCAACTTACAAACCAAACAAAATTAGTAGGGAACCAACACCGAACCCACTGACCCACCAGCAACATCCACGTCTAAAACAACCAATGCACCTCTTTAGATACCCCCTTTCCCATGCCCACCCATACACTGGGTTGCCAACAATGCCATGGCTAGAGTTGCTATCAGCTACAGCATCGTGGATGATTTGGCCCAAACACCCACTGCCATGTCCTCTCTTGAGGTACTCAAAACTTTCCCAACATAGCAGAAAGCCTTACTAGCTACCCTTAGTGTAGTGGACCCCTTTGACTCCAAGTTGATCACATTTGACATGGAGAATGGAGAACCGTGGATGCCATCAACCATTGCTTTCCAAATCCTGGTGTCTATCCATAATTTGGTTGTGCACCGGTGCATAGTGGATGAGGGGGCATCCACGTGCATTATGTCTACCCTAGTCTGGCAGAATCTTGGATCTCCAATTCTACAACCATCCTCTACTACTCTACGGGATTATGATGGTCATCCCACTAAAGCCCAAGGAATCCTCCCCCACGTCCCCATCACATTAGCCAGGAAAACACTACTGATTCACATAGAGGTTGTCAACGCTCAATTGGACTATAACCTTCTCCCCGGAAGGCGTTATATGTATGCCATGAGAGCCCTAGCATCAACTATTTTGTCTCATGATGTTCCCCCATGAAGGGAAAATCACGACGGTTGACCAACTAACTTATCACAATCTGCAAAAGCTAATAGCACCTACCAACATTATCCCTACGATCAACACCATTGATCCAAAAGGGATAACTTCGCCTACCAATTTTATCCCTGCAATCAACACCATGGTTGACAACATACCAGCCTCCCAATTGTTGAATGTGGGCCCTAGGTTGTTTTCCAATACCACCATGACAGATTCTTTCCCCTTAGTGTCACCACCATTGACACCAAATGAAACTACGGATTTGTGCATGCTCTCATCCAACACCACTGCACCCAAACAACAACCATAGCTGCAGCCCCAACCGCAACCACAACACCGTCCGCAGCTGTAGCAACAACAACAGCCACAACATCATTCGCAGCCGCAGTATTAGGCATAGCCACAACCACAACCACATCCCCACATACAACCATCAGGGAGTTATCTGGGATCCTCTCCAGTCCACACAATTCCCTTCCTCTTTCCCTCACCTGGTGTCATGAGCAAGCTAGTAATGGCCACCTTAAACTTACCCAACTTTACATTGGGATTTCCTCTGTGGTATGTCAATCCACCAGCTCAACCACCAATGTTGTAGGTATTTTTAACCCCTACGCAACCTATTGCGATCGAATCTCATCCTCCACCTGGCTCACAAAAACCAACTACCACACCCACACCCGCACCACCCTACCTAAAAATATCTAGGGGTAAAAAAACTAAAGCTACCACTGAACCTCAACCGATCCTGCCTTGCGTCGTTTATGAAGTACAGGGCCATCCAACTCAAAACTACCCTGAAATTCCTATAATATGTGCACACTTGGACACCGTGGATACAACGGAAAACCTCCCCTTGGTTGAACTCCTAAGCGGGCCAATAGTAAAAAACAAGTCATTGAGAACAAACCATGCATGCACCCTTTGCGGATTGTATGGACACTATTCTCACCACTACCAAGACTTGTCTGAGTTCCGAATGGCTTTAGCCAACCTTCGTCAACATTCCCTTGAATATGAGATCACCTTGATCGAAGAAGTTCACCCTCCACCTCCTTCTTAAGACACCATGTCCATTTACATGATGTCCAGTTCTACCGACCCTCTTGTCTCCACCACCAACAATGGTCCATCAAACTTATCTATTCATTGCTTCCATAATGATGAGGAGATACTTGAAGCCTTAAACACCCTAGAATACCCATGGGATGACATGCACCATCGCTCATTCTTCCTCCCCGAAGATCTTGTGTCATAGCCTCACAAGCTTTCCATGAAAACCAAATATTTCATTCATGGGAAAGTCAACTGGTTCAAAAACCCCATTCCAGCACTAGACACCTTCGAAGAAGGGAACATGGCCAACATCTTGCCAACCATCAAAATCAACATCTCAACCAATCCTGAGGTGGTTGAAGAAATCATGCTAGGCGTATCTTTCTCCCCGAAAGAAGTCGTTGCCTACAAATCCCTCTTCCAAGAATTCTATGACATATTTTCCTGGTCTTACACTAAAATGCCTAGATTGGATCCATCCATCGTGGAACACCACATCGACACATGGCCCGATGTGGCCTCCATAATCCAAAAGCAACGACCCATCCATCCTTCAAAGGTGGCTGCATTCAAAGCCGAAATATAGAAGCTGCACACAGCTGGTTTCATTTACCCCATTTTGTACACCACTTGGGTTTCTAATCCCGTCCCCATGAATAAAAAATAGGGTACCATCCATGTTTGCACAGACTTCTGTGATCTAAATGGGGCATGTCCCAAAGACAACTTCCCAACACCCTTCATCGATTAGATTATCGATGCATGCGCTGGACACGAGGTTTTTTCCTTCATGTACGGGTTTTCCGGATATGACCAAATCCATATCCAAAAAGAAGATCATTACAAGACTGCATTCACAACCACATGGGGCACATTCACCTATCGATTAATTCCCTTTGGTTTGAAGAAAGTTGGAGCCACCTTCCAGTGTGCTATGACACACTGTTTCCGTGACCTCATCCACATCATGTTGGTCTCTCTTGACAACCTCATTGCGCAGTCATGGAAGCAAGCACAACACATAGACGACTTGCAAAAAACATTCCTAGAGTGTTGTAAGTATAGGATCCACTTGAACCCTTTCAAGTGTGTTTTTTGTGTCCCAATGGGCCATCTCCTAGGGTTCATTGTGTCACACAAAGGAATGACCACTGATCCCCTGGAAATCCAAACCACTTTCCCTCTAATGTCACCTCTTTAAGTGACATGCATTTCATCTTGTAATATAGTCTTGTCCCTTTTTGTTTTACAACGTTTTTACCACAAATTAGAGACGCCCATTAGGGGAAGCACCGTTAGCTGCTAGGTAGAGTCACCCGGAACCTGTTTGAGACACCTCTCACACCTCTAGGCTCAAGATTCTGCCCTCTATATTTTAATGAGATCATCATCTCATGTTTAATAAGTAATTTTTGGGGCCACTTCCTAAGAGTTACCATGGTTCACATACCACATCATGATACAAGTGTCTCAAGAACTGTACTTGTGTCACACTTTCCTTCCACCACTCATGCAGGTTCTCAGGCCACTGCCTGTAAGGAACATCATTTTGAATTTTAACACATAACTGTCTACTCCATCCATTGCACCTCATGTGGATCTCCAGATCATCGTCTAGAAGACAGATCATTTCCTTTGCATGAATTTGGCACATAACTACCTCCAGACTTGCACTCACATCACATGTAGTCAAGTCCATCCACCACAAATCACACACAACTCTCCTGACCTCTGTCCAAGAGCCACCTAGGTTTGCATGCCTCTGTTGCACCAATTCACGTGCCTCTATTGCAATCTATCCCATGTATGTCCAAGAGCCACTTGCTCCATCCATACTGTGCGGATGACCTTTGGACCACTGTCCATTGTCTCGACATGGGGGAACCTTCAGTTCCCCCTTGATCAGTTGACCATAATGGAGTTTCTTTTAATCTCTTTTTTGACTCTTAAAAGAATGAAAAGATTGTCGAGCGTAACTGCTTCCTTTCCCGGTCATTAAAGTATAGGAAAGGGCGTTTACATCATCTCATTTATCTCCTTTTGCAGACTATGTAGACCATCAAATGAAAAGAACCACCTCAAATTCAAGCCAAGATCATTCACCTCTGCATACTTTTATGCTTTCTCAAGCAGAGGGGACAAACTTTACAAAAAATCTCACCATGGGTTGTCGTTAAGCTCTTTTCTAGCCTTCTCATCAAGAAAAGATTGCCGAGCAAACTTGGTTTCATTCATGCTCGTAAAAGTGTCTGAATGACCATCCAGTTCGTATAGGTTTAACCTTTTCTGGACTGAAAGGACTACCAACGGTAAAGAAGTATCCCATCCCCTAAAAGGATGGGTGAGCTCTCCTGTGTATGCTTTTATCCTTTTTCGGGCACAGGAGACTAGTCACCAATGAAAAAAATCCCCCACTAGAGTCTTCTTCATGCTTTTAGACTCTTTAAAATTGAAAGCACCATCGAGCATTTACTTTCTTAGGCTCACCAAAAATCCATGAGATCGTACCACAATGGTGTCTTTAGACACTACCCCATAGATAACAGTTTGGCATCATTCCCAATTTGGGTTGCCTTTGTTCAGAGTATTTTTCCATGTGTCTTCCTTGGATCCCATCAATATCAAAAGTGTCTACCTCCCCCAAGTATTTCCCATCTGCAGTGACATTCCCAGTATTACAGCTATGATCCCTTTCCCATGAATCAGTTTCATTTGTTGGCTGGTCCGCCCTGCCGTAATACTCTGAGAAAAGAAATTTTGAGTCTACTACACTCCCTCTACCCCTGTTCAACTCCTTCCCTCCGCCCCCCCCCCCCCCCCCCCCCCAATTCAGTGGGTCAGTTTGTAGATTGTGTCACATCTTTTGGTTATCTCCCTCATGCTTCTGGTCAAGGAAAAACCACTACCTTGACCAGGGGTAGGTCTCCCTCTATCAACAACAACACATGCATTCCAGAGGATAGACCCAGAGGTCCCTGTATCCTGGTTTCATTAACCTCATTGATGAGTTCCTTGGACCACTTGAGAGGAGTCCTTAGTTCCTCTCGGGATGGTTGTTTCTCATGTGCTCGACTCCAACTACATCATCACACTGTTGAGATTCATACAGGGTATTGGTCTGTGAAGTATTTGGTCAAAGACCTTGGATGTCACCTAACTCTAGCACATTGATGATTCTATTCAAGGGACCTAAACAGGTTTATGTCCATTCTGATTTATGGGTTGCATTGGAGACAGTGTTCAGAAGCCCCAGTTGTGCTTCTATATATATTTATGATTGATGCAGCATACTTGTACCATAGGGACTCTTAATTTACATCGGTGAGTCCATACATCTATGTATCGTTCCAGATCCAATAGGCTATTAGTCATGAATATATAGCATTCCATGAGAATGCCATGGTTCCAATATAGCAGTTCTTCAGATCATTATTATATTCAACCTCTAATTGAGGCAACCATTATTGTATCATCAATTGTACATGATCAGCTCTTGTATTATAGAGCGTAGATCACATTATTCTTTTGACATTGTTGTGAGCACGGGGATGCCTACCTCGTCCATATACATTCCACACATTATTTGTATCTCACCCATTGATGGGAACCATATTAATACAAAAACCAAAAGCCACCATGCCCTAGCCTAGGAAGCACCACCTCTCCACAGAAAAACATATGATGTCTGTTGGCCATATGATGAGCTCTTGCCCTCACACATCAGGGGGCAATCTGTTAACCCAAAAAATCCCTCACTCAGCTCTACATGGCCTACACCACCCAAGGACACCCATGCACGATCCTCATTTCACCCCGTTGGACCCCCACACCCTCAAAAAGGATTAAGAATGAGTAAAAGGGACTAAAATCTCCTAAAAAGAGCCAAAATAGCTCTCATAGGGGCTAAAGCCTCCAAAAAGGGGCTAAAACCCCTCAAAGGAGCTTAAAACCCCAAAAGGAGCTAAAGATAGGGTGGAAGGGGCTAAAATCCCCAACCAAGGCCTTAAAACCCCAAAAAAGCTATAAATAGAGGGGTGGGGTTCACTCTCAAATCATTCCTCCCTTGTATACCATTATGCTGCACGAGTGGATGCCTTGAGACCATTTTCCTCCCAAGCCACCCACACTCCCTCTCATCCATTTTCCCTTTGAGCCATAGATCCCCCATTGCCAAGAGAGAGGTGCTTCTCCAAGCTAGGGCATGGTGTCCCATTTCCACCAAGAGGTATAAGCTTTGTTTCTTGTCATTTTTATTATAGTTTTTCTAACATTAGTTTGCTTGTAGGTTTATTTCATTTTCTAACTACTTGTATGCATGTTTCTGGAGTCTAACCTTATGTGCAGGGTTTCCATATCTTTTCTTGTTTTATGTTCATTGCTTCCTTTCTGTTCAGTTTTTCTTGAATTACCATCAGGAACCCTACCCTTCCCTCCTATAGACAGAAGGTAGCCATTCCTGCCCTGTAGCAAGGGAGAAATCCATGCTACACCTGAGATGCCCCGTCCTCCATGCCAGGCCTGGGGACCGACTAGTATGTATGTGTGATGTTTTTTATGCTCATCTTTATACATAGAGTAGTTTAGATGGTTGATAGTTGTATGATTATATGAATATATTGATGGTTTCTTTGTTTATGTTTGCAAATATTGGTCCTTGTCTGCCACTTGGTTATCATAGGTGGGTGGTCGCGATTGCGGAGCTGGCAGTACCTGCAGGGAACACTCACAGGAGGCGGTGAGAGGTGGACACTGTTATGCCACATTTGGAGTGGCTTGCTGAGGGGATTTCTGATGTAGGATGGCAACTCTTAGATAATGAGCTGATTTTCGCCTGTCACAGTGTGCCTCCATAGTGGACTCCTGATGAGGAGGATATCCGTGGCCTATGAGTATGTTTGTAGGGTGGCACGAGAGGATGTTCCTACAGAGGATGATGAGTCCTTTGAGGAGGATGATGACACAGAGCCAGATGATGATGAGTCCGATTCTGAGTATCAGTTAGTGGGGATGCCCCTAGTGCATTGGTGCACTTAGGATTTTTGTATCGCGATGCATATTTCGCTGAGAAAGCATATGTACCTTCTCATTTTGTACTAGTTTTGGACATGTGATTTCTATATCTATATCTATATATATAGATATATTTGACGCATGTGGATGTTCCTTTTATGGTTTTATATGTGATTCTTTTATCATGATGTGAATGAAATACCTAGATGATGTGTTTTTACATGAGTATGCATATTTATGTGTGATGATGCATGATGTTGTTTTTTGTATGTTTCTTATGTGCGATGATGAATATGCCAATTTAGAATGTCATTAGCCAGTTGATCTGCTACACTATTGAGGTCTAGGAACATGTGTGAATTCCAGATGGATTCAAATGTTCTAACCATCTGTTTAGTGTGTGGGAAGTTTCTAAAGAGGAAGGGATCATGTACCTGGTAATAGTTGTTCAACTGAGAGACAAGAAGCTGGGAGTCTAAAAAGACGTCAAGATGGTGGATACCCAACTGGAGGGTGGTGGCGAAGAGGTCAGTGAAACCATCATATTCAGACTGGTTGTTGGTTCTGATGCCCACACATATTCCATTGATATGGATCAACTCATGCGACGAGGAGTAGATGACCCATGCAGTCGAGGCTAGGTTCAGATACCATCTGCTTACTCCATCAGCAAATTCGATGTATCGACACGAGGTAGAATCCATCTGGAGTAGTCAAGGAAACAATACGTAAGACTTACTTTTTTTAAAAATGTGTAAAACAAAAAAGGACAAGACTATGCTACAAGTGACTCATTGGTGATATTAAGCATAAAATATCTTGAGGTAGATCCCGTTACGAGGGTTCTCCAAGATTTGTCCATCAGATTCAAAAAGAATGTATGCCCCTTCTCCAAGGCAATGGTGGATGACATATGGGCCATACCACATTGGCTTGAACTTTCCTTTTCCCAAATTATCATTGGCTTGGTCATAAACCAGAACCATATCACCTTCACTAAAGCTACAAAGGTGGACATGGGAGTCATAATAGGATTTCGATCGTGTTTTTGCTGCTTCAATGGCTTGGAGAGCATCTCGACGGTCTTCTATGGTTTTCTTAAGTTGGAGGAGTCATTCTTCCAATGACGAAGTGTTAGGGAGGAGTTCCACCGCAAGGCAGAATGATGGGATCTGGAATTCTATACGGAGCACTAATTCAACGTCGTGTACTAAACAGAAAGGGGTCAAACCGGTTGCGGTTTTTGCGGATGTTCGATAATCCCATAGGGTAGAAAAAAGCATGTGGTGCTAGTTGGTTTTATGGTTTCCTACCATCCTTTGGAGCATTTATCTGATGATTTTGTTGATTGCTTTCAACTTGTCCATTTCCTTGGGGGTAGTAAGAAGATGAGTACTGGTGTTTGAATTTCAACATGGTTGAAAGCTCAGTCCAAACAACGTCTTCAAAGTGTTTACCATGGTCTGAGACCAACGTTTTTGGACCACCAAATCGCAAAATGATGTGGTTAAAGAAGAAACATGGCATTGTTTAACTTTTTCAATCAAACCTGGGCATGGCCTCGGCCCACTTAATGAAGTTATCAACTTCCATAATGATATATTTATGACTGTTTTCCAAGGTAGGGTTGATTTTCATGAAGTCGATTTCCCATTTACAGAAGGGACTGACTGTGAAAATGGGGTGTAATGGTGCAGGGGGTTCTTGCCTTTGGTGAAAAGAGCTGATAGCTGCGACAATGTTTAACTACCTCTATGCCATCAGTGAAGATGGAAGGCCAAAAGTAGTCAGAACACAGAATCTCATTAGAGGAAATTTGGGGTCTAAAATGGGCCTTATAAGAAAACATGCCAAAATAAGTTTTTGTGAGTTGGAATTCAGGAATCAATAGAATTTCAATAAAATAAGTCAACCATAATGGTTGAATTGACATATTTGTCATTAAAAAAAACTACTTTTTTGTTCATATTTTCGACATATCTCATTGTGTTTTTACTCAAATTTCGATCGGGAGAGCTCGTTGGATGTGGAATTTGATTCTGCATCCAACGAGCACCCACACTGCATACTTTTGACGGACCCCGCCACCCCAAAAACAAGAAATACCTGAAAAAATGTGATGATGACATCATCATCACGTTTTTTCAGGTGTTTCTTGTTTTTGGGGTAGAGGGGTCCGTCAAAAGTATGCAGTGTGGGTACTTGTTGGATGCAGAATCAAATTACACATCCAACGAGCTCTCCTGATCAAAATTTGAGTAAAAGCACAGGGAGATATGTCGAAAATACGAACACAAAAAGTAGTTTTTTTCTTTCTTCCTCCAAAATTAATCAATATTATTTTATTATTTTAACTATTATTTTATTATTTTAACTATTATTTTATTATTTTCCTTAGGAGGCCCATTTTAGACCCCAAAATTCCTCTAATGTCTGGGTGGTTTCCAGACCTAAAAGGTGGCCACCTTAGGCTCCACTATGACAGTCGTTTAGGAATGTCTCGGCCTCGGCATGGGCGAGGCAATGATGTAAGATGGTATCAATGCCTTGATGATATATAATATCTCCAATTAGAAGATGGTGAGCGGATTAATGTCAGATCCACTACCTGTATTCACAGTTTAAGTGAGCTGTGAACTTCTATGTGTGTAAATATAGAAGGATGTCCCCATACCATGGGTCTTCCATGGATATGATGAATAGGAAATCATCAAGGAGGTCATCCTTAGGTGGTGGTGATGTGGTTAATGGGGGAAGATCTGTTATGAGCATGGCTAGTGCTAATGCCTTTGTTCTTTTTGGGGAAACAAACTCCAAGTCAAATTCCTGGAGGACAACTACCCACTTGGTCATGTGGCCTTATAGAAGGGACAACTTAAGAGGTATCACATTAGGTTGGAATCAACCACTACTCAGGTATGGTTTGAAATGATGTAGTGGCACAAGTTTTGGGCTGAGAAAACAATGGAGAGGGACAGTTTCTCCTCAGGTGAATATCGTAGTGGGGGACCTGTCATCTTCTCATTGACATAATAAATCATGTGCTCCTGACAAGCATTGTCTTCCTGGACCAAGACTCCAACAATGGAATTTTCTGAGGCCGACACATAAAGAATGAAGTCTCAGGTTGAGTCTAGTGCCAAAAGTAATGGTGCAGAAGCCATGGCTTGTTTGAGTGCATCAAATGATTCCTGTGTTTGTTGATCCCAAACAAAGGGGATTTTGGTGTGCAGTAGCCATATGAACCCGTAGGATTTTGTTGCATACTCTGGTACAAAGTGGTGAAAGAACTTGGCCTTTCCTTGGAGGATCTGTAGTTGGCGTAGAGTTTCTGGTATAGGGAGATAAAGGATAGATTGAACTTTGAGAGGGTCAATCATTATCCCTTTGTGGGATATGATGAACCTGTGTAGATGGCCTACCAGGACACATAAAAGGTACTTTAGGGGATTCAAGTAAATTTTGTACTTGTGGAATCGCAAAAATACTTGCCCTAAGTCATCTATGTGTTGTGCTCATTTCTGTGATCGAATGGTAAGGTTGTCTAGGTAGACCAATATGATGTGGATGAGGTCATGGAAACAATACATCATGGCGCATTGGAAGGTGGCTCCAGCATTCTTTAGACCAAATAGCATTACTCAATATGTGAATTTACCTCAAGGGGTTGTAAATGCAGCATTGTAACGATATTCTTTCTGGATATGAATTTTTTTATATTCAGAAAATCCATCCATGAAGGAAAAGACTTCACGTCCGGTGCATGCATCGATGATCTGATCGATGAAGGGTGTTGGGAAGTTATCTTTGGGACAGACCCAATTCAAATCGTAGAAGTCTGTATGAACACAGATGGTACCCTATTTTTTATTTACGAGAACAGGATTTGAAACCCAAGTTGTGTAAGCAATGGGGTAAATGAAGCCAGATGTGCGTAGCTTCTCAATTTTGGATTTGACCACAACAACTTTAGAGGGATGGATTGGTCATTTCTTTTGGCATATGGGAACCATATCAGGCCATGTGTTGATGTGGTGCTCAACAATGGATGGATCCAACTGAGGCATTTTGGTGTAGGAACAGGCGAAGATGTTGCGAAATTCTTGGAAGAGTGTCTTGTAGGAAGAGATTTCTTTAGGGAAACATGATGCCCCCATCATGATATCCTCAATGATCTCTGTAATGTCCCTGACCCTCTAACCGATGAAGAGGATGCTACCATGGCATTAACCATCTGGGCTACCAGCCCCATGGACATGTGCATTCATAAAAATCGCTAAAATGCTGAAATAAAATGCTTGAACTAAAACATGCATACATGATTATCTATCATACACAGCGAAAGTAACATACATTCATACAAGCATTCAACATGTTCATCCTGATCATTAATAGTAAATAGGATTGCAGAAGTAAAATAGACAAGATTACTTATCTTTATAAAGAAATTGTTCCGCAACCAGCTATGTCACTGCAACGTTCCACCCAACCATAGGCTAGCACGCTCCTAGATCTCTCAGCAATGCTGCCACCCCCAAGCCGAGCATGACTCCCCAAGGAATAAGGAACTAACAGGCTTACACATAGAAAAGGGTAACAACACCACAAGGGTACACAGTTCATCCAAGCCAACACGGTTGGGTTTATCAGGCAAACAACAGATCATCCAAGCCAACAGAGTTGGGTTTGTCAGGCCATCCAGGAGCTGGGAAAGGCTAATGCTAAGCTGGTGAGCTCAATGAAGAGCTGCAGACACCAACACCAGAACCAGCATGGATTCTAGAACACCCACACACACCCAACACAAGGAAGTCAGTCCCTTCTCTGTAACGCAGTCCCTCAGACCCTGATCTTCCCTCCAGTGCTCTTCGGGGGTTGTGGAGAAGAAATCCAGCTCAATAGCTCTGTCCGTGTGGTTCTCAACCCACCAGGTTTATCAAGCACCTTAGGCCATCATTCACCAACCCAAAAATAGTCCAGGGACAAATCCGCTGCATGCAGGCAGCCAAACAGCTATCCAAGCGTTTACAGTGAAAAACACAGTCAAGCCATCATGGCAAACAACTGTTAACACACTCACATGAACCCATAGCGATCCAACCTTCAATACCATCACTATGAAACTTACACAGACCGAAAAATGGTCAAAAGTCATGTCCAACATCCACAGCTCAGCGCAGATTCATAGGAAGAATCACCCCAATCTTCTACCAATGCCACATTGTGGGTAACTCAGTCAACAATGCGTGGGGAAACTGCTCCCATCAATCAGTGGAATAAATCCCAATAATTTCCACTCATGATCCGCTATGATGGATGAAAACAATACACAGTCCAATGTGTGGAGGCCCAAAATTGGTTCTCTGTGTGGATTGAAAGAACAGAATTACAGACCAGCAATTAGCACAAGAGAGAGGAGGGAAACCCCCACACAATGGATGGTAAAACGTTTTATCCCTCATCCTGCATGAGGAAGACAAACAGCCATGATCCGAGGGAGTGGGAAGAAATGGTCCCTACGTCGTGGAGAGGAGAGCAAGCATGGCGTGGTAGTGGTCTTCTTGCCAGCCAATCGCTGCCTCAACTAACAAAAGGAAAATAAATGTCATGTCCCCTTAAATTGACCATTAAAAGTGTTGACCATGATAAGTTCCTAGGGGCTCAAGTTGTTATTAATTATTCCTCCTAGGATAAATTTTTACTAATAATTGTTCTAAGGCATGTATTTAATTTTATTTCAGCAATTTTATTTATTATGCACAATAATGATGTGGAATTAAGGCTGCCATGTCAAGAGGGTGCATTGGGGAAAGCTAGTAAAATTTCCTTGGTAAAAATAAGAAAGTCCATGACAAAAGAAAGCAAGAGAATAAAGGGAAGTTTCCTAAAAGCAGAAAAAGCAGAAAGAGGTAAAAGCAAGAAAGTTTTTTAAGGAAAGTAAGAGTTTCCTTATGAGCCAGGAAAAGCAGAAAGTTGTCATAACTCAAAAGAGGCATCTTTTTACTAAGGGAGGGCATAGTTTCTAATTGTGAAGGATGATTTGGAATTAGAAACAATTCCACATGGTTCTACTTGCCTAATTTCCCAAAGGGGGCGCTTTTGTGGCTAGGGTTAGGGCACCCATGGGGTTGACTTGCTCTCACAGGTCACCATTGGCCTCAACTTACTAAGCAGGTCATCCATAAGTCTATAAAAGATAAATTCAAACCCATTGCTTCAGTTTGGATGATTTGATATTGTGGTTATGCTATGTGAGCATACTTTCTGAGTGTTGTGCCTCAGAACATTGGGTGATGGTCCCCAAACCCCTCCTCCCTTCTCTTCTATCTCCCTTTCTATCTATTGCAGGTTTATGGAGCACTAATTTCAGCCATTGAAGATTATTCCAGAATTTATTACAGCCTCCATCAAGTTATGGTTGAGTTCCAGTGAAGCCCATGCTTCATCCGTGCTCACAACCACTTTTGCGGGTCATGTTCTAGGCCTCCTGCCCCTTATTTTGGAGCCTCCCTGTAATGGTAAGTTTGGTATTTGATTTCTGATATGTAGCAGAATATTACTCTGTAATTTATATATATCAGGTCGAAACATATTTGTTCACAAAGAATTTTGTCTTCAGTTTCCTCAGAAAAGCTTATTTTATCACTGTATGGGGGAAAATTGATGAATCAGAGTGCTATGAGGAATATGCAAGGTTGGGGAACTGTATGAAGAGATTTTATATGTTCAGTGGGATGTTATTTACCTCTTTAATAATTCATATGTATCTCAGAAATTAAATCTACATGAATTAACTGCTTAAATCTAGACCCTAGCTAGATTGCTAGCTTTCATTGACTAATCTTGCCAAATTTGATGTAAAATGAGTTATGCTAACTCAAACTGAGCCCCGTTTGTTCCTGTGGGTAACTGACAGACTCACCTTCCCTGAAATACCTCCAGAACAATTTTTATTTGGGTCTGTAATGCATTTTTGGATCCTCCATTGCGCTGGATTTAACTAGGCCAAAACTGTCGGAAAGACCAACCTTTCTTCGAAACTACTCAGAACTTTCCAGAACTCATGAAAACTGTACAAAACTATTTATCATGTTAAATTAATACTATAACAACCCTCTGCAAGTTTTCATAAGCCCCTGGTTGAAACAGACCGAACTACTCTTCCTAGTTTCACGGTTTGACTGCCCAGAAGCGTGGTGGTAGGTTTCCACGGAGCGGACTCTGAACCCTAAATGACATCAGATATAAATTTGTTAGGGAAGAGGAAATTATATGTCTGAAATATCTTTGGTTGCTTCCCACTACTCATTCATTTTGCTTGCAAAATTTCCCAGCAGAAATCCCTGATTTGCCCAGTCCGAGAATGCCTTGTGTGAATTAATTCAATTTCAGAAATTTTAATAAAAAAATTGCAGCAAGTTAATATTCTTATCTATACATAATATAAGGGATATTGCAATAAACAAGGGAGGTGGTGACACATAGTTCTTCCCCCATGACTCAATGTTCCACATCCCCCCCCACCTTTTCCTTATCCTTTGGAATCATTCCCTTTCTCAATTTAGTTGCTAAGAACATAGCTGGTTGAGTTATTTAATTAAAATGTGTGTTTACATGATGCCATAATTAAATATATGCCACATGTCCCGATATACCATCGTTGACCATTCCTAATCAGAAACACAACATAACCAAATCTATGGTGGGGCCTTGGCCTTTAACTCCGCACCAATATTATTTACAACATATGTATCCTATTTACTTTAATGCGAATGGGGTTAAAACCGGGGTATTACATTCCCCTCCCCCTTAAATAGCACTGTCCTCAGTGCTTTACAAAATTTGAACAAAATGCTACACTAGTACTGCCTCAGTGTTCCACAGGATTGAACAAAAATGGATGTGCCAATCGCATGGCATCCTCCATCTCCCACATAGCCTCTTCAGGTTTGTAATGCTCCCACTGCACCTTGACCTACCCTATGGCCCAGTTCCGGAGCATTGTGACCTTCCTGTCGAGGATGCGCATTGGCTCGATTTGGAATTCTCCCTCGGGTTCCACCTGAATAACATCTCAATTTATCACATGGTTAGGATCATGTACATATTTCTTAAGCAAAGAAACATGAAAAACTTTATGAGCTCTAGTATTAGCAGGCAATGCAAGTCTATATGCAACAGGCCTTATCTTCTCAAGTACTTCAAATGGCCCACAATATCTAGGTGACAACTTGGCACAACTTCCAAGATTCAAGGAACTTTTCTTTGCCCTCACTCTGAGGTAAACATGATCCCCAACACTGAATGCCCTATTCACCCTATGCTTATCTACATAGCTTTTCTGTTGGTCCTGTGCTGCTTTCAGATTCTGCCTAATCTTTACAACTTCTTGCTCCATTTACTTGAGCAATTCTGGTCCAAGCACAATTTTGTTTACTAGGTTGTCCCAAGTTACTGGTGTCCTCCATCGTCTTCCATACAAATCTTCATACAGACTCATCCCCAAGGATGCTTGTTGTCCATTGTTGTAAGCAAACTCTACCAAGTGTAAGTAATCTTCCCACTTGGTTGGTTTTCCCATCACATACATGCGAAGCATATCTTCAAGCACCTGATTAACTCTTTCTGTCTGCCCATCTGTCTGAGGATGGTATGCAGTGCTGAAGTTTAACTTTGTACCTAAATCTGCAAACAACCCCTTCCAAAAGTTGGAAGTGAACTTGACATCTCTGTTAGAAACTATTTCCTTCGGCAATCCATGTAATTTGAAAATCTCCTTCATGAAGATCTTTGCAATGTCATCATTCTTGTGCATAGACTTCAATGGTATAAAATGTGATGCCTTAGTTAACTTTTCCACCACCACCATGATGGAATCATGTTGTCTCCAAGTCATCGGCAATCCTGTAATAAAATCCATGGAAATAACTTCCCATTTCCATTGCGGAACTAGCAAAGGCTGCAACAAACCTGCTGCGTGTTGATGTCCAACCTTTACCTGTTGACATTTCATACACCTGGAAATGTACTCAGCCATGTCCCTTTTCATTCCTGGCCAAAAGTACTACTTCCTAGCTGTAGCAATTGTCTTTTGATTTCCCGGGTGACCAAAATACGGAGCTTGATGGATTTCATCCATAACAACTCTCCTCAAATATGCTACATCTGGAATATAAATTCTACCTTTATAAGTGAGAATTCCATCTTCTCCCAATTTATATCCTTCATACCTCTTCTCAAGACCTTGCTGCTGCAATTTATCTTTTACCTGTTCATACAATTCATCTCCAGCAACCTGATTAACAATCTGCTGCCTCAAATCTGATTGGCAAATACCAAGAGATGCCACATGCATTTCCTGTACCTTCCCGCTGAGTGCATCAGCTACCTTATTTTCCTTTCCCTTTATGTGCTTGATTTCAAAATCAAAATCACATAAAAATTCCAGCCATCTGGCTTGCCTAGCATTCAGAGTAGGCTGGTCAAATAGATACTTCAGTCCACAGTGATCTGTTCTGAGCTCAAATCTTCTTCCCATCAAGTAATGTCTCCACATCTTGAGAGCATGTACTATGGCTGCAAGCTCTAGATCATGAGTGGCATAGTTCTTCTCGTGTTCCTTTATCTTTCTTGACTCATAGCAGATCACATGGTTGTCCTGCATAAGGACTCCTCCAAGCCCTTGTCCGCATGCATCGGTACACACCACAAAATCTTTCTCTGGATCTGCAACCTTCAATACTGGTGCACTGGTCAGAAGATTCTTCAACTGTTGGAAGCTTTCTTCACACCTCGATGTCCATTTGAACTTCAACCCCTTCTTTTACAAAGAAGTGATGGCATGTGCAACTTTGGAGAATCCCTCAATGAATCTCCGGTAGTATCCTGCAAGTCCCATAAAGGATCTTACATCTGTCACATTTCTTGGAGTAGGCCAATTCACAATGGTTTCAATCTTCTCAAGGTCCACATATATACCCTCCTTTGAGATAATGTGACCCAAAGACTGAATTATATCCCTATAGAAGTCACACTTGCTTAGTTTTGCATACAACTGATGCTCCCTAAGCAATTTCAATGTCAATCTCAAATGCACTTCATGTTCTTCCTCATTCTTAGAATAAACAAGAATGTCATCAAGGAAAACAAGAACAAAGTTGTCCAAATATTTGGTGAAGACACTATTCATAAGGCACATAAATGTAGTTGGTGCATTTGTGAGACCAAATGGTACCACTACAAACTCATAATGCCCATACCTTGTCCTGAAGGTCATCTTATGAATGTCTTCATCCTTGATTCCTACCTGATGGTAACCAGACCTCAAGTCAATCTTGGAAAATAACTTCGCTCCTCTTATTTTATCAAAGAGGTCATCAATCCTAGGCAAAGGATATTTATTCTTCACCGTAACCTTGTTCAATTGTCTTTAATTAATACACAACCTGATTGTACCATCTTTCTTCTTTACAAATAGAACTGGTGCTCCCCAAGGAGATACACTCGGTCGAATATACTTCTTTTCCAACAACTCTTGCAGTTGCATCTTCAACTCTAGCATCTCCGATGTACTCATTCTGTAGGGTGCCTTGGACACTGGTGCTGATCCTGGCACAAGTTCAATAGTGAAATCAATATCCCTCTTTGGAGGAAGCCCTGGAATCTCATCAGGAAGCACATCCTTGAATTCCTGTAACACCTGATAGTCCTCCAACCTAGGAGTTTCATCTCCTGATGTCTCCAAAATATGAGCTGCATACAACTAGCAACCCTTCCTACAAAACTTCTTTAACTGCATTGCAAACCTGCCATACTGAAATCACCTTTGGAATGTCTTTCACAACTACTAGGTCCTCTTCTTCATTCATGCATTCGAAAGTCTTATTGTAACAATCAAGCTTCACCCTATGAGCTTCTAACCAATCCATCCCAATGAGAACATCATAGGAACCAAGCGGTATAATATTCAGATCTACACAAGTGACCAACCCATCCATGACCAATGGACATTTCTCTACTACTTCACTGACCTTTCTCTTAGTTCCAGTGGCTAGCTGAACTAACCAAGAATTCCTATGTTTTACCTTCCTAAAAGCACAAATATCCACTACTCTAGGGGTAATGTAACTGTGCGTAGAACCAAGGTCAATCAAAATAGAAACAGATTGCTCAACAATCTTACCTGCTACTTCAACCACAGTTGACTCGTGATCTGCCTGGCGGTCCTCCAGTGCTGCATAAATCCTAGGGACTGCCCTTGCTACCTGACCCACTATTTCTACTTCTTGAATTTTGTAATCTGGCCTTGCACTCTCATTCTCAAGTGGACAATTTCTACGCAAGTGGGGTCCTTCACATTTCCAACATTTGAGTGGACCTTTATTCTGTTGTGGATCTTTAGGATTTTCTCCTGTCACTCCAACTGGCTTACTCGCAGCTTGGGATGGCTGCTTCTACTAATTCCTGAAGTTAGTGTGAAAATTGAACCCAGTGATAGATTAATTTTACTCACAACAATTAACAATTGATCATGCAAAATCACTCACAAAAGAGACTGAAATTGGAGCTGTAACAATAAACTATATTATGTAAGTGTACAATAGCAAAACCTATAATAACATAGGCTGATGAATATAAAGAATACATCAAGGATTTGATTACATGAGGAGCAAATCAAATCTAGCATAAAGCAGGCTTACTAAAAATAAGCAAATCCCCCATAGGTGTAAAAAGATGATCCCAAATCTGTCATGGAGCTCACGAATTGGAAAAAAGGATTAGGCAAGCTAAAGAGTGGTGGAATGGAAGCTCATACATACTTTTTCATGGAGAAAAGAGAGGAGGATGTGTAGGACAAAAAACTAGTCAAACTC